>OY759274.1:32454863-32774863 GCA_963662155.1 Lamellibrachia columna | reverse complement strand
TGCACTGTCCCAGGGAGGCACTGTGCACTGTCCCAGGGAGGCACTGTGCATTGTCCCAGGGAGGCACTGTGCATTGTCCCAGGGAGGCACTGTGCATTGTCCCAGGGAGGCACTGTGCATTGTCCCAGGGAGGCACTGTACATTGTCCCAGGGAGGCACTGTGCTTTGTCCCAGGGAGGCACTGTGCATTGTCCCAGGGAGGCACTGTGCATTGTCCCAGGGAGGCACTGTGCATTGTCCCAGGGAGGCACTGTGCACTGTCCCAGGGAGGCACTGTACACTGTCCCAGGGAGGCACTGTGCATTGTCCCAGGGAGGCACTGTGCATTGTCCCAGGGAGGCACTGTGCATTGTCCCAGGGAGGCACTGTGCATTGTCCCAGGGAGGCACTGTGGATTGTCCCAGGGAGGCACTGTGCATTGTCCCAGGGAGGCACTGTACACTGTCCCAGGGAGGCACTGTGCATTGTCCCAGGGAGGCACTGTGCATTGTCCCAGGGAGGCACTGTGCATTGTCCCAGGGAGGCACTGTGGATTGTCCCAGGGAGGCACTGTGCATTGTCCCAGGGAGGCACTGTGCATTTTCACAGGGAGGCACTGTGCATTTTCACAGGGAGGCACTCAGTGCATTGTCAGTTTACCAGCCTTGAGACAATTCCATGTTTTATAGGTTTATGTTTTCTGTATCCAACACACGGTAATCAAAGCAATGCATTTAGGGTATCAAATCACAAATCACATTTATTGGGTAATTAAGGTAAATGTTTTGACATCTCAAAACATGTTTTTACAATAAAGGGTAGAACCCTAAAGGCCCCACTAATCTATGAATAAAATATATTAGTGAATTATTTTATATCATGGAATAACGCCTATGTTACACGTTACAGCGTGTATATTTTATATCATGGAACAAGGCCTATGTTACATGTTACAGAGTGTATATTTTATATCATGGAACAATGCCTATGTTACACGTTACAGCATGTATAATTTATATCATGGAACAATGTCTATGTTACATGTTACAGCATGTATATTTTATATCATACAACAATGCCTATGTTACACGTTACAGTGTGTATATTTCGATCCACTCAATGTGAAATTGTATCTTTTTTACAGAAGTCTAAACCGTGTTTGGTGGGGTCAGTGCGACACATTCTCCACGATGGTCAACTGGCAATGTGTTGCCCCAGAGTCCATTACATGCATTTTTATAGAATGCGTTTGCTGAGCATGCCTGACGTCCAGAAGAGAAAGTAGGGCGGTGACAACGAATTCAGGGGAAGTCCGTGGTACAGCCAGACATCTTCCTGTAATGTCAGAGAGGCAATAATAACACGATCTGTAACATGATACAGCGGAACCCTTCCAATAAGACCACCTAAAAAAATCAAAGGCAAGTGGTCTTAAAAGAGAGATGGGATGTCTTCAGGGATTTGGATTCATGGATCCATATGCCTACTGTAAACTTACTATCATTGATACGTACAACTCATGAGGTAGCATTAGGTTAAAATTATTCAACAATTGTCATTGTTTTTGCTAAATCAGTTCACCTTTATTTGCATTGTTGCTATGACATGAGATAAGTGACTACATCACCGTGGTTCAGAGACAACGTAGATACACATACCATATCGAGCCTAAGTTTATTAACTATTTGGGGAAAAAATTTGGGATGAAAACGAACTAATGGCAACCAATTCTATATTTTATAAATAAATACAATAAATAAATTTTTATGGTTTAACATGTGACATCTCCGGTAAAATTAAGCAACCAGTGTGCGACTGTATCCACCCTCACCAGCCAGGGGCTGCTGAGTACGTCAATACCTACCCCAGACAGATAGACCTGTTGAAATTTGGATTATCGAGCACACATTTATGAGGCCTACCTATGGGAACGTAACTTTAATTGGCTGTGGACCCATCATTGCTGGTTAGACGGGCTCCTACAAACAGGTTGACCAAGACAGCAAGTGGTACACTTGATTGTGTATTACCTAAACTATTAAACAACATTTGTTGATTATTCAACACCATATTGTACAATACACAGTGAAAAGTTATCACAATAGGGAGTCTACAAATAGTGTGCTCATGTTCATTATGTTGCCCAGTATTGTGGAAGTGCACAGACACAATAGGTAGTCTACAAATAGTGCGCTACATGTTCATTATGTTGCCCAGTATTGTGGAAGTGCACAAACGCAATAGGGAGTCTACAAATAGTGCGCTACATGTTCATTATGTTGCCCAGTATTGTGGAAGTGCACAGACGCAATATGGAGTCTACAAATAGTGTGCTACATGTTCATTATGTTGTCCAGTATTGTGGAAGTGCACAGACACAATAGGAGTCTACAAATAGTGTGCTCATGTTCATTATGTTGCCCAGTATTGTGGAAGTGCACAGACGCAATATGGAGTCTACAAATAGTGTGCTACATGTTCATTATGTTGTCCAGTATTGTGGAAGTGCACAAACGCAATAGGGAGTCTACAAATAGTGCGCTACATGTTCATTATGTTGCCCAGTATTGTGGAAGTGCACAGACGCAATAGGAGTCTACAAATAGTGTGCTCATGTTCATTATGTTGCCCAGTATTGTGGAAGTGCACAGACGCAATAGGAGTCTACAAATAGTGTGCTCATGTTCATTATGTTGCCCAGTATTGTGGAAGTGCACATACACAATAGGGAGTCTACAAATAGTGTGCTACATGTTCATTATGTTGTCCAGTATTGTGGAAGTGCACAAACACAATAGGGAGTCTACAAATAGAGCGCTACATGTTCATTATGTTGCCCAGTATTGTGGAAGTGCACAGACGCAATAGGAGTCTACAAATAGTGTGCTCATGTTCATTATGTTGCCCAGTATTGTGGAAGTGAACAGACACAATAGGGAGTCTACAAATAGTGTGCCTCATTTACTCAGTCCAATGGTATATTTGTGGAGTGGGAATGACTGTGAAAGGCTATGATAAAATTATTATTATATATATTATGTTCTACAGTAAGTCTTGTACCATTGTACCTCTGAGCCAAGGGGGGCATTCTGAGCCAAGGGGGGCATTCTGAGCCAAGGGGGGCATGGGCTGATCCAGTCAGTGACACTGTTGATTCATGTCACATAATGAAACTGTATGTGCAATCAAATATGTTAGTGCATTACAACAGTGCATTGGTGCATTACTACAATGCAGCATGTGTGCAGGAGCATATCATTACTTCCCAAAGGTTAGCAAGACAAACAGCTGATCAGAAGTACCAAGACACAACCCCAAACAGTACAAGAGTTACAAGAGAACCACACAGAAACTACATTAGTTTTGTGTGATAAGTTTTATTGCCGAAGCGAGACACGGGCGTAAGCAGTGGGCCCCAGTACAGTCAGTGTGGGCAGCTAGTTAGACTGTCAGTTACTTTACAAGACCGGTGACACACCAGCCTCTTGAGATGATGACACCATGGAGTTGACAGTACATCAAACTGAAATGACACACTTAATTGTGTATTAGTATGAGTATGTTCACAAGATATCAAGGTACACATTACTACTCTACAGCAGGAAGATGCGTAACTGGCTATACAGGGAGAAACAACACGAAGTCCCTGCTTCAAGCAGTGAGGGGGTTCGTACACACCACTATAATTCGTTGTAAAATCTTTACAACTGTACACAATTTTTCTATATATTATGTGCACAAGCAACAGAGCCAAATAGTCCTATAAAATGCTGTGTTGCAGAGAGGTGTGTCTGTATTAGTCACAAAGTAGCAGGTTAAGACATGACAGCACATTAAATAGAACATAATGGAAAACATTACGACTTGTTCATACAAGATCATTCTAAACATTAACGACGACAACAAAGTTTTCTGTTTTCCAATATTGTTAACAATAAATATAATTTTTGCTTAAAACCAGTTTCAAACTGTCCAATTACTATGAATATACATAGATTTGAAAACTTTTTGTAAAGTTACATCATATATATATATAGGGCATCAATAAATATAACACATTTCTTCCATGGCTTTCTCTATAATTTGACACTGCCATTTGCATTAAATTGAACAAATTGCATTAAAACACAGTGTATATAAAACATGCCACAACACCCCTATTTGGACCATAATGAACTGACCCAGGTGATGATTGTTGCATTACTAGATAATGATGGGGTGTAATGTTCTTCTAACGTTTAAAAGCAACTGTACGCATGTTTAATTACTCACATTTAAAAGCAAGACATAATATTCCTGTGATGTAAACATGAATTATGCAATAAAAGTATATAAGAAAATACAGTTATTTCAAGCATACATTTTAAACACTTGTTTACACAGTGACCTTATGTAAGAGTGCATACATACAGTGTAAATACATCTTATGTAAGAATGCGTACATACAGTGTACATACATCTTATGTAAGAGTGCATACATACAGTGTAAATACATCTTATGTAAGAATGCGTACATACAGTGTACATACATCTTATGTAAGAGCGCATACATACAGTGTAAATACATCTTATGTAAGAATGCATACACACAGTGTACATACATCTTATGTAAGAGTGCATACATACAGTGTAAATACATCTTATGTAAGAATGCGTACATACAGTGTACATACATCTTATGTAAGAGCGAATATATACAGTGTACATACATTTTATGTAAGAGCGCATACATACAGTGTACATACATCTTATGTAAGAGTGCATACATAGAGTGTACATACATCTTATGTAAGAGTGCATACATACAGTGTATATACATCTTATGTAAGAGCGCATACATACAGTGTACATACATCTTATGTAAGAGTGCATACATACAGTGTAGATACATCTTATGTAAGAGTGCATACATACAGTGTACATACATCTCATGTAAGAGTGCATACATACAGTGTACACACATCTTATGTAAGAGCGCATACATACAGTGTACATACATCTTATGTAAGAGTGCATACATACAGTGTACATACATCTTATGTAAGAGCGCATACATACAGTGTACATACATCTTATGTAAGAGTGCATACATACAGTGTAGATACATCTTATGTAAGAGTGCATACATACAGTGTACATACATCTCATGTAAGAGTGCATACATACAGTGTACACACATCTTATGTAAGAGCGCATACATACAGTGTACACACATCTTATGTAAGAGTGCATACATAGAGTGTACATACATCTTATGTAAGAGTGCATACATACAGTGTACATACATCTTATGTAAGAGCGCATACATACAGTGTACATACATCTTATGTAAGAGCGAATATATACAGTGTACATACATCTTATGTAAGAGTGCATACATACAGTGTACATACATCTCATGTAAAAGTGCATACACACACACGAATCTTCACGCAGTCAGTTGGTGGACATTCTTAATTTCAAATTATATATATATCTGGATCATGCACTAATACTGGCTCCAGTCATTATGAGCAATATCAATAACCATGCATACATCCCATTGCTGGTGTATCCGGTAATAACATGCTTGGTGTGCTGAGATTCCTTTTACAACCATTAGCAAATATTATAACAAACTTTTATGCATCCTACTGCCACAAAACTTACTATTGATAGCAGTGACTTGGCTAACAAGAAAAATCACTGAAAAGTAATTGTAACACCAAGAGTAATTGTAACACCAAGAGTAATTGTAACACCAAGAGCGATTGGCAGGTTATTATGGCATGAAACAAGTTAAAGTAAAGTTCAGTAAAATAACATAAAATTTGGCAAAGTAGCACGATACAATTATAGAAATGATATTCATTGTAGATCATATGCCGCTGACTGCAGCAGTGCAGGGAGCCAATGCTGGCAGTAGTACCACAGAACAAACCACCCTACCTTATTCATTCTATTGACAGAGCAAGAGCCTTGATAACTATGCCACAGTACTTTGTCAACGCCGAGGAAACATTCACAAATGAAAGTCATTGATATCTCATTACAAATTCCTGTTCCGACATCATATAAGTTTAACTCAATAAAATATCCTAGAATTATGTGTTAAAAATAGCACAAATTCCACCTGGTTATCTGTGAAATTAAAATTACAGTGTCAAAATAGTCAATGAAATGATATGATACATTTTGTTCCCCATGGTAGTCTCAAGACAAGAAGTGTGCACTGAATACTATGTGCTGCACTATGCACTGTTAATAGAATGAATGCAGTACACCGGAGAGTGAACACCATATATCCCACAGGTTAGTTGACCAATTCAGGAAGACCTGGTGGGCGAAAAGACTTGCCAGACTATAAGATGGCTCCTGTTTCCTTTACTCTTGCCCGATTCCATGTTTTCTTCCGGTTGACTGCCATCTTCATCAACGTCGCCTTCAACAGAACATGTCAAGAAATCAGTTAAGAAATTTCACCTTTAAGTTCCGACTCATTCTGCAATTAATGTTTATACTCGTCTTCTGTTACAACAAACCTACCCAGCATCCACTGCAACATGCTGGCTCTCTCCTACCCAACATCCACTGCAACATGCTGGCTCTCTCCTACCCAACATCCACAGCAACAATCTGGTTCTCTCCTACACAACACCCACGACAACATGCTGGCTCTCTCTCCTACCCAACATCCACTGCAACATTTAACAAGATTTAACAAGATTTGCCATCCAAGCCAAAGGCCCAGGAGGCAAGTGGACAAGGAAGCCATTGGCTTATCAAGAGTCCAACAATGTTCATCTACTTATAACTTGCCCTCCTGAGATATGTGTCAACCTTGTTTTTAAACATATTCACGCTGCTAGCAGTTACACAATCTGTAGACAATTTGTTCCATTCATTTATTGTCCTCTGTGAGAACGATTGCTTCCTGATGTCCAATCTACATTGATCCTTTACTAATTTTACCTCATGTCCTCTAGTTCTGCTATCCTTCTTGAGTGAGAAAACTTTTTTCCCTTGTATGTTATGTTTCTTCTAATCAATCCAAGAATTTGATTACCCTTGCTGGCTCTCTCCTACCTAGCATCCACTACAACATGCTGGCTCTCTCTCCTACCCAACATCCACTGCAACATGCTGGCTCTCTCGTACCCAGCATCCACTACAACATGCTGGCTCTCTCTCCTACCCAACATCCACTACAACATGCTGGCTCTCTCTCCTACCCAACATCCACTACAACATGCTGGCTCTCTCTCCTACCCAACATCCACTGCAACATGCTGGCTCTCTCTCCTACCCAACATCCACTACAACATGCTGGCTCTCTCATACCCAGCATCCACTACAACATGCTGGCTCACTCTCCTACCCAACATCCACTGCAACATGCTGGCTCTCTCTCCTACCCAACATCCACTGCAACATGCTGGCTCTCTCTCCTACCCAACATCCACTACAACATGCTGGCTCTCTCCTACCCAATATCCACTGCAACATGCTGGCTCTCTCTCCTACCCAACATCCACTACAACATGCTGGCTCTCTTTCCTACCCAACATCCATCGCAACATGCTGGCTCTCTCTCCTACCCAACATCCACTACAACATGCTGGCTCACTCTCCTACCCAGC
The DNA here is from genome assembly GCA_963662155.1 of Lamellibrachia columna. NCBI lineage: Eukaryota > Metazoa > Annelida > Polychaeta > Sabellida > Siboglinidae > Lamellibrachia > Lamellibrachia columna. The sequence goes on along the minus strand of OY759274.1, from coordinate 32,767,265 downwards.
ATCCACTACAACATGCTGGCTCTCTCTCCTACCCAACATCCACTGCAACATGCTGGCTCTCTCCTACCCAACATCCACTGCAACAAGCTGGCTCTCTCTCCTACCCAACATCCACTACAACATGCTGGCTCTCTCTCCTACCCAACATCCACTACAACATGCTGGCTCACTCTCCTACCCAACATCCACTACAACATGCTGGCTCTCTCTCCTACCCAACATCCACTGCAACATGCTGGCTCTCTCTCCTACCCAACATCCACTACAACATGCTGGCTCTCTCGTACCCAGCATCCACTACAACATGCTGGCTCTCTCTCCTACCCAACATCCACTGCAACATGCTGGCTCTCTCTCCTACCCAACATCCACTGCAACATGCTGGCTCTCTCTCCAACCCAACATCCACTGCAACATGCTGGCTCTCTCCTACCCAATATCCACTGCAACATGCTGGCTCTCTCTCCTACCCAACATCCACTACAACATGCTGGCTCTCTCTCCTACCCAACATCCACTGCAACATGCTGGCTCTCTCTCCTACCCAGCATCTACTACAACATGCTGGCTCACTCTCCTACCCAACATCCACTGCAACATGCTGGCTCTCTCTCCTACCCAACATCCACTGCAACATGCTGGCTCTCTCTCCAACCCAACATCCACTGCAACATGCTGGCTCTCTCCTACCCAATATCCACTGCAACATGCTGGCTCTCTCTCCTACCCAACATCCACTACAACATGCTGGCTCACTCTCCTACCCAACATCCACTACAACATGCTGGCTCACTCTCCTACCCAACATCCACTACAACATGCTGGCTCTCTCGTACCCAGCATCCACTACAACATGCTGGCTCACTCTCCTACCCAACATCCACTGCAACATGCTGGCTCTCTCTCCTACCCAACATCCACTGCAACATGCTGGCTTTCTCCTACCCAGCATCCACTACAACATGCTGGCTCTCTCTCCTACCCAACATCCACTGCAACATGCTGGCTCTCTCTCCTACCCAACATCCACTACAACATGCTGGCTCTCTCCTACCCAGCATCCACTACAACATGCTGGCTCTCTCTCCTACCCAACATCCACTGCAACATGCTGGCTCTCTCTCCTACCCAACATCCACTGCAACATGCTGGCTCTCTCGTACCCAGCATCCACTACAACATGCTGGCTCTCTCCTACCCAACATCCACTGCAACATGCTGGCTCTCTCGTACCCAGCATCCACTACAACATGCTGGCTCTCTCGTACCCAGCATCCACTACAACATGCTGGCTCTCTCTCCTACCCAACATCTACTGCAACATGCTGGCTCTCTCTCCTACCCAACATCCACTACAACATGCTGGCTCTCTCTCCTACCCAACATCCACTACAACATGCTGGCTCTCTCCTACCCAACATCCACTGCAACATGCTGGCTCTCTCGTACCCAGCATCCACTACAACATGCTGGCTCTCTCGTACCCAGCATCCACAACAACATGCTGGTTCTCTCGTACCCAGCATCCACTACAACATGCTGGCTCTCTCTCCTACCCAACATCCACTGCAACATGCTGGCTCTTTCCTACAATTTTTTTATTTTGGTGAAATCTTCAGACACAAGTTATTTTTTATTGGATCCAGTGTTCCGGCTCTACATACATCAACGTACCTAATTTGTGAAGGGCTAAATGACTTCTGGAGGGTTTAAACATAACGGAAACCTACAAATGATAAAAGTTGTTGTGTTCCTATTATCATTGTGTAAGAGGTTATTCATTAATTTTGTAAACAAACAACACTTGTGTGTGTACGTGCATGCATGCGTGTGTGTGTGCATGCATGCATGCGTGTGACATTCAAATAAATAATCAGTACTATTATTTGCATTACCTATTCTGAAGTCGATGTAGCCTTCGCCACCAGAAATGACAAGCATGTTTTTACTGAGCTGAGGAGCTGTGCCATCGCCCTTGCCCTGGTCACCCTTTTCTGTGGCGCTTTCATCGCTGCTCACTCCACTAAGACTGGCCATCTGGGCACCTAACAAAGACAAGCAAACCCATGACTACTTCAAGCTAGTAGAAAGAGTTTTCAGAATTGTATAAATTGTACATACATACATAAACAACAAATGGAACAGTTGGTAAAATGAGACAATTCTATGTTATGCCACTCCTTGACGTTTTACATCTCAGGCCCCAAACTTTCAGGGGTTATAATCTACGACGGTAGGAGTGTGACCCCCCCACTGTCGAGTCGTCAGTTTAATTATTCAAAAATTTCCCCTTCTATTACCCTTTTTATGAACAATCGAATTACTCTTTGTAGTTAGTACGTACAATTTTCTGCACCACTCTGTGAACAATTACATACAGGTGTTCACAATTTCATGTGACATTTTTTTCTTATCCCCAGTTATGTAACACAAGGGCAGGGCGTTGCTTAATGTTATTATATAACTGCCAGTATTACATCACATTTATCCAAAAAGTCCTCAAGATATTGACTGGCAGCACTAAGTACGAAGCCACTTCTGTGATAATATTGTGCATCCAGAAATGCTGTAAATGTTGGTATCACGACAGACATAGACACGAACTACCAAGTTATCACATCTGGAGGGGGGTATTTTTGCTATAAACAATAATAAATGTACAATTAGGTGGTGTAGCAATGATGTAACACAAACGTGGCATAGCAATGAGGTAACAGGGTGTAGCAATGAGGTAACATGGCATAGCAATGAGGTAACACATGCAAGTATTAGCTGACACTTACCAGGGACAACAACAAAGAACTTGACCGCATCCCGGTGACCGTGGAAACTCAGCTGAGCCTGAGCCATGGTGCAGTATGGGATGAAACTACCGGGGGTGACACTGTCTGTCTTCACATCATTGTACACCCTCACAATCCCTCCCGGTCGCGACCCAGAGTTCACCGTCACTGCCTGCTTGTTGGCTGAAAGGGAAAGGATCAATCAGTCAGACTGGGGGTCAATTACATTAGATCAATACCAATGCCAATTACACACTAATTACACATACCAATTCCACATAAAAAATACCAATTCCAGAGCAACCATAGACATAATTAAAGGTACTTAATCAATTTGATTTTTTTGCTAGTCTCATTTAAAATAAATTTTGATAAAAACCAGACCTACCTAGTATCCACTGCAACATACTAACTTTTTGTAACTTTTGTATGTAGTTTTTGTGAAATGATCAGACAAACTGTTAAATTAGTTAATGCTTGTTCAAGCATTAACTGAAGTGAAAATTTAAATGCTGAAAAATCACAATTTTCTTCCTTGGTGAAATTTCGTAGATGTCATGTGATCAGTGAGACGATGGAGGTCATGCCCATGATCAGCATTGACCCACACAGCGTTTACCATTTTGGATATCCACTATTTTGATCCTTGTCAGATCTAACGACTAAAATCTTTTCTTTCAATGATTTGAAAAAACAGGGATTTTTTATTAAGTTGACTGTGGATGTTACATAAACTATCCACACACTACATATCTGGATACAAATGAACTGAATTTGCGATAGGCTAAATCAATTGAGGAAGCAGTTTTAACACCCAAAAATGACATCTATTCTAGAGCTGCTTTATTTAATTTTGCATATTATTATGGTACATTATGGCAAACAAATATGATATACAGCTAATAGAAACAATGTGTCTACATTAAAAAAATTATACTGCATATTTTCTGTATAACAAAACAAGCATGAAATTGCTATACTCTTTTGTAAATCAACTGGTAGTAACACAAGAAATACTACAATGCTGCATAGATAGATCTAATGGTGTCTAGAGACTACAGCAATGTGTGGTTTGTGTCGAAGCAGAACCAACCTTCAAAGAAAGGCACGGAGATGATGGCGTGAGATTAGAGCAATGGGTGGTTTATGTCAAAGCAGAACCTACCCTCAGAGAGAGGCACGGAGATGATGGCGTGAGACTAGAGCAATGTGTGGTTTTCGTTGTAGCAGAACCTACCCTCAGAGAGAGGCACGCAGATGATGGCGTGAGATTAGAGCAATGTGTGGTTTGTGTCATAGCAGAACTTACCCTCAGAGAGAGGCACGCAGATGATGGCGTGAGACTAGAACAATGGGTGGTTTATGTCAAAGCAGAACCTACCCTCAGAGAGAGGCACGGAGATGATGGCGTGAGACTAGAACAATGGGTGGTTTATGTCAAAGCAGAACCTACCCTCAGAGAGAGGCACGGAGATGATGACGCCATTGCCAGTGCCAATCCACAGTCTCTTGCAGGACGTCAACAGAGATGTGATCCGGACAAACGAGAACCCAAGTTTACCAGTTCCTGCAAGTTAACAATAATATATATTAATACATATATCATATATTAATATATATGTAAGGCATGGGTTAATTTCAATTGTTAATTTATGAATTAACTCAAATGAGTTATGGCTCTATGTCTATGTCCTGTGTTCGAGTCTTACCTAGCATCTTGCTGACGTATGGCTCTATGTCTATGTCCTGTAGGTGTTTGTGCGTGTACGCATGGTAGAGTCGCAGCGTGCTGTCCAGTCGTATAGAGATCCACACTCCATCGGCCACCCACGCCATCTGTCGCACCTGACTCTCCTTGCGTGGGTGCACGTCAAACGACTTCTGCAAATTAATTAAGGATAAGGATATTCAACACACGTCCCAGCTGCTGCAAATGGCTCGGACATGTGCAGTGCATGGACGAGTCGCACATCGTTAAGACATTTTTCTTGTCCCGAGCTGCACCATCTCCGTACAACTTCTGTCACACTTAATGGGGATAACGCACCTTCTACTGTCTACAATGTAGACCCATGCCCAAGATCAACATGCAGAGTGTCATTCGTTGAAGCATACTAGAATTTCAAGAAAAGAAAACAAGTTATCTCTCTCTGAAAATGATACAGACTTTCATCAATAGATGCCTGTGCAGAATAAAGTTGAAGACTCTCTGGGACAGGACCAAAGAGCTTCCAGTGGAGAAGGACAACAACACTCTCTGGGACAGGACCAAATAGCTTCCAGTGGAGAAGGACAACAACACTCTCCGGGACAGGACCAAACAGCTTCCAGTGGAGGACAACACTCTCCGGGACAGGACCAAACAGCTTCGTGGAGAAGGACAACACTCTCTGGGAAAGGACCAAACAGCTTCCAGTGGAGAAGGAACTCAATATGAGAAAATGGAGGTGGGTTGGTTTACAGGATGGGCTAGACCTAGCATGAACAAATGAGCATAAGTAAGTAAAATAAGATATTTCAAATCCCATAAATATTCCGACAGAACTGTTGTCTTTCAACAAGAGAAGTTGTCATTACAGGGCCATGTACAGGCATTGTAATAAAACAGAATGTTTAAAAAAAAAATTTAAGATAGTGTAGTATGCTCAATGTTGCTTTGTTTAGCCAGACAGTCACGGAAATCATTCTAATGCAATGCATCCGATACTGAGCTGGTGTTTGAAATGGTTATCAGTGGCTGACTACGAACTAGTAACTGGAGTGTCTGTTGGTGGAGACTAGGAACCTGTAACTGGAGTGTCTGTGGGTGGAGACTAAGAACCTGTAACTGGAGTGTCTGTGGGTGGAGACTAGGAACCTATAACTGGAGTGTCTGTGGGTGGAGACTACGAACCTATAACTGGAGTGTCTGTGGGTGGAGACTACGAACCTATAACTGGAGTGTCTGTGGGTGGAGACTACAAACCTATAACTGGAGTGTCTGTGGGTGGAGACTACGAACCTATAACTGGTGTGTCTGTGGGTGGAGACAACGAATATATAACTGGAGTGTCTGTGGGTGGAGACTACGAACCTATAACTGGAGTGTCTGTGGGTGGAGACTACAAACCTATAACTGGAGTGTCTGTGGGTGGAGACTACGAACCTATAACTGGAGTGTCTGTGGGTGGAGACTACAAACATATAACTGGAGTGTCTGTGGGTGGAGACTACGAACCTATAACTGGAGTGTCTGTGGGTGGAGACTACAAACCTATAACTGGAGTGTCTGTGGGTGGAGACTACAAACTTATAACTGGAGTGTCTGTGGGTGTAGACTACGAACCTATAACTGGAGTGTCTGTGGGTGTAGACTACGAACCTATAACTGGAGTGTCTGTGGGTGGAGACTACGAACCTATAACTGGAGTGTCTGTGGGTGGAGACTACGAACCTATAACTGGAGTGTCTGTGGGTGGAGACTACGAACCTATAACTGGAGTGTCTGTTGGTGGAGACTAGGAACCTATAACTGGAGTGTCTGTGGGTGGAGACTACGAACCTGTAACTGGAATGTCTGTGGGTGGAGACTACGAACCTGTAACTGGAGTGTCTGTGGGTGGAGACTACGAACCTGTAACTGGAGTGTCTGTGGGTGGAGACTACGAACCTGTAACTGGAGTGTCTGTGGGTGGAGACTACGAACCTGTAACTGGAGTGTCTGTGGGTGGAGAATACGAACCTGTAACTGGAGTGTCGGTGGGTGGAGACTACGAACCTGTAACTGGAGTGTCTGTGGGTGGAGAATACGAACCTGTAACTGGAGTGTCTGTGGGTGGAGACTACGAACCTGTAATTGGAGTGTCTGTGGGTGGAGACTACGAACCTGTAACTGGAGTGTCTGTGGGTGGAGAATACGAACGTGTAACTGGAGTGTCTGTGGGTGGAGAATACGAACCTGTAACTGGAGTGTCGGTGGGTGGAGAATACGAACCTATAACTGGAGTGTCTGTGGGTGGAGACTACGAACCTGTAATTGGAGTGTCTGTGGGTGGAAACTACGAACCTGTAATTGGAGTGTCTGTGGGTGGATGATGTGAATCTTGTTCTGACAGGCGCACCACACAACAGAGTTCGCCACAATGACCATGGAGCGGATCGACTGGTTCGGCCGGCCCAGGTCTATCAGGTGATAGTTGGTCAAGTCCCATTGACCGCCTGCACAACATACGGTCAAGCATCACTTAGTGTTGCAGACCAGTATATTTTTACATTTGAAGGTGAAATATAAAGTTTTTCGCCTGGATGATTCACTGATCTGTCAAATTACTGTTATATACAACTTACAAATTACTGTTATATACAACTTCTAACAATAAATATACTACAGCATTAATTAAACAAATTTAAGTAGTACTTTATAAAGCTCAATGACTTTTTCTTTTTTTACACAGAATCTTGACTGTATCTGGTCCAAAATTATTTTATAGACTCATTTGTCTGTCTGATGATTTCAGCAAAACTAAACTTAAAAGTTGTACAAATGAGCTGGCATGTCTTAGTAGATGCCAGATAGGTTTGATGTCTTAGTGGATGCCAGGTAGGTTTGGTGTCTTAGTGGATGCCAGCTGGCATGTCTTAGTGGATGCCAGGTAGATTTGATGTCTTAGTGGATGTCAGGTAGGTTTGATGTCTTAGTGGATGCCAGCTGGCATGTCTTAGTGGATGCCAGGTAGGCTTGATGTCTTAGTGGATGCCAGCAGGCATGTCTTAGTGGATGCCAATTAGGTTTGATGTCTTAGTGGAAGCCAGCTGGCATGTCTTAGTGGATGCCAGGTAGGCTTGATGTCTTAGTGGATGCCAGCTGGCATGTCTTAGTGGATGCCAGGTAGGTTTGATGTCTTAGTGGATGCCAGCTGGCAAGTCTTAGTGGTTCCCAGCTGGCATGTCTTAGTGGATGCCAGATAGGTTTGATGTCTTAGTGGATGCCAGCTGGCATGTCTTAGTGGATGCCAGGTAGGTTTGATTTATCATAAAATTATTGTAAAATGAGACGAGTCCAAACCCTTTAATACTACTTGATGTGAAGGCTCTTTAAATACTACTAGATGTGAAGGTCCTTTAAATACTACTAGATGTGAAGGTTCCTTAAATATTACTTGATGTGAAGGTATTTAAATACTATTAGATGTGAAGGCCCTTTAAATACTACTAGATGTGAAGGTCCTTTAAATACTATTAGTTGTAAAGGTCCTTTAAATACTACCAGATGTGAAGGTCATTTAAATACCACTAGATGTGAAGGTCCTTTAAATACTACTAGATGTGAAGGTCATTTAAATACAACTAGATGTGAAGGTCTTTTAAATACTACTTGATGTGAAGGTATTTAAATACTACTAGATATGAAGGCCTTAGTGGATGTCAGCTGGCATGTCTTAGTGGATGCCAGGTAGGTTTGATGTCTTAGTGGATGCCAGCTGGCATGTCTTAGTGGATGCCAGGTAGGTTTGATGTCTTAGTGGATGCCAGCTGGCATGTCTTAGTGGATGTCAGGTAGGTTTGATTCATCATGAAATTATTGTAAAATGAGACGAGTGAAAACCCTTTAATACTACTTGATGTGAAGGCCCTTTAAATACTACTAGATGTGAAGGCCCTTTAAATACTACTAGATGTGAAGGTCCTTTAAATACTATTAGTTGTGAAGGTCCTTTAAATACTACTAGATGTGAAGGTCATTTAAATACTACTAGATGTGAAGGTCCTTTAAAATACTACTTGATGTGAAGGTATTTAAATACTACTAGATATGAAGGTCCTTTAAATATTACTAGATGTGAAGGTCCTTTAAATACTACACACGTGAAGGTCATTTAAATACCACTAGATGTGAAGGTCCTTTAAATACTACTAGATATGAAGGTCCTTTAAATACTACTAGATGTGAAGGTCGTTTAAATACTACTAGACGCAAGAACTTACTGGTGTCTCTACGGAACACAGCCACGGTGCCGTTGGCCAATCCCACAAACACGCGGCCTTTCAAATGTCTACAAACACATTCAGGCATTTCAACACACGTTCTCTCTTGCAAAGAAAAGTATTCCTTATAATATGATATTTTCTTCACATACTGTAACTTTTCACAACGTATGTTACCGAAAACCTTTAAATGAAATTGCTCAATTGTAACTAACTTGTCTGATGAAACAGCATCACACGTTTGTTTGGGACTAATTTGCTTGAAGGAAAAGTTCACACACACGCATTTAAATGATAAAGATGATTAGCATATGAGAAATGTTTGAAGAAATATTTTTGATGTAAGCAGGCTGAATAGTTCTGAGTACCAAATCCACATCAATCCGATCGATGGAATTAAAAGTAAATGACATTTCAATACAGAATGAACTGTCATAATTTGAAGTGTTGACTTACATGATACAGAGGACAGAATCTTTGAGTTTGACCGAGTGAAGACATTTCTTCCACTGTGCCACTGCTGAGTGCACATACAGACTGCAACAGATAACAGATACAGAGTGCAATAGATAAAAGATAGAGTGAACATACAGACTGCAACAGATAACAGATACAGACTGCAATAGATAAAAGATAGAGTGAACATACAGACTGCAACAGATAACAGATACAGAGTGCACATACAGGCTGCAATAGATAAAAGATAGAGTGAACATACAGACTGCAATGGATAACAGCTACAGAGTGCACATACAGGCTGCAATAGATAAAAGATAGAGTGAAAATACAGACTGCAATAGATAACAGATACAGACTGCAATAGATAAAAGATAGAGTGAACATACAGACTGCAACAGATAACAGCTACAGAGTGCACATACAGGCTGCAATAGATAAAAGATAGAGTGAACATACAGACTGCAATAGATAACAGATAGAGAGTGCACATACAGGCTGCAATAGATAAAAGATAGAGTGAACATACAGACTGCAACAGATAACAGATACAGACTGCAATAGATAAACGATAGAGTGAACATACAGACTGCAACAGATAACAGATACAGAGTGCACATACAGGCTGCAATAGATAAAAGATAGAGTGAACATACAGACTGCAACAGATAACAGATACAGAGTGCACAAACAAGCTGCAATAGATAAAAGATAGAGTGAACATACAGACTGCAATAGATAACAGATACAGAGTGCACATACAGGCTGCAATAGATAACAGATAGAGTGAACATACAGACTGCAACAGATAACAGATACAGAGTGCACAAACAAGCTGCAATAGATAAAAGATAGAGTGAACATACAGACTGCAATAGATAACAGATACAGAGTGCACATACAGGCTGCAATAGATAACAGATAGAGTGAACATACAGACTGCAATAGATAACAGCTACTGAGTGCACATGTAGACTGCAATAGATAACAGATACAGAGTGCACATACATACTGCAATAGATAACAGCTACTGAGTGCACATATAGACTGCAATAAATAACAGATACAGACTGCAATAGATAACAGATACAGACTGCAATAGATAACAGATATAGAGTGCACATACAGACTTCAATAGATAACAGATACAGAGAGCACATACATGCTGCAATAAAAGACAGCTACTGAGTGTACATACAGACTGCAATAGATAACAGATACAGAGTGCATATACATACTGCAATAATTAACAGCTACTGAGTGCACATACGGACTGCAATAGATAACAGATACAGACTGCAATAGATAACATATACAGACTGCAACATATAACAGATATAGAGTGCACATACAGACTTCAATAGATAACATATATAGAGTGCACATACATACTGCAACAGATAACAGATACAGAGTGCACATACAGACTGCAATAGATAACAGATACAGACTGCAATAGATAACAGATACAGACTGCAATATATAACATATACAGACTGCAATAGATAACAGATACAGACTGCAATAGATAACATATACAGACTGCAATATATAACAGATACAGACTGCAATAGATAACAGATACAGACTGCAATAGATAACAAATAGAGACTGCAATAGATTACAGATACAGAGTAAAAAAGGTAAGTTTTTATATAACGCTGTATCCAGTCCTTCGCAGACCTGTTCATTCCAACACCATCTCAACTTCTATCATAATGAATAGTCGTCATGTAGTTGTTGTGGTATGGCTATACTATGGCCATACCACAACAACTACATGATGACTATTCATTGATTTATATCCACCACTTTCTATAGCTAGGTACTTATTAATACAGCTGAGTGAACTGAGGCAACGTCGAGGTAAATAACACTGTCCAAGCTCTGAAATGGCAGCAAGAGGATTCGAACAGTGGTCGAGAGCCCAACATTTAACCACTGAGCCACTGAGTACCACATAGTTGGACATATAGAATTAAATAGATAAGAAACTTGTGGTCTGACCTGCCACTCTGAGAGCCGAGCCACATGGTTGCTGAGAGGCTGCTCATCTTGTCCACTTCCTTACTCAGCAGCTCATTGTTGGCCATCACGTCTGTGATTCCATCCTGGACAAGTTCGCTTGGGGAAGTCAGTGAACGGATCTCAGTCATTTCTACTGCCTGGTTATTATCAGATGGCGCTGGCGAGCCAGTCGCCTTCACTACCTTCACGTCGTCAGCAACATTCTCGGATGTATTTGTTGTGTTCGGTTCATCTTGACTGACTTCACCAGCTGTAGGACATACACATCTATATTACCCACACGCACACACCCACATATGCATGCACGTACCATCTTAATGTTTACAAACTGGAGTTGTAATATGTAAAGCATATGAAGAGGGATTGGTAAAAACAGGTTTTAACAACAATGCTGTGGTATTTGTGACATAGTTTTAAGGCTCGTTCACACAGCATCACATGACCAATCGCTCGTGTGAACACACTCATAAGACCGATTAGTGAGGCAAATCTGTGGCTAAAATTGTGTCGCCGGAATTGTAGCTAGGTCCAATTTGGGTTTGTGTGAACGCACACATTATTTAGCTGCACTTTGTCATGCGATATGATGTCACCCGACCAACTGGGCTACTAATCACTTGTATGAATGGGCCTTCACCTCTCAAAAAAACTTCTCTCTTTGGAAGTCAAACATTTCACATGCAAAGAAACCATAACATCAATCCACTGCATGTTTCATGGAATATTTGTAAAGTAGACAACAGTAGTAGACAGACACAGCCAGTGTTGCCACGTAATCGGTAGAAATATGGTTCAACATGTCTTAAACACTGCAGGTTATGTTAAGGCCACTTTACATGAGCAAGCCCCAGTTTGGTGGCCAACAGGGTGTTACATGAGCAAGTTGTGCCCCAGTTTGGTGGCCAACAGGGTGTTACATGAGCAAGTTGTGCCCCAGTTTGGTGGCAATTAAAACCTGTCCTAATACTGATAACTTACAGTAAGTTTGATACGAACTGTGAACACTGTCCAGTGACTGTTGTCGACACAAAAACAGAGGAGCCGAGTAACACTGCATAACAAGTGGCAGATCTACCGCTTTAAGACATAAGCAACACAAATCTAATTTACTGTTAGAGAGAATTGAAATTAGCAAAATAATGACATTTATTTTTGGAAAGTGGACAGCAGTCACTTTGGGACAATGATAGTAGAAATGTGAGCTCTACAGTGCAAGCGAGATACGATGCTGAAACCATGATATACAGCCTCGTCCAGATACGATGCTGAACCCATGATATACAGCCTCGTACAGATACGATGCTGAACCCATGATATACAGCCTCGTACAGATACGATGCTGAACCCATGATATACAGCTTCGTCCAGATACGATGCTGAACCCATGATATACAGCCTCGACCAGATACGATGCTGAACCCATGATATACAGCCTTGTCCAGATACGATGCTGAACCCATGATATACAGCCTAGTCCAGATACGATGCTGAACCCATGATATACAGCCTCATCCAGATACGATGCTGAACCCATGATATACAGCCTCATCCGAAACTTGAGGCTTCTTAGAGCCCACATTCCTACATGTATGACAGTAACACATATTCATATACATACACCAGACCTAAATCATCCCTACGTGGTAATGGAAGTAAAACCAATACGCATATAACCATAAACAAATATGCACAAAATACACTTACAAGATGTAACCTATACTTGCTAACATTCACCCCAAAATATACAACCATAACCACAAAAAGGTGAGGCCATTTAGCTAAGATGCAGGCCTCGCGTTGCGATCATGAGGGGTTGTGTGGAAGGGGGTTTCTCTTCTTGGTGGAAGAACTTTTAAATGTTAGGGTACATTTACTTAATTCTGGTGTATTATCTATGCAAAATGGATTCAAAATGAGTAAATAAAAATGTTTAACCTTGAAATTGCAGTTTGGTGTTAAATTTTGGCTAGAAATTGGTAGATAATAAAATTATGTAAAAATTGAAGATAAAGCTGGTACCTCTGCGAAAATAATTCTGGTTTCCCCAACTTACCTGACTGATTGTCTTCTGGCGATGTAGATGGGGGGCACTCAGCAGAGTTGGGGGTGCCAGTGGCACACTGCACGAATGTGACGCCCCCAATCATACCTTGTGAAGCGTCCACCTCACCCTCTGGGGCGGGGGCACTACCCTCATTGGTAGTGTCAGCTGAGGGGGTGGAGTTGTCTGTCTCACATTTAATGTCATCATTGTTGATCGGGTAATCACTCTCCGTAGCTCCTGTAAACAGTTGTCATACAACACCTACATGTTGTCATACAACACCTACACGTTGTCATACAACACCTACACGTTGTCATACAACACCTACATGTTGTCATACAACACCTACATGTATTTACCATGTATTGTGATGTCAACTTCTTAATTTAGTATCGGTGGTCAGATGAAATATTCACCATCCCTAAATCTTCATGGCAGGTGAATATTTTTTATGAAATAAACACCCCCTGGATGTGCATTTCATAGTCGGATATTCAAATCTGCACTCCCTTCATGTCGTCAAGGTTTGTGTTAATTGGTTAATTGATATGCATAATTTTCCTATAAAAAGTTATACCAAGCAAAACCACCTAAGAACACATCATTAATTTGGGGGAGGGGTGAATATTTCATAGTCTTTAACAATATTTTTTGGTTGTTAAAAATGATTCAGATTTGATTACATATTTGTAATGTTGGTGTTCCAACAGCTTTCTTGTTAGATAACCCGTTACCAGTACTCAACGAGCATAATATGTTGTGAATTTAATACAGATGTGCTGCAACCTACCGGGAACGCTGGCGATACACAAGATGTGTGACGCGGTGACATGGAAAGACTCAAGGACGTCACCGGGATTGTTTGCGTCGACGACCGCGATGCGAGAACTGTTGTGTGCGGCGCTGCACAGCCACATGAGAGACGACAGCTTCTCCTCCGCCAGCTCACCTGCGTTCTTCTCATGCTCCTAAAAAAGGTACATTCTTATATAGCACAGTAACCAGTCCTTGGGACTGCTCAAAGCACTTTACACTTCACCCCCTGGTAGACCTGTTCATTCCAACGCCATCTCGACTTATCTGGGAAGCATTCAGCCATGCTGCAATTATTGCGTTAAGACTATTCGTTCACATATCCACCACTGTCTACAGCCACGTACACATTTATACAGCCGAGTGAACTGAAGCAACGTGGAGTGAATACAATTGAAGTTTTGAAACAGCAGCAAGAGGATTCAAACCTGGGTTCTCTCGATTGAGCCTGTTCTAATCACTACACCACCATGCCACCGCCCCAATGCCCCACCACCGCCCCACTAGGTAGGGAGATATACATCAGCAGGGTAATCAGGGTTCATATAGGGAACTAATTAAAACAAATCCCTGACTTGTCACTGACCAAAATGTAATTTCCCCTTGTCAAAATGTAATTTTCCGTAATGAAATGTAATTTTCTCTGACCAAAATGTAATTTTACCTCACAAAAATGTCATTTCCCCAGGTCAAAATATAATTATTTTCCTTAACAAAAGTAATCTTCCTTGATTAAAATGACAACAGACAAGCCTGTTTTAACAAAGGCATTCCAGCAGCAATCCAATCTACCCTTTTATTCTCAAATTCAAACTAAGGTTAAGAACTATAAACTGGCATTCTGCACAAAATCTTTGGAGCTTCAAGCTTCGAGCCATTTCACATTTGACAAAACATAAATCTCAGACAGTGGTCTACTTAGCTACTACCTTTAGTTCGCTGTCCAAGCGCTCCACTTCATCAGTAGATTGCGAAGTTGCATCACCACTGCCCCCTGGTGGTGTCGAATAGAACACACTGGCACCAACGACTGAGCCACCATCCTTCGTCTTGCCCGACGTCACATTGACCCCCGCTGCACACCACAACTGTTGAGGGATGTATCACAGGTCAACAAATTGATAAGTGCATGCGCAGTTCTATGAAAATCAGGTAACCTAGACTATGCGTGACCCACTAAGTAAGGCTGGCATACACAGAACCAATGGAAAGTCTCAAACAAACGTGAAATTTATTCAGAAAACCACTGGCGTGACATGTAGTTGCAAATGGTTATGTTTTAGTAACTCTTATAAGAAGAACACGAAAGAAAGGTTATTTTGACCCCGTTTAACAATACAATAATAAAAATTGAGTGATGGAAACAAAATATGCATTAATATGTTCACATGGAAAAATACAAACACAATATAACTTAACAAGGGGTCAGTGACTCCTGTAAAGACTTTACAGTCGCTCTCATAGGAGCCACCAATTAAATATAATTAACTAACTCATTTATACACAAGGTTATGACAGGGTGGGTGTACAGGAGAAAGACAGTGCATGAATATTCGAGTGTATGTTTTTTGCATAATTTGCAAAACCTTGCAAGCTGTGAGTTCCTATCTTCTCTGTAACTACTTTTGGGGTATTATTTATAACATGTGGCAAGTTATATCTTAAACACCTTTTGGCAAATTTATGTTTAGTTCTGAATGAGTATATAATCAGTTCTACTCCTAATGTTACGATTATGTATATTTGGGGTTATTTTCCAGTTTAATTAGTAAGTAGGCAGGTAAGTCTTGATGCATGTAATTAAAATAGAATTTAAGTTTATGTAACATTAATAAATCATCTATTTTAAAACTATTAATTAAAAAAAAGTGGTTCTGTATGTGAATTGTACTTACTTAAGATTAAAATTCGCATAGCTTTCTTTTGAATTTTGAATTGAATTTTCATCATTCTGCTACCTGGATAACCCCACGCATTGATGCAATAGTTAATATGAGATAATAGTAGTATATTATATAAAAGAACTGTAATTTCTAGAAGTAACACATGCTTTAATCTGTTTAATATGCCAACAATTTTGGAACACTTGTTTGATATTAAAATTTTTTTTTTTTAAATTTAAGTTTGTATCGAAAGTCAGTCCTAAAAATTTTTATTCTTCCACTCTTTCTATGTTGTTATTATTGATGTTGAGCGAAAAGGTGTATTTAACTGTATTAAGCGTTTTGAAAGGTCATATATTTGGATTTATTTTTGTTTAATGATAATTTATTAATATTAAGCCATTCCATTATTTTGAGGAATTCATCATTTACTGCAGATTCAGTGTTTTTGTTTGGTATATTAAAGGATTTGATGGTGCTAAATAAGGTTGTGTCATCGGCATACATAATAAATTAAACATTTCGCTAGCTATTGGAAAATCGTTTATATATATATATATATATATTATAAATAACGAAGGACCAATGATAAATACTTTCGGTACACCAATGTTTACAGATAAAATATCAGATTTAGCATTTTCAAATTTGAGATATTGACTTTGATTGTTTAAACAACTTTTAAATAAATTCAGAGTAGATCCATCTAAAACGTAATATCTTAATTTGTTAAATAGTTTTAAATGATCAGTAGTGTCAAACGCCTTTGAGAGGTCAAGAAAAATGCTGAATTGTACATCATTTTTATCCATTTGTGTGATTATTTTGTCTACTAGTTCAAGTGATGCACATTCAGCGAAGTGTTTTTGTCTAAAGCCATATTGATTATCAAAACAAAGTTTGGAATAGTTGAAATATGCACATAACTGACTATAAATTGTTTTCTCTAACACCTTACAGGTGCATAGGCCCAAAACAATGACTTTTGTTTCCCTTTAATAATATGACAATGTAGACAATTAGAATGAAGCGTAAGTTACCTTCATCTCTGTGTCTTTCTCAAAGAGAGGTCTGCAGTAGACTGGGACTGGGACTGGAACCTGGGCTCTGGTGCTGTCCTTCTGCGTGCCTGTCTGCAGCTTGGAGGGCAGACTCCAGCCGTACGCCTGCATGCGACCATCGTCCTTCTTGACGTGTGCCCTCACCTGCTTGTACTGCTCCCGTCTCTCCCTCTCCCGCTCCTTCCGCATCTTCTCCGTCAGTCTAACAAGGCACACTTAATTAATACATATTTAAAGGACCCTCCTCAATAAAATTTTTTGCCCATCTCATTTTATATAATCAATTTGCACAAAATCAAACCTATCTATGTTAGCTCTACTATCCCTATGACATGGTAGCTCAACTATCCCCTGTGACATGCTAGCTCTACTATCCCCTATGACATGCTAGCTCTACTATCCCCTGTGACATGCTAGCTCTACTATCCCCTGTGACATGATAGCTCTACTATCCCCTGTGACATGGTAGCTCTACTATCCCCTGTGACATGCTAGCTCTACTATCCCCTGTGACATGCTAGCTCTACTATCCCCTGTGACATGCTAGCTCTACTATCCCTATGACATGGTAGCTCTACTATCCCCTGTGACATGGTAGCTCTACTATCCCATGTGACATGCTAGCTCTACTGTCCCCTGTGACATGCTAGCTCTACTATCCCATGTGACATGCTAGCTCTACTATCCCCTGTGACATGCTAGCTCTACTATCCCTATGACATGGTAGCTCTACTATCCCCTGTGACATGGTAGCTCTACTCTCCCCTGTGACATGCTAGCTCTACTGTCCCCTGTGACATGCTAGCTCTACTATCCCATGTGACATGCTAGCTCTACTATCCCCTGTGACATGCTAGCTCTACTATCCCCTGTGACATGCTAGCTCTACTATCCCCTGTGACATGCTAGCTCTACTATCCCTATGACATGGTAGCTCTACTATCCCCTGTGACATGGTAGCTCTACTCTCCCCTGTGACATGCTAGCTCTACTGTCCCCTGTGACATGCTAGCTCTACTATCCCATGTGACATGCTAGCTCTACTATCCCCTGTGACATGATAGCTCTACTATCCCCTGTGACATGGTAGCTCTACTATCCCCTGTGACATGCTAGCTCTACTATCCCCTGTGACATGCTAGCTCTACTATCCCCTGTGACATGCTAGCTCTACTATCCCTATGACATGGTAGCTCTACTATCCCCTGTGACATGGTAGCTCTACTGTCCCCTGTGACATGCTAGCTCTACTATCCCATGTGACATGCTAGCTCTACTATCCCCTGTGACATGATAGCTCTACTATCCCCTATGACATGCTAGCTCTACTATCCCCTGTGACATGGTAGCTCTACTATCCCCTGTGACATGCTAGCTCTACTATCCCCTGTGACATGCTAGCTCTACTATCCCCTGTGACATGCTAGCTCTACTATCCCCTGTGACATGGTAGCTCTACTATCCCCTGTGACATGCTAGCTCTACTATCCCCTGTGACATGCTATCTCATTTGTGCAAATGTTTTATTTAGTTTTTTATTAAACCATTAGGCATACCAATTATTTTTAACCAGATCCGGTCGAAATTTGGTCAAGAAAAGAGCATAGATTGTGCAGCTCTATCTACACCCCTGTACTATGACATAAGTGGTCTGGTTGTATATACTATGACATAAGTGGTCCGGCTCTATATACTATGACATAAGTGGTCCGGCTCTATATACAATGACATAAGTGGTCCGGCTCTATATACTATGACATAAGTGGTCTGGTTGTATATACTATGACATAAGTGGTCCCGCTCTATATACTATGACATAAGTGGTCCGGCTCTATATACTATGACATAAGTGGTCCGGCTCTGTATACAATGACATAAGTGGTCCGGCTCTATATACTATGACATAAGTGGTCCGGCTCTATATACTATGACATAAGTGGTCCGGCTCTATATACTATGACATAGGTGGTCTGGCTCTATATACTATGACATAAGTGGTCCCGCTCTATATACTATGACATAAGTGGTCCGGCTCTATATACTATGACATAAGTGGTCCGGCTCTATATACAATGACATAAGTGGTCCGGCTCTATATACTATGACATAAGTGGTCCGGCTCTATATACTATGACATAAGTGGTCCGGCTCTATATACTATGACATAGGTGGTCTGGCTCTATATACTATGACATAGGTGGTCTGGCTCTATATACTATGATATAATGCTATTCACACTTTCACAATCTAACAATCAATGATTTTAACAAGTGTGCTGTTTTATTATTGAACCGACCTGATAAGGTCATAAGACTTGAAGTCATAACACAGAGGCGATCGAAAATACAAGTACTTCTCTCACTGTTCGTAACACAGAGGTTGTCATAATAATGACTACTATCTCTCTCACAGTTCATAACACAAAGGTGGTCACAATAAAGAGTTTTTTCAGTTCATAAAAAATGTGGTCACAATAATGAGTTCTCACACACAATTCACAACACAAAGGTGGTAGGTGGTTATAACAACAAGTTCTCCCTCTCACAGTTCACAGGAAGTTCTCTCTGTGTCTCACTCACAGGTCATAACACAAAGGTGATCATAATAACAAGTTCTCTCTCACTCACATTTCATAACACAAAGATGATCATAATAAAAAAATTCTCTCACAGTTCACAGGTGGTCACAATAACGAGTTCTCTCTCACTCACAGTTCATAACACGAAGGTGGTCATAATAACAAGTTGTCTTCCACTCACAGTTCGTCCTGCATGAAGTCATAGGCCTTTGCCTTCTCTCCCAGATTGTACTTGTCGCGCTGTTCCTTGTTCGGGTCGCCGACAGGCTGGACTTGGGCAGTTGGGGCCGTGAACTTGACGGTTGCTGAGGGCATTGCAGGCTTCTTACTCGGCTTGTTGGACGAACTGAACAGGTTGCTGAAGCTGTGGGAATGGGGAAGCAGGGAAGTGAGGAGCTGATGTGAGCCTGGGAAAGTAGGCTGTCTCCCTGATAGATGACCTGGGTCACTCTATGGCATTGCCTCAACTTATGAACACTTAAACAAACTCTGTTGCCATTTTCAAGCCAGTTTTAAAGACACATCTTTTTCGTGCAGCACTGACTTTATAACATGGACCTTTTTTATTTAACATATCTTAACAACGTTAGCGCCTTTGAGCTACTTTTTACCGGGATACACGGCGCATTATAAATGTCTAATTATTTCCCCATATAAAAACGTATGATTTTCTTGGTAGAAATCTACTAACTGTCATTATCTAAACTGTTTAAATTTCATATCTCTCCAGGCTATGCCGTATCCTCTGGGTTGTGGTGTCTGGCATAAATACTAACTAAATAGTACGACTACTTCATTCCAGTGAAGAGATTGGAAAGGGAATAGGCCCAGTGTGTTTTTGCTTGGAGCCCTGATAATACAGAGGCCCAATGTGTTTACTTGGAGCCCAGAGATTACAGAGGCCCAATGTATTTATTTGGAGACCTGAGAGTACAGAGGCCCAATGTGTTTGCTTCGAGCCCTGAGAGTACAGAGGCCCAATGTGTTTGCTTCGAGTCCTGATAATACAGAGGCCCAATGTGTTTACTTGGAGCCCAGAGATTACAGAGGCCCAATGTATTTATTTGGAGCCCTGAGAGTACAGAGGCCCAATGTGTTTGCTTCGAGCCCTGAGAGTACAGAGGCCCAATGTGTTTGCTTCGAGTCCTGATAATACAGAGGCCCAATGTGTTTACTTGGAGCCCAGAGATTATAGAGGCCCAATGTATTTATTTGGAGCCCTGAGAGTACAGAGGCCCAATGTGTTTGCTTCGAGCCCTGAGAGTACAGAGGCCCAATGTGTTTGCTTCGAGTCCTGATAATACAGAGGCCCAATGTGTTTACTTGGAGCCCAGAGATTACAGAGGCCCAATGTATTTATTTGGAGCCCTGAGAGTACAGAGGCCCAATGTGTTTGCTTCGAACCCTGAGAGTACAAAGGCCCAATGTGTTTGCTTCGAGTCCTGATAATACAGAAGCCCAATGTGTTTACTTGGAGCCCAGAGATTACAGAGGCCCAATGTATTTATTTGGAGCCCTGAGAGTACAGAGGCCCAATGTGTTTGCTTCGAGCCCTGAGAGTACAGAGGCCCAATGTGTTTGCTTCGAGCTCTGATTACAGTTTTTGACATATATTAATCCAACTTCTGGGAGATCTAGGATGTTATTTTGATCTGGATATAAATGATATCATGCACTGTCAGTCTGCCATGAGTAGACCTATTCAGATACTTTCAATCGAATGGACCAACAATCGAGAAGCCAGAAACCTGGGCAGTTCAGTTCACTGCACATAGCCAGAGTTTACTTTGCTGTATAAACAAGTACCTGGTATTTAACACTGGATGATTATTCTCCAATGTAAATTCTCATATGCTTTGCTTCCACTAAAAGAACCTGGATTAAACACTGGATCTCAAAACATGGATGTACACCGCTACACACAACGTGTTTCATGGAGGGGGGGTAGTGGTTTCATCTAACTTTTACATCAATATATTTTGTCAAAACATTGTTTAGTTTCCAACCATGGTTCATAAGGATGCCGACTTCGAGCGCACCCAGTTTTATGTTAGGATAGCTAAAGCGCCACCTGGTGAATACGAAATTGGCAAAGTTGCAAACAGGTGAATGTAATTCAAAATTTCATAGTGCGGGGGCGGGCGGGTGTGAGGTGAAGGGGAGACACCCCAGGTGAAATGGCATTTTTTTTTAATACTAAAAATGTGTTTCCGCTGTATTCTGACAGCTTTGTATATTTACTATCCATAAAGTTAACTTTCATTGCAATTACATAACTCTAAATCACTTTTATTCATGGATAAAGCATGCCTCTTTCAAGTAATAATTTTTCAATTGTTGATGGGTGTTTGCAAAAAAACTATGTTTTTACAATTTGAAAACATCATATCTTTGGTCATTATGATGCTACAATCGTTACGACGCTACACCAATCGTTATGACACTACACCAATGAAGTTTTGATTGATGTGTTCCTTGTTATCTTCTTTATGCAACCACAAAGAGATGTTTTGTTTAATGTATAGTTTTTGTGTGATCTTAGTAGTTGTAATGACAAATTTGGGTTTTTATTATAAAAAATTAATGTTGAATAATATGAAGTAATAGCAAATCATTAAATATCTCTTCGTGGCTGCATAGCATATGGTGTTGTAAATAAGAAAGTGGAAGAATTACATTGATACCTGAATTATTGGAGGAGTTACAATGTTTCCAAACTCTACAATAAAGAAATGGAGAAATGGGGGGGTGGGTCTGGCAGAAAAATGTTCAGTATATTTTTACTCAGTAAGACCCACTCTACAGTTTGGGCTAAAACAATTGCATAAGCTATGCAAAATAAAAATAAATCCTATATAGGATATGGGGTGTCTCCATGTTGACATCAATGTATTGAGATCATCCCCTAACTGTGATGACTTCACCACTGTGCTGTCACGTCAGCTCAATGGTCTGGCTGCCTGTTGTTTTGAACCAACAGTAACAATAATTCCTTCTGCCCTTTACCTTTACCTTCCCTGTCAATTGTTGGTGTAGAATTGTGGTTGTATGAGATATATCAGGAGGTACAACTCCATTGATGGTTCCATCAATTGAGATATATCAGGAGGTACAACTTCATTGATGGTTCCATCAATTGAGATATATCAGGAGGAACAACTCCATTGATGGTTCCATCAGAATTTAAAAAATCTATATTCCATTGGGACATTCAGTGATCATTGAATATACCCTCCTTGCATATATATTTAATTCTGTAAAAAAATAATAAAATGAAGTATCTTTTCATGTTACTGCTGGTTACAGAAAAATATTTTGTACGCCTTTGTTTTGTTAAGGCAGTTTAATTTAAGCATTTATCTGCAAACTGTGTTATATTCAGTTTGTGCATTTTGAAATAAATCATGTTTTCTGTTGCGCATTGATAAGTGATATACAAAGAAATCATCAATAGTGAGACCTACGACGCATTTTGGCACAAACTTTTACCTCAACCACTATCAACTAGATGGCAGCACGAAATCACTCTTAACTCAATTTATGTGATTTTGGCATATAACACGTTTTGCAGATAAATGCTTCATTTATTAAAAGTTTGCCAATCTGCAAAACTCAGGATAATACATTCATCTCAGGTTACATTTTCAAATGTTCTGTGTTTAATTTCATCCTTTTTCAGAGATGTATTTCTAAACTTACAAACACACAAAGTATTGCAACAAGGAGTTTAGGAAACAAATTCCTAAATGATATTTCTGAATAATGTTTGATAGTCAACATTCAATAACAACTGAAGGATATTTTTCATCCTGAAAACATTTAGTTCACATTTCACACACAGTACATTTGAAACTATCAAGAGCAGAACATTTAACAAACAGAACATTTGAAACTATCAAGAGCAGAACATTTCCATACATGAGGCACATTTGACAAAAAACAGAACACATCGAGATATTTGCAAATATACATTTTAATACAATAAATTCAACAATACGATGTCATAAATCACCAAATTTAACGGTTAAAATAGAACTCAGCTTTGTCATAAAAGATCCTCTACACATTATATACACATCAACCGATTCCCAAATTACAAATGTGAAAAAATTACATTTGAATATAGCAATGTATAATAAAAATAGACTTCTGGATCAATAACAAGTCAAATGTGCCTCATGAGTCAAAATAGAATTAATAATGATGTAAACTTGTTAAGTTGAACATATTTCCAAATTGCCTCACTTCCAAGGTTACCTGGGGAAAACACAATTGTCATTAGTAAGGATGACAAGGAAGAATAAGGAGACACAACTGACACACCAGGGAAGCAAAAAATAGGACATGCAACTGAGATGACGTGTTTGAAACAGTCATTTAGTTGGCAAGGTAAACACGACTCTTGCCTTGTCCAAGTTGTCAGTCGCTGCCAACATTCAGAAGGCTAAAGCACATTGAAGCATGCAGAATAAAAACAATAATAATAGTGAGATTATCAATACGGAGGTGGTTAAATCAGGCAGCATTTGACTTCTTATCGATCCTTCACACATTCTGCCACGAACCAATGCAGTTGGCAAGATTTCACTGAACATGGCGTACTGCATGTAGACGTTAGCACACGGCTCATTCACTGTTACTTTGGTTGAGCTGCAGAATATGTGAGAGTCAATCTAAGAACTAGACTTAACAACAGACATAGACAGCACCCACCAGTCACACAGCCACATCTATACAGCTCACTCTAGACTTACCAACAGACATAGACAGCACCCACCACCAGTCACACAGCCACATCTATTCAGCTCACACTAGACTTAACAACAGACATAGACAGCACCCACCAGTCACACAGCCACAACTATACAGCTCACACTAGACTTAACAACAGACATAGACAGCACCCACCAGTCACACAGCCACAACTATACAGCTCACACTAGACTTAACAACAGACATAGACAGCACCCACCTATCACATAGCCACATCTATACAGCTTACACTATGCTGTTATACTAATTAAAATTGAGCCAGCTATTATAATGCCATGTAACTGATAATTGTAATTGCAACCAACCATGATGTGTGCACACACACATGCATGCATGCACGCACGCACGCACGCACGCACGCACGCACGCACGCACGCACGCACGCCCACATACACAACAATGCATTCACACACACACACGCATGTATGCATTCGCACATATGCACACACACATGCTGCCTATGTCCCTAACAACAACAAAACAAGAACAAAACAGAAATAATAAGTTGGTCGTCAGAATGAGCAGTAGATGGAGCAATCATACAATTGTAGTACGAGAGGCACTTTTCTGTTGGGTGGGTGTGGGGGTGTCCTCCCCCCCTGCACCCCCACCCCCGCCGCCGCCCACTAAACCACTGAAACTACAAGAAAACAGGATAGGTATTAGTGCTGGGGTCGCTGGTGCATTTCTTGCTACAATTCAATAATAGACCCGCCACATTTGTTTTGAATTGAAATTCTGTAAAAAGCCATGCAAATCCAAATAAAATTTTTCATTGATTAACCTGCCAATATAGCGTCCATATTAACCTGCCAATATAGCATCCATATTAACCTGTCAATATAGTATCCATATTAACCTGCCAATATAGCATCCATATTAACTGGCAAATATAGCATCCATATTAACTGGCCAATATAGCATCCATATTAACCTGCCAATATAGCATCCATATAACTGGCAAATATAGCATCTATAATAACTGGCCAATATAGCATCCATATTAACTGGCCAATATAACATCCATTTTAACTGGCCAATATAGCATCCATATTCCGATATACATATACTACTGAAACAAGCCTTGGTATTAGTACATGACAGTGTCACATCAGACCATGACAGTGGTATTTGTATTGGTATATTGATACCATTGTTATTGCAAGCCATTCAGCCATGCAGGGTGAATACATACATACATCTGTGTTAATACTACTAGTATAAAACATGGCATTCATTCTTAGACAAACATGTCATAAGTTCACGGAATAACTCCATAATCTAACAATTTGTCAATTGTTATCATATTTCTTGGGCATTTCAAGTTTGCTATAATTTCTAGAGAAGACTCTTACATTAAGTCGTAATAATGTAATCACTGCAAGGACGTCTACATCTCTGTTTCCTTGTCCCACATTACACAAAACAATACTCACAAGTTCCACATGGACGTTTTCTTCTTTGGGTTCTGGGACATGTCTGGGTGTTCGCGCGTGGCCCGAATCATCTCTGCCCAGCGGACAGCCTCCTGCAGCTCCATCAGGCGCTCCTTGTACTGATTGCGCTCCATCAAGACACGCGCCATCTCAACGCGCGTGAACCGCTTCCTCTGGGCCATCGGAACATCATCCTACAGACACAATGCAAGAACGCGATGAGTTCTGTCGGAAATATTCCCAAGTTAAACAAGTCAGATTTTCAAACAAGATGTCCTAAGAAAAATCCTAAGAATGACCCAAAATTAGTAAGTGGTAGGTGTGATTCTGTTATACAGCACATTCTAACACAACAGGAATGATTCCACACCAGCCACTGTCATTCTACCAAGCAGTGGGTGTGATTCTGTTATACAGCACATTCTAACACAACAGAAATGATTCCACACCAGCCACTGTCATTCTACCAAGCAGTGGGAGTGATTCTGTTATACAGCACATTCTAACACAACAGGAATGATTCCACACCAGCCACTGTCATTCTACCAAGCAGTGGAAGTGATTCTGTTATACAGCACATTCTAACACAACAGGAATGATTCCACACCAGCCACTCTCATTCTACTAAGCAGCTGAATCTATTATTCGTGATTCTGTTAAGTAGAGCGCACTGTATTGTAGTTGGAGTAGCTCCCCCTGGTGTGATTGTTCACCCACACTCAGTCATACCTCGTCTTCGGGCTGGGCCGAGGCCCGTTTCAGTGCTTTGTCCAGCTCCTCCTTGTATTTCTTCACTTCCTCCTCCAGGTCAGACACTCGTTTCTTCAGTCGTTCCTTGGAGGTCTGTAAACATGTGATCTCTTCCCGCAGGATCTCTTGCTCACTGCACAAGGGAAGATGCGATTTAATAAGACTGCCATCCATGACCCATAATGCAAGTGGACAAGGAAGCCATCCAGATTCCAACAATTTAATAAGACTGCCATCCATTACCCATACGGCAAGTGGACAAGGAAGCCATCCAGATTCCAACAATTTGTCATCTATGTGTAACCGACCCTTCTGAGATATTTGTTTTTAAACATATTCAGGCTGCTGGCATTTACACAATTTGTAGATAATCTGTTCCATTCATTTATTGTCCTGTGTGAAAATGAGTACTTTATGATATCCAATCTACACTGATTCTTTACTAATATTACTTTGTGTTTTCTACCGGTAGGTCTAATATCTTTCTTATGTGAAAAAAAATATTTCTATAAATATTTTCATACCAATTCAATATCATAAAACCCTCAATTTGATCTAAAAGAATTCTCCCATTTGTCAATACAAATACCACGGTGAAGTGTACATATATCTTATGACAAGACCTCCCTATTGTGACCACTTAATAAGGCTACTACAAAGACATCCCTATTGTGACCACTTAATAAGGCTACTACAAAGACTTAATAAGGTTACTACAAAGCTGCTGTTGCATTGGTGATACAACTACCGATTTTCTTTTTTACAGAATCTCACGATCTACTGCTTTCAAGCAAAAATCTACCACCAAAACTCAATTTCAAGGTTAAAAATTAAATTACTCATTTTGAATCCAAGTAAACTGCCAAACCATTTCATGGTGCAAATGCACCACAAAATGCATCAGAATGAAGTAAATATACCATAAATATTTTGTACACACTGGTCCACTCCAAGAAAGTGTCATTTGAAATTTAAATCCACACTGAAAGTTTTAAATAAATTAGCTAAATTATTGTTTAGCAATGTCAGAAATAGTTGAATGAGAAGAAAATAAAGCACACTATGTGCATCTAAACAAAGGCACACTGAGGAGATATACAAACCTTCCTAGTTCATCTATTTTAACGATGAGATCGTCTTTGACTACATTCAGTGCGTTTCTACAAGAGAGAATCACGGGTCATTCACAAGTGACTGGTCAGCATATTACAATATATTATTTAAACTATATTCAAAGCAAACAAAACATGCTATTAAATACCATTTGCGTTATGTTTTATTGCCAGTTCAAATAACTTAGTACACAAATCAGATTAACAAAATAAAATTACACGTAATGGCTTATCTCATGGAAACATTAGTATTATCTGTAAAATACATAGTTCAGTTTCACATTTGTAGAAATACACATGGCTGAGGGATGGTCTCAAAACATGTATGTTACAACACAACATTAGTTTTGTTGGGGGGGGGGCGAGTGGAGGGGGGGTGAGTGGAGGGGCGGGCGAGTGGGGGGGGCGAGTGGAGGGGGTAGCAGCTGTTTTGCTTAGCAGTGTGCATCTATATATATTTCCAAGAAATAGTTTTTTCCTGATCACTGGTCATAAGATGACACCAAGAACAGGCAGTTCTGTGTTGCAACAGCTGAATATGAATGATATGTGACGGTCACAGCACGAAGGACGAAGACGTCTCCGTGGGTCACTGAATGGTATGTGACGGTCACAGCAGGAAAGACGAAGATGTCTCCGTGGGTCAGTGAATGGTATGTGATAGTCACAGCAGGAAGGACAAAGACGTCTCCTTGGGTCAGTGAATGGTATGTGATGGTCACAGCAGGAAGGATGAAGACGTCTCCTTGGGTCAGTGAATGGTATGTGATGGTCACAGCAGGAAGGACAAAGACGTCTCCTTGGGTCAGTGAATGGTATGTGATGGTCACAGCAGGAAGGATGAAGACGTCTCCGTGGGTCACTGAATGGTATGTGACGGTCACAGCAGGAAGGACAAAGACGTCTCCTTGGGTCAGTGAATGGTATGTGATGGTCATAGCAGGAAGGATGAAGACGTTTCCGTGGGTCAGTGAATGGTATGTGATAGTCACAGCAGGAAGGACAAAGATGTCTCCTTGGGTCAGTGAATGGTATGTGACGGTCACAGCAGGAAGGACAAAGACGTCTCCGTGGGTCAGTGAATGGTATGTGATAGTCACAGCAAGAAGGATGAAGATGTCTCCTTGGGTCAGTGAATGGTATGTGACGGTCACAGCAGGAAGGATGAAGACGTTTCCGTGGGTCAGTGAATGGTATGTGATGGTCACAGCAGGAAGGATGAAGACGTCTTCGTGGGTCAGTGAATGGTATGTGATGGTCACAGCAGAAGGACAAAGACGTCTCCTTGGGTCAGTGAATGGTATGTGATAGTCACAGCAGGAAGGATGAAGACGTCTCCTTGGGTCAGTGAATGGTATGGGATAGTCACAGCAGGAAGGACAAAGACGTCTCCTTGGGTCAGTGAATGGTATGTGATGGTCACAGCAGGAAGGATGAAGACGTCTCCTTGGGTCAGTGAATGGTATGGGATAGTCACAGCAGGAAGAACAAAGACGTCTCCTTGGGTCAGTGAATGGTATGTGATGGTTACAGCAGGAAGGATGAAGACGTCTCTTTAGGTCAGTGAATGGTATGTGATGGTCACAGCAGGAAGGACAAAGACGTCTCCATGGGTCAGTGAATGGTACGTGATGGTCACAGCAGGAAGGATGAAGACGTCTCCTTGGGTCAGTGAATGGTACGTGATGGTTACAGCAGGAAGGATGAAATGTCTCCTTGGGTTAGTAAATGGTATATGATGGTCACAGCAGGAAGGACAAAGACGGCTCCGTGGGTCAGTGAATGGTATGTGATGGTCACAGCAGGAAGGACGAAGACGTCTCCTTGGGTCAGTGAATGGTACGTGATGGTCACAGCAGGAAGGACAGAGATGTAGTATCATGCATTCATATTTTTATATCACCCCACGAGGCTGACATTATTTGTGCTGTTGCTTTTACACAGCACAATATATTATGCATTTATTTATACACACGCACGCACGCATGCAATTACAGAATTATCAGAGATGCTAGCTGCAGCCTCCATACATACTTGGTGGCCATCAGCTCTGTGTTTTCAAGAATCAGATTCTCCACTTCTTTGCTCATTCCTGCAACAAAACAAACTCAGATTAAGCAGAAATAAATGCACAGCCAACATAAATGAGTTCTTTCTCCAACATACACAGTAACATAATCAGTCACCTCATTACCAACAGCGATATGACCGATTTACAACAGACTATAATTCGTAGCTGCAACATAGGTTTTTTTTAAACAAAATATCATATTTAAATTAAAAATATTAAATTTTAGTCAATGACTTAAATAAGATATGATGTCAGTGGACAATCACTGCGTGTAACATCTGGTCACCAAGCCCATGGTTACTTGTAACTGATACAGTGGACAATCACTGTGTGTAACATCTGGTCACCAAGCCCATGGTTACTTGTAACTGATACAGTGGACAATCACTGCGTGTAACTTCTGGTCACCAAGCCCATGGTTACTTGTAACTGATACAGTGGACAATCACTGCGTGTAACATCTGGTCACCAAGCCCATGGTTACTTGCAACTGATACAGTGGACAATCACTGCGTGTAACATCTGGTCACCAAGCCCATGGTTACTTGCAACTGATACAGTGGACAATCACTGCGTGTAACATCTGGTCACCAAGCCCATGGTTACTTGCAACTGATACAGTGGACAATCACTGCGTGTAACATCTGGTCACCAAGCCCATGGTTACTTGCAACTGATACAGTGGAAAATCACTGCGTGTAACATCTGGTCACCAAGTCCATGGTTACTTGCAACTGATACAGTGGACAATCACTGCGTGTAACATCTGGTCACCAAGCCCATGGTTACTTGCAACTGATACAGTGGACAATCATTGCGTGTAACATCTGGTCACCAAGCCCATGGTTACTTGCAACTGATACAGTGGACAATCACTGCGTGTAACATCTGGTCACCAAGCCCATGGTTACTTGCAACTGATACAGTGGACAATCACTGCGTGTAACATCTGGTCACCAAGCCCATGGTTACTTGTAACTGATACAGTGGACAATCACTGCGTGTAACATCTGGTCACCAAGCCCATGGTTACTTGTAACTGATACAGTGGACAATCACTGCGTGTAACATCTGGTCACCAAGCCCATGGTTACTTGTAACTGATACAGTGGACAATCACTGCGTGTAACATCTGGTCACCAAACCCATGGTTACTTGTAACTGATACAGTGGACAATCACTGCGTGTAACATCTGGTCACCAAACCCATGGTTACTTGCAACTGATACAGTGGA
This sequence comes from Lamellibrachia columna, assembly GCA_963662155.1. Classification (NCBI taxonomy): domain Eukaryota; kingdom Metazoa; phylum Annelida; class Polychaeta; order Sabellida; family Siboglinidae; genus Lamellibrachia; species Lamellibrachia columna. Next base: position 32,736,278 of record OY759274.1, on the reverse strand, counting down.
CAATCACTGCGTGTAACATCTGGTCACCAAACCCATGGTTACTTGCAACTGATACAGTGGACAATCACTGCGTGTAACATCTGGTCACCAAGCCCATGGTTACTTGCAACTGATACAGTGGACAATCACTGCGTGTAACATCTGGTCACCAAGCCCATGGTTACTTGCAACTGATACAGTGGACAATCACTGCGTGTAACATCTGGTCACCAAGCCCATGGTTACTTGTAACTGATACAGTGGACAATCACTGCGTGTAACATCTGGTCACCAAGCCCATGGTTACTTGCAACTGATACAGTGGACAATCACTGCGTGTAACATCTGGTCACCAAGCCCATGGTTACTTGCAACTGATACAGTGGACAATCACTGCGTGTAACATCTGGTCACCAAGCCCATGGTTACTTGCAACTGATACAGTGGACAATCACTGTGTGTAACATCTGGTCACCAAGCCCATGGTTACTTGCAACTGATACAGTGGACAATCACTGCGTGTAACATCTGGTCACCAAGCCCATGGTTACTTGCAACTGATACAGTGGACAATCACTGCGTGTAACATCTGGTCACCAAACCCATGGTTACTTGCAACTGATACAGTGGACAATCACTGCGTGTAACATCTGGTCACCAAGCCCACGACTACTTGCAACCGATACAGTGGACAATCACTGCGTGTAACATCTGGTCACCAAACCCATGGTTACTTGTAACTGATACAGTGGACAATCACTGCGTGTAACATCTGGTCACCAAGCCCATGGTTACTTGTAACTGATACAGTGGACAATCACTGTGTGTAACATCTGGTTACCAAGCCCATGGTTACTTGCAACTGATACAGTGGACAATCACTGTTGGTAGTATTTTAACTCAAGAGTTTATGGCAGCTTACAATCTAATCCACCACCAATCTGGCTAATTTGGTTAACCAATTGACAATGAAGCCAAAAATAACAGCCTGGTTTATGTACACCAGCAGAAACTAATTCCTACAAGGCAGCAACTACCTACACTTCCCACACTGAGACGCATGCAAGCTTCAGACCTACACCATTCCTGCACCAGCCCTAGCATTACTTAGCAGAACTCAAACACAGTGGATATTTATATACATATTTCTGTGTTATCAGAACCACTATTCCAATTGCAGTTAGTCATTTCACTAGGCATCAGCTAGTTTTGTAACACTTTAAACGTTGCACCTTTGGCACCCGTGGACACCCAAATACCCATTAGCTAGGTTACCTAATTTAAACAGAACGCTAAAAGAAAAACAACTAATTTAAAGCTGAACTATATATATCAGATCAGCTAAGTTACTGCGATATGTTCCTGGATTAAGTCATTCTGGAAATTCCATTACTTCCAACTTTTTGTTGTCAAGAATTACAGTTTTTTTAAAAATCTCAACAATTCCAGAGACATGCTGGCAAGGTGGTAGTTCAGCTTTAAATGAACACTGGATATTATACGCGTGTTCAACATTTCAATATGGCATGAAAACTGAAAAAGCAACTGAAACAACTGTAAACAAAATTACAAATAAATAATGTAAAAACCAATGTAACTAAAGCCAAATGCAATTCCTAATGTGTTTGTTAAGATGTGTTCTTACCAAAGAAGCTGTCACTGACTGTGGACGTGGCATCACGCAACAACAGCAACACAAACACAGTTTAGTATGATCAGACAGTTATCTGACATGACAGTTGTGAATAGTCTCTATCATATCATAACCTTTTAGTCTCTATAATGGCGTGTACATTTACCACATTAACAGTTGATGTAAAGGAATCCTACACTTAGATTGATCAACATAACAACTTCAGTTCAACATGCAGATATCGTGAGAGCTAATTTGTTTTGTATATCTATCAGTACTAATAAATAAATAGCTGCAGTGTAGCCAGAGTTACACACCAGATATAATTCTACGTGCAGTGTCATAGGAATGTATTTCAACAAACTGCTGCAAGATTTCACATTAGAATCAACCGGACAAGTAGAAGTGTTCAACATGATACCATAAAAACTACATTCCTAAGAACATTATGATAAATGCATAAATTTGTATGGATAAGTTATATATACCACTATTGCTACACAATGCATGCACACAACTCTATAGAATTATTGAAAAGAAATACACTAAAGTAAACAACACATTTAAGGCCACCATTAACACTGTAAATTATACCAAACAAAAACTGTTTCATTCTCAGTTAAAAGAAGACCAAACATAAGTATTTATCGTTGAAAAACTGAGAGACTGAAGCAGATTTGCTTAAAACCCTGCCCAGAGTCGACACCCATAACAGGACATGACATTGTATACTCATCTCCTACCAATTCCTTCTTATTGAACATGGATTCCTAAATGCGAAGTCATGCTTAACAAATATGTTATGTTTTTTGGAAGAAATCACAAAGCGAATAGACGAGGGTTCACCAGTATAGATATTATATACTTAGATTTTCAGAAAGCTTTTAACAAAGTGCCACATCAAAGATTACTACTTAAATAAAAGCCCATGTTATCGGGGTGGCATAATCGAATGGATAGAACAATGGCTGACTGACAGAAGACAGCGTGTTGTAGTAGATGGGGAGGTTTCAAACTGGAAATCAGTTTTGAGTGGCATACCACAAGGATCAGTATTATTCTTAACATATATCAATGACTTGGACGATAACATAACACGCAACATACTGAAATTTGCGGATGACACAAAATGTTTAGGGTTGATTAGGAGAAATATAACATACAAGGAGAAAAAGCTAATTACACCTCTGTATAAAGCAATAGGTACGCCTCATTTAGAGTACTGTATACAAGCTTGGAGAAAATATTGTAAGAAAGATATAGATACGCTTGAAAAAATGCAGAGGAGAGCAACTAAAATGATTCCAGAACTGAGACCTTAGTTATGAAGAATGACTGAAAGAATGTGGTTTAACAACCCTAGAGACAAGGCGGTTAAGAGGAGATCAAATTGAAGTTTTTAAGATATTGAATGGGTATGAAAATATTGATAGAAATATTTTTTTTCTCACTCAAGATAGAAATATTTTTTTTCTCACTCAAGAAAGATAATAGAACTAGAGGACACGAGGTAACATTAGTAAACGATCAGTGTAGATTGGATATCAGGAAGTACTCGTTCTCACAGAGGACAATCAATGAATGGAACAAATTGTCTACAGCTTGTGTAACTGCTAGCAGTGACACATATCTCAGGAGGGCGGGTTACACATAGATGAAAAATGTCTGACTCTCAATAACCCAATGGCTTTCTTTTCCAGTTGTCATCTGGGCCTTTGCCTCGGATGACAATCTTGTTAAATCTTGTTAAACATTCTCCTTGTCTGAGGCAAAATGGGACAAAACCTCAGAATATATTGAAACATAAAGTTGTATGTTTTTGTTTCAAAGTCGAGGAACCAGGACTTATGCATATTAATTGTTTATATCAATGTCTAGAATTTTTTCAATTTTAATTCATTTAAGACAAATTTATAATAAAAAAATTAACGTTCTAACAACAACAACAATAACAACAAGTAACACAAAATTACTAAATGTACACAGGTGGAAGTGACATGGGTGTGCACTAAGTGTACACAGGTGGAAGTGACATGGGTGTGTACTAAATGTACACAGGTGGAAGTGACATGGATGTGTACACATGTAGCGGTGGCAAAAAGTTACTAAGTATATATGTATGGAAGTAACTAAATATAAATTTCAAAGTGATGGGCAGTAACTAAGTGTACACATGATGAAGTGCATTAAGTGACTATATATAAATTATGAAGTGACAGGAAGTAAGTGTATTTAAATCATCCAACTTTACTTCAAACTTTTTATGAAATTATAATATCATATGATCTAAGTGGATCAACAGAAAGGTATACATATAACTTTTGATCAATTATATAAAAAGTGGAACACATTCAGGATCTAGTTGTGCCATCCTTAAACGCACACATGCACGCATGAATGGATGCATGCACGCACATCAAATGCTACTACCAAGTAGTACGAGCAGCTAGCAATATTTGAAATTTGTAGACAAAACTGTATGTAGATGAAACAATTGTTTTTTTAATTCGTAGATGAAACAATATTTTTTTCAAATTTGTAGATCTATTTTTTCTAATTTGTAGATGAAGGAATATTTTAGCCTCAATTTATATTACTGAATATTGACTAAAAGACTTGTGTTGGTTATCTAAAATACATGTGTGAAAAAAACCATAACATAAGCCAATAGAAAACAGAGACGAGAGACAGCTCATGCAAGACAGTATGGTGACCATGTCCTTGGACACTGACCAGAGCATGCATACTCGCCGGGGTTGACCACTTGACCTGTGGTCATCCAGGAGGCAGGACAATAAGGTGAAGAGATATCTTTATAAGATAACCATATCTTATATATATAATTCTAACACTAATGTAACATATCATTGAGCTGTGCATTACTTCACATTACTTTAGGTTAATATCTTATTTGTCATCTAACCTTAACATTTTAAATCACACTTACTTTATATTATTCTCTCACACTATTTCATTTGTACTCGTATGACATTAAGTATTCTACACTAGGTAGTCTTTGTCAAAAGCCCATTTTGGGTTCTAACTGACCTTCAAAATCCCACTAATCTATTCATTTGTCGTGCTATTGTATTATGGAAGTTTGTTGTGTGACTGAATAACGTTTAGTTCTGCCATGTTAGATCTGTTACAGGTGATCTCAAAACACTGATGTAAGACACCACATGAAACTGAATGAGCCGAGCTGCTGCTTCCTCTAGCGCCGTGCAGCCGCTGCTTCCTCTAACGCCACACAGCTGCTGCTTCCTCTAGCGCCACACAGCCGCTGCTTCCTCTAGCGCCGCGCAGCCGCTGCTTCCTCTAGCGCCGCGCAGCCGCTGCTTCCTCTAGCGCAGCGCAGCCGCTACTTCCTCTAGCGCCGCGCAGCCGCTGCTTCCTCTAGCGCAGCGCAGCCGCTGCTTCCTCTAGCGCCACGCAGCCGCTGCTTCCTCTAGCGCCACGCAGCCGCTGCTTCCTCTAGCGCAGCCGCTGCTTCCTCTAGCGCAGCGCAGCCGCTGCTTCCTCTAGCGCAGCGCAGCCGCTGCTTCCTCTAATGCCACACAGCTGCTGCTTCCTCTAACGCCACACAGCCGCTGCTTCCTCTAACACCACACAGCTGCTGCTTCCTCTAACACCACACAGCTGCTGCTTCCTCTAACGCCACACAGCTGCTGCTTCCTCTAACACCACACAGCTGCTGCTTCCTCTAACACCACACAGCAGCTGCTTCCTCTAACACCACACAGCAGCTGCTTCCTCTAACACCACACAGCTACTGCTTCCTCAAGTGCCACACAGTAGTGTATCTTCCGTAACACTGTTTATTTACCAATCGCAGATCATTCTGAGACTAACCGTGAATTTATAATCTGCTTTTAGAATCACTCCTCTTTATCTTGATGTACCGTCAAGTGAATTCATCTGGTTAGACAACATGGTATCACTTGTATGTATTAAACCTAAATATGTATGTTAAAATATATGTGTCGACAGTCAATGGATTGATGGCTTACCAGTAACGTCCACCCCATCGTCCACCTCCCCAACGAAGTCTGCGTCCTGCATGGCCAGTTCATCGTAGATGGACGAAGTGTTCGCATCGGCCACTCTGCAGTATATAATCTTACTATAATCCAGCAAGTGTTTGTATGTATGTTTGTATGTTATTCCTCCTAGATGCTTTCAGGGTTCATTTATGACTCCACTATTGGGTGTTCAGTTTTATTTTTTTAGCAAGAAGTGAATTATCCTATTTAGTTATTACACACAATTGTCTGCAACGCTATGAACAAGTATGTACAATTGTTGACAAAGTCGTGCATCTTTTCTTTGATTATCCAAATGTTACGTAAGACAAGGCATTGCTAGACACTACTGTTACTGCCAGTATTACGTCGCAATTTTTATATTGACTGGCAGCACCAAGTACAAAGGCACAGGTGGATATTTCTGTGATAACGTTTTTTAATTTTGTAAATATTGTTATATATCGGATGGAGGATGGGTATATTAGTTAGTAATAACAATAAACTTCTACAGCTCCTAAATCCTCAGTAACCCGAACTCAGAGGCATAACAAACCAGAATAGTTTGTCATGACATCACAAACATGCAGGGACGTGCAAGTCTTCATCAGAGCAAGGGACTGCTGGCAGGATAGAAATATAAATTTTTTTAAATATGTAAAGTTTTTGTGGAACATACATTGAAATATCGTTATGTTAAACAGCATTTGTTTAAAATACATATCAGTTGCCTTGTGGCATTGCTAAAGAGACACTGCTGTTTTGTTAAACTATACATCTGCTTTGAATAGCCATATACATAATAATAAATAATAATAAACTTCTATGGCGCTAATATCCTCAGCAACAAAAAAGAATCAAGCATAATCGTGGACAGAGATGTGTAAGTCATTATCAGAACGAGGGACAACCAAAAATTTATGGTGGAAATGCAATTTGGAATAAATGTCTTTGAGTTTTTTTGGTACAGGTTATTACAGGTTAATTCAGGTTAATTATCAGGTGCATACTATAGAGTTAACTTAAAGGCATAAACGGTACCTTCTTTAGTTACACCATAAGCCATGTGCAAACTGAAATATGTAGTTAGTGATCAATATAAAAGTACGACAACATAGATAGAATGTGTAAGTATGAGTACATACGGCACTGGTACTGACTTGGAGCTGTCATCTTCCATGGCTGGGGGTGACATGTCGGCTGAAACACAGGTCAAAGCACCATCATACTGCTTCTTTACAATTCTACTTAGATCTGTTATGTAATTTTGTCAACATATTAGTCCACATGACAGCTGGGGTAAAACATATTTTGTATTTCAGGAATTGCCTACTGTATTTTATTATGTATTTGTTCTTACTGTATTTGACCCAGATGCATATATATCATGATTATCACTTCCATAAGTTTCATATCAGACAAGCCATTAGTTTGAGAAAAAGGTTATTTTTCAATATTGATAAACATCTATGATGATACTGGCTGTGGTAGCCATGTTATAGCTTAGAGAGGGTCTTAGAATAATCTGTTTCAATGGTTTATTTGTCGAAACCTGCAACAAACACCTCAAATGGTCAAATCACAAAGACGTTACATCTCCACGTGGGTGCAAATAATGAGTGCAGTGTGGCATAGCAGAGACACATAAAATAAGAACTTGGCTTGGAGGAAGCTCCATCTGGCCCAAATGACCTGTGAATGTGTGCAGGAGTGGTGGGAAAATGAACGCAGCAGTTATGTGGAAAGTTAGCAGTAAACAACAAAGAAAAACCTTAGGTTGCAGAAACAATTATGAAGATGGAGTCCAACACCTGAGACTACCAAGATATAAGAATCCCTCAAAACAAAAAGGGAATGATTACAAAATGATCTATGCCTACATGCAGGCCACGGGAACTTGGATGTAAACTATAAAATGGGAGATACTGTTCTAGGTACTACCATAAAAGAAAAGGACTTAGATTTAACAATAAGTTATTTATATGAAAGTTTCAGAGCAGTGTGGTATTGCAGCTTCAAAGGGTAACCAAATTCTTGGGTTGATTAGGAGAATATAACAGAATATTATACCTCTGTATAAATTAATAGTTAGGCCTCATTTAGAATACGATATAAAGGCTTGGAATAAGCTAAGTTTAAAAACGAAGTTGACACATATCTCAGGAGGGCGGGTTACACATAGATAAAAATTGTTGGACTCTCAATAAGCCATTGGCTTCCTTGTCCACTTGCCATTTGGGCCTTTGCCTTGGATGGCAATCTTGTTAAATCTTGGCAATAAATACATAAAAACTGTTAAATCCAATCATTCATTCCATCATGAGGAAATCAGGAGTGAACAAAACTGTCCAAGTGTGAAATGGCTGCAGTGGGATGATGCTATATGCACTAGTCTACATCTTCATCATTATTTTATCATAACTGTTTAACCCCCACAAAAAAAACATTTATTCCCGCTCTACAATTTGTATGTTTCACAAATTTCTAGAAATATTTTAGCAGTTGCAGGAGTTATGCCTGACTAACAGTGAAGAACCTTCAGTGTTGCAATCAGGACCTCACATGGACTTTCAAAATCATTTCAAATAAATCTGTCAGAAACCGAATCTAGCCTAAGCTTCCCCCACCAACTTTGAACTGTTGACAGAGAACCTTGACAGCAGTTAACTGCAAAATGAACATCTAGGCTCACACACAACACATCAAAGTTAGCTTTTTCCGACTATGATTTCACTGTAACAAAATATTTTGTCATAATACACTTTTTAGATGGCCATTTTTTTTTCAAAACTAAATAACATTATCGCAGTGGTTCTGTGTTAGTGATGTCATGCTTACGTCAGGCTAACATCAGCGAGTGCAATATAGCTACGTTTCATGTCAGTAACTAGTAGAAATGTTAGAACACAACAACTACTAAGTGAGAGGGCCAGAGTGAGAGGGAGACAGACAGCCTAAGGCCAGCTTACACGAGCGATTTGTGCCCCAATTGGTTTGGCAACACCATCGCATGAAAATACGCAGCTAAATGATGTGTGTTTAATACAGTATATGTATAGACACTGCAACCTAGATGTTGACTGGTTCTTGCCCCATGGTATCGCACGACACAGTTTCGGCCGGCTAATTGGGCAATTAATCGCTCGTGTAAACTGGCTTTACATTCCGCCACCGACTTACCTGATACACCTTCACTTATATCTTCTTCTACCTCCTCAAACGGGAACTCAAGTGTATATATACTGTCATTGGCATTCATATGTAATTTAGAGTCAAGTGAGTTTTCGTCCCAGTTCAGTATTGCACTATCGTTATTATTTTCAAGAGTCTGTTTGGTGGCGCCACCAGTCACTGCTGCCTCGTCTTGCTCTGTCAACGGAGCTTTGTCCCTGCTAACACTGTCACTGTCGGCACGAGGTAATGGTGTTTCAGCAGCTGCTGCACGATGAAGAGACGCACGCATGCAGGAAAGGCAAACAAAATGCAACATAAAACAGAAAAACATAAAGCTCATGCAATTCAATAAAACAGCAAAGTGAGACCTTTCAACTTCATCCTCAATTCACTTATCCTGTTGCGAATCAGGTTCGTTGATGTTCCAATATGTAGCGTGTCCATAATGTCATCCATTTCACTTATTTATGTGAATTATTTACTGACTAAATGGTTACTTATTTATGTCATCCACATTTGTTTAAAAACACTGAAAGAATTAACTTTGATGAATACATGGGGAAACTGGCAAGTGTGAATAGCCTTAGTATGTCATAGTATACTTCATAGTATACGTCATAGTATACATCATAGTATATACAACAGAGCTGAACCACGTTTGTCTTTTTCGCTGAATTTGTACCCGATCCAGTCTAAAATAATTTGACAGTTTGTCATTTGATGATTTCACCAAACCAAAATAACAAATAATATATGTACAAACTTGCTACCATGTCATAATGGATACTAGAGCTACCATGTCATAATGGATACTAGAGCTACCATGTCATAATGGATACTAGAGTTACCATGTCATAGTGGATACTAGAGCTACCATGTTATAGTGGATACTAAATAGGTTCAATTTAACACAAAACGATTCTAAAACGAGATGCAACAAAAAAGTAAGATGAGGACCTGTCTACTATTGACTAGCTTTGGTAGAAACTAGACAGAGTCTGTAGTCACTGATGCACTTGCTGTTCACACTGGCCTAAAGTTATACATTTCAGACTGGGCCACTTACAATCTCTTTAACAATGGATGTATAAAGCTGCAGGAAATACCCTGGCATCTCTAGTCCCAGGGCGATTAGAAATGATCACCCCCACAACCAACCCTGCACCAAGGGTGGTGATCAGCATTCAGTGCGGGGACTAGTGGATGTGGCATCAAGGCTAGGGAACATCCCTTCTAGTTTCTACCTCTAAAGAAGCTCTTGCTTCTAATACATAATACAGAAGTGCTTAATATGAAGACAGCAACAGCTTTAATGCATGAAAGGTTACGTAACATAAATAATAAATATTAATTAATAACTAATCACACTGGAGACAACACATTTACAAGCTGTGGCCACATTACATGAATACAAGGGACAACTACGGGGATAGACCACCACTTACATGTGCCAGCACTCATGTGTTTCACATCAATGCTGTCAGTGATCTGTTCTTTCTCTGCAGTTTCTGCATCCACGCCCCTCTTGCGCCCTCCCCGCATCAGTCTTGTCGCGTCTGCCATCTCTGCCCTACTCAGGTCACGATGGAGTTCATGTCTCAGACTCGTCCTGTCGCCATGGTGCTCAGCATCTCCCACAGAAGACGACAATATGCCCCCTAGTGTTGGACTCCTCGGTGTTGTGTCGTTAGAGTCGCCAGCTGCATAGGCGATGTTGGCATTGCCTGTCTGTCGCAGATTTGCCAGATGGAAGCCTCCTCTGATAGAGAGAAAATTAATTTACAATGCCGATTTATATACAACTGACACAAAGTCTAAAACTACAGTGATGTGGATTGTCTACAGTCAGGGTGATGCATTTGGTTCAAGGTACTGAAAAGGTTAGCAAATGTTGTTCAATATTTTATTTGATATAGTGCCAGATCCAAGATTGTCCGTTGTGCTTCACAGCACATTAAAGTCTAGAATTGCTTATGTTTAGACAGTACTGCATTATTCTGCACTCAAATTATGTTGAAATTAGTGAAAAGTGAAGAATTATATAGCGCCACATTGGTAGAAGATTCAGTCTTAAACAAGAGTGACCTTTACAGTGTTAACACAGTAGCATTCATGTTGAGACTGCCAATACACACAGAGGATGTGAATACTGCCCTGTGTAAAGCAATCAATTATGAGGGAGTGAGAGCATATGGGAGACACTAACCTTGCCCTGGGACTAGCTCCCATTTCCATGATGCGGTCTCCTCCCATCAGCATCTTTGTTCTTTCCACCGAGTCTACGTGTGTCTTGAACAACTGCAACAAATAATCATCAGTCATATTATCACAACCAGGTAAAAACTGGTGTATCTGTGGAACAGTTTGCCCCTGATATCAGACAACTGCGCCAGTTATCAACGGTAGTTGAAGACCTATCTTTTCTCGCATGTGTATACCTGAGAGAACGTTGTAGGATGGGTGGATGTGGTACTGGCAGCAGGTTGTAGGATGGGTGGATGTGGTACTGGCAGCAGGTTGTAGGATGGGTGGATGTGGTACTGGCAGCAGCTTGTAGGATGGGTGGATGTGGTACTGGCAGCAGGTTGTAGGATGGGTGGATCACCGTCACCGTGGATGTGGTACTGGCAGCAGCTTGTAGGATGGGTGGATGTGGTACTGGCAGCAGCTTGTAGGATGGGTGGATGTGGTACTGGCAGCAGGTTGTAGGATGGATGAATGTGGTACTGGCAGCAGGATGTAGGATGGGTGGATGTGGTACTGGCAGCAGGTTGTAGGATGGATGAATGTGGTACTGGCAGCAGCTTGTAGGATGGGTGGATGTGGTACTGGCAGCAGGATGTAGGATGGGTGGATGTGGTACTGGCAGCACGTTGTAGGATGGGTGGATGTGGTACTGCCAGCAGGTTGTAGGATGGGTGGATGTGGTACTGGCAGAAGGTTGTAGGATGGGTGGATGTGGTACTGGCAGCAGGATGTAGGATGGGTGGATGTGGTACTGGCAGCACGTTGTAGGATGGGTGGATGTGGTACTGGCAGCAGGTTGTAGGATGGGTGGATGTGGTACTGGCAGAAGGTTGTAGGATGGGTGGATGTGGTACTGGCAGCAGGATGTAGGATGGGTTGATGTGGTACTGGCAGCAGGATGTAGGATGGGTGGATGTGGTACTGGCAGCAGGTTGTCGGATGGATGAATGTGGTACTGGCAGCAGCTTGTAGGATGGGTGGATGTGGTACTGGCAGCAGGATGTAGGATGGGTGGATGTGGTACTGGCAGCACGTTGTAGGATGGGTGGATGTGGTACTGCCAGCAGGTTGTAGGATGGGTGGATGTGGTACTGGCAGAAGGTTGTAGGATGGGTGGATGTGGTACTGGCAGCAGGATGTAGGATGGGTGGATGTGGTACTGGCAGCAGGTTGTAGGATGGATGAATGTGGTACTGGCAGCAGGTTGTAGGATGGGTGGATGTGGTACTGGCAGCAGGATGTAGGATGGGTGGATGTGGTACTGACAGCAGGATGTAGGATGGGTGGATGTGGTACTGGCAGCACGTTGTAGGATGGGTGGATGTGGTACTGGCAGCAGGTTGTAGGATGGGTGGATGTGGTACTGGCAGAAGGTTGTAGGATGGGTGGATGTGGTACTGGCAGCAGGATGTAGGATGGGTGGATGTGGTACTGGCAGCACGTTGTAGGATGGGTGGATGTGGTACTGGCAGCAGGTTGTAGGATGGGTGGATGTGGTACTGGCAGCAGGTTGTAGGATGGGTGGATGTGGTACTGGCAGCAGGATGTAGGATGGGTTGATGTGGTACTGGCAGCAGGATGTAGGATGGGTTGATGTGGTACTAGCAGCAGGATGTAGGATGGGTTGATGTGGTACTAGCAGCAGGTTGTAGGATGGGTGGATGTGGTACTGGCAGCAGGTTGTAGGATGGATGAATGTGGTACTGGCAGCAGGTTGTAGGATGGGTGGATGTGGTACTGGCAGCAGGTTGTAGGATGGGTGGATGTGGTAGTGGCAGCATGTTGTAGGGTGGGTGGATGTGGTATGGGCAGCAAGTTGTAGGGTAGGTGCAGTCATAACATTTGTAAATGCGGGGCGGGCGGATTATTTCACTTCTGGTGGACACTGGTTTCATGTCTCTGTCGCGAGGTATGTGCAATTCTGCACCCACCTATGTACACCTGTCTCATGTACCTACCTCTGTATACCTGTCATATGTACCTACCTCTGTACACCTGTCGTATGTACCCACCTCTGTATACCTGTCATGTAGTTTGGTGTACTCTTTCTTCAATTCTGCTTCTCTCTCTTCCAACCGGGCCACTAAAGACAACAAACAACTTCACAATCTCCTGGTGCACTATGCCAACGTTGCAGTAAATAGCATTGCTGTGCTAGCACTACTCTTGTACTTGTTGTAGTAGTAACATGTCATTACTACAGCATTTTAGGAACAATAATTTATCACTACTGTAAATTAAACTATGTATTGATTAGTACACGTATTTACTACAACACTTTGGTAGCAAAATTCTACACCACCATAAATTAAACCATATAGGCATTAATTAGACTTCCATGTGGTAACATCAATACAATATGATTCTAAATGACAATTGTAGCAGTTGACATGTAACTTTGCACCATTTAGTGACATGATTTAATGATTGCAATCAGGTCTAGATAATCGTGTTTGGCTGTTTCTAACAGGAATTCATATAGCTGTATGAAACCTGTTAGCATGGATTTGTAAAAGTTACTGTTTTTGCTATGATGTTAATATTCGGTTGGTTGCTATGAATCATGCTATCCTGGACAACAATGTGTGTATGACTATCAGATCATTGTCATGTAACCTCATAGTTGTCATTGTTAAAGAATTACATAAATCATCATCATCCATTGTCCTTGGATGATATATGTAAATCCTTTTCATAACAGAACTATTACAAGACACCTGTGATCGCGGGAAATGGAGGGTCATGATCGCCTGCGTCTACAAGACGTGGCATTTGTTGATGATGAATAATGTAATAGACCTATATATCGTAAAGCCCCAAGATCATAATCTGTAGTATGATCCTACAATAGATCAGCTCACCGTGATCTTGTGCATTCTTCGCCTTCAGTTCAAACATGCGGACGATCGACTCCAAACTCTCAACCTTTAATTCAAACTCCTTCCGACTCTCTTCGGCCACATCCTCCGCCTCAAGGAATTTCTATCAACCGAGAACTCAAACTTAAAATACATCACTGATAAGACTTTTTAAACAATCGTCAGATACCAGTAGTGGTCATGGTATGTAAGGCATAGGCTGTGCAATAGACACAAAATTGATGCTTCACAATTAAAATACATTAGCTCATGAATTCTTCTGAGAAGTTTGTTGTTAAGTTCTAAAAATTATCAAAACACTTCAGCTAATTTTTAATAGCAAATATTAGAGTGAGCTGATGAGAAAGTACAAAAACAGCCTCGTGTTGTCTGTGCACATGCCCACATGAGGATTGGTACAAAAATAGACTCGTGTTGTCTGTGCACATTTAAACTGCAAAAAATTTAGCAATTTGCAGTCTCAATTTGCATACTCCAAGGAGCACATTCTTAGGCTAATGCCAGAGTTTTTGTTGATGTCATAAATTTGAAAGGATATGATGTGAATGTACATTTGTGGGACACAGTTGGTTCTTTCTTACCGGTCTGTATGTCATTGCATCCCTGACAGAGCAACAGAGACCAGTTACATTCACAGCATATTCTTTCAAATTTATACAAGACTGTTCTGCTAAGTTTTGTAGAAAGGCAGTATAACTGAATCGAGCATTTATTTTATAAATGTAACATATATGTTCGGGTCTAAGTCGGGATCGGAGTGCTTCCGGAATCGGCCAATGGTCACATGGTCGTAATGCCCACCCAAGTCAGGATGATTCGTTCAGTCGGCCATCAATATGGTAAGACATGACTGTTTGAGTTGCTTATGTGTGGTTTTTATCATAAAATGTGCTTGACCGAGTTTGCATTTGTGTTGTAATACTTATATTACAAGGTGATCAATTATTGAATAACACTGAGTGTTTATAAAAAATTACATTTACGTCTGTTTCGTATTGAGTCTTAGACATTAACAGAACAGTATGGCTAATGATCATCTCTCATATGTCCGATGTACTGGTCAGTTTGCTGTCATCACAGATGTAAAAATAAACATTGACATAAGGGAATTTGTGACTACAGTGTATGTGTGATAGAGATAACTGTATAATTCAGATTTTGCACAACGTCGATGGACCAAAGTCGGAATAGCAAGTATATTTCGTCGTCGGTTAGAAATATTGCACTGTATTTATATCATAGTTTCATACAGTTGCCAGTAACAGTAACTCACATGTTCTAAAGTTCCTTACTGTAAAAATAGTGTTGACATATTAGTCTCACTAGGCACAGCAACATAAAGATGAACAGTTGGACACATTCACTGAACCAACATACAAAGTAGGCTGATCTCTTTGTTGCATGGGGTGGGGGGGGGGTGGGGGTAACACAACAACTTACCACACAGACAGGTCATTACAAATGTTTACTTAGAGCTACAGCTACAACTTATTTTAGTTCAAAGTAACCATTTCATACCTTACGAGGTCTTAAAATAACATATTACTAGACACAGGAATTTCAAATGTTTATTTAGGGCCGATGCTGCAACATCTTAATTGATTTCAAAGTAACCATCAAGGTTGGCAAGTTTCTAACGAGACGACAAATATCACGGTATTTACAGTCTCGTCAGAAATACTTTTGTGACATAAAAATGTCAGAAACTTTGTTTTTGATACATTTTCTTTTAAAAAAATATCACATGCCATTTTTTTAATGTGTAGATTGTATATTAAATCAACGTAGTAATGCTTTAGTAACCTGTTACATGTCATATACAATTGCAACTTTTACTCTGTGCAGTCTATTATGTTTGCATTTTCTACCAATTTGTTAGCAGATAGAAATGATAACAGAACTATGTAATTTTTGGTTGCTATACCTTCACATAGAGATACACTGTTACATGTAAAAGAAGTGCAAATTGATTACCCACATTTAGCAGCAGCAGAACCTCTGCATGCACCATGTTTAAGGGTGGCAGACCAGCTAAAGCTGTGTGGGAACATTTTGTTAAAGTGGAAAGTAATGGAAAAACAGTTGCTAGATGCAAGTTCTGTGGTCACCAGATGTCACCCCCCAAATGTGACAGAATGCTGGTTCATCACACCAAGTGGAGAAAATAACAAATGTATATAGCATGTATTAGATTCTGACAGTTTCACATCAGAAATACCTTTCTGACTGTCAGAAACCCAACCCTGGTAACCATTGCACATACTATATAGTATCATAAAATAATGTATTACAAAGGTAAGCATTGAACACTACCTACTTAATGGAAAATATTATATCAACATTTACTAACAGTAATAATGATTTAAATAATATAATTAGGACAGGAATCATAGCATACTAAATCACTACAACTATACAGTTTATAATAATTTCTGTAAAGTGAATTTAATATTCCAATAATGCATGCTATACATGTCTCATGACGTGCATTGTTGGAACCCAATACGGGCCATCCCAAGTTGGAATTTCAATAATAGGTTGCTCCAAGTTGGAATCAGCCGCTGCTGCATATATGTAATTCCAATTTAACCATGCATTGTTGGAATTCCAATAATGTACCGGCACAAGTTGGGATGCTTGCTTGATGAGATATTCCCTTTACTAAACTGGGAGGTAGTATAGTGAGCATAGACATCGAGATAACCACCTCCATGGGGCACACTGAGTCCACAACAGGTTTGTTAAACTTCCCTGTATGGGATCTTTTACTTCCCCTGGCATAAACACCATGTAAAAGGGACAAATGGCTTTAGCGTCTCTTCCAAAAGACATGGGCAAAGTGGGGTGAACGAAACTGCTCAAGCTTTGATACCACAGCAGGTGGTTTCGAACCCCGGTCCCCTCAACGAAAAGCCCAACTATCTACCACACGACCACCGACTTCGAAAACCAACCAAGTGTGAAGACCATCAGCACATGAGATGTGACTGTGACTTAACGGGGAACAGAGGCCACACAGTAACATTTTTCACCCAAAGAGCAAACACAAACATAAGAAAAAATGCTTTCCCATTCAGAGTGACCGAGCCTTGGAACTCCCTTCCCAAAATGGTCTTACAGACAAAATCCATAAATCCATTAAAAAAGCGCCTAGACAAATTTTGGTAAACTCAGGCAATTTTATACAACTTTGAAGCACCTTTAAAAATTGGAACCGGAACTCTCAAACTATCTCTACAGAATGATGAAGATCTGATCAATGAGGGGCCAAGAATCCTGCGATCAGAAGCATCTTAAGTTATCTTGAGGTCAGGTGACAATGCCATGGCATCCGTGCAGAATATTCAACTTCAAGATGTTTATGTGACACGTGATTGATAATTTCTACCAAAATCCCTCACAAGGTCTGCTTACGTTTTACATATTATATTCCTTGAATTTGTTTACAAAATGGCCCCTGCCAGGGAATGAGGGATGTTATATAACAGTGACCAGTGTCATGTTACATGCACAGTGACAATCCAGCAGAGGTAGATGCATCTTTGACACTTATCTTGACTTCTTACCAACGTCCACATATTATTATTACACCCGTGTGCATGTAACTGATATGAAAAGATGGATACATCCAATGGGAAGAAGTGTGTGATGTTACTATACCGTATGTGCACTGATTATTAATTTATTGTACCTGCTCGGTTGCCTTTCGAAGCTGCTTCTCTCGTTCGTACTGCGTAAGCAGCTGTTCGTTATCGTCTCGTAGTAGCTCCAACTCAACATCGGTTTCCTGTTTATCTTGATACGACTGGTCCAATCCTTCTAGAATTCCAACCACCAAAGGCATGAGTTGTTTAACGACATCTTCATCATATCTCCCTATCATCTTTTCGAATTCTTTATAAATCCCCGCAGCCAGACTCTGCACCTTCTCCGACATCACACGCGAATCGTCGTGCGTTCCATACACCGTCTCGTCCATATCGTCGTTCATTTTCAATTACTTTGCTGACGAAACGATGCTATAATCTGCCCTTTTTCGAGCGGGGAAACCCAACCGCTCTCATTTACGGTGAAAAGCGTACAACGATGGTATATTATGTGCGCGTATTCCTACATTACCTGTCAAAAGTACAGGAAATTGCTGGTAAATACAGCTGATCACGTGACCAAAACGCGCACGCGCACATATCAACAGGAAGCTGCGGAGATTAACGTTTACCCAAACCCCGTGAGGTGGCGCTACCACGTCTATCCCCCACGAGACGATGGCGCACCACAATCCATACGACAACGCGCCCGCTGCGTGAACTCTAGCATTACGTACTTTTGACGTCTTTGTAGAAATAGTAAGAAGTGACTATTCGCCCAACGAACCAACATTCTTGCATCTATGTTAAAAATAATGTATACCTTTATTATTAAATTCATCAGTTGCGATATTTGGATTGTTAATTAATTAATATAGATGAAATTCTGTCACGGCATATGCAAAAACCGCCAATCACGAAACACGTACTTTTAACAGAAATATATTTATAACAGTTTTAATGCTCACACATTTTGTTTAATGTTATGTTGACTTGCCTTCATAATTATACATATAACTTGCTATTATTTGCAACACAATTATTGCAACTATTATATAAAAGGAAAGCCCTATACTGATGCGACTACAAAAGTGTGTCCGCGATCGATGCTTTGTCAACCCCACAACAACAATGAATTGAGCACTTTAGTTTTGCCCATCGTCAAACTATACATTCACCACACGGAGTAACTGACATGCATGCCCTTTCAGCTTAGTCTGAAACTTATGATATGCTTCAATTTATTTTCATTCTTTCTGTAATTTGCATTTTAAAATTGTGCCAATTGTATGTTTCTACAATGTAAACTGATTTTTTAGACATGTTAAATACTAGATACACAATCATTATTGGCAGCTTCAGTGACAATGTGTTATTTACATTAGGGATATAGCC
Source organism: Lamellibrachia columna (assembly GCA_963662155.1). NCBI lineage: Eukaryota > Metazoa > Annelida > Polychaeta > Sabellida > Siboglinidae > Lamellibrachia > Lamellibrachia columna. The sequence goes on along the minus strand of OY759274.1, from coordinate 32,717,362 downwards.
ATGATAAGATGAAATGTCAACTTCGCTAACGGCTGTGCCCTATTAACTCCGCAATGTTGGGGAGTAAATTTATTGATAATACATTGTAAGGATTATAAATATACACAATATGCGTAGATAACATATTGATATAGCTCACCACTCCATGTATATTAGCATAATTTACACGCATTCGTTGACCCGAAAAGCTATTTGATTATTTTTGTTTATTAGTCAAAAGTTGTGTGCAAGCTAGTTACACATATAGGTGCAGACACACTACAACATTACAACAGCTATTACGTGAACTGATGGTAGACAATATATACGAGGGCCATAGACAAAGGGAAGACTGGAACTGAGCTGGGAAGACTGCGTAAAGACGGGTGTAAAAAGGCAGAGGAGGAGCGACAAGTGGAGGGAGAAGGCTGTCATTAGGGAGAAGGCTGTCGTTAGGGAGAAGGCTGTCGTTAGGGAGAAGTGGACAGGGCTAACAGCTGAGGCATTGAAGCAATACACGAATTAGCCGCGTCCCTTTAGAGGAGCAACAGAAAGCAACATAGACTATTACACAGATGTGGCCAGCATTGCATGTTTATGTATTTGGTTTTATTAGTAAAGGAGATGCATTGCAACTGTGCCTCTGTTAGATTGCAAGAGGCATATGCGCATATAATAAAAAATAAGCCAAAGTTTTTAGCTCTTCACAAGAAAGGAGGGAGCTTAATGGCATGCAAAAATAGAGCCTGGGAAAGTTAAGTTGAGGCTGAGAAAGTAGAAACACGTATTTTAATACATCCAATCAGTGCATCTTGGAATTACCACTTCTTAGATGGAGCAACAACACAATATCGACATCATTGTTTTGCTCTGCACCATGCTATACGAGGAACGTTTTCAATGGTGGTGGCTCGTGTAATTTCTTCGAAGCTGGTTATGGAAACTGGGTAGTAGCTAGACAGCTTCGGGGGTTACCTAAAGTGGACGGCCGACAAGGTAGATTTGATACAGCCAAGACATGAACAATGCCAAAACAGTCTTTGTTATAATGCTTCAATACCACACAGGACCATCATTAAACTATTCATTGTGCCAGACTCATCTATAAAGTAGATACAAATCTTGCTTCAGCTGAATGGTCAATGGTGCGCTGTTTATTGTGGAGGCCAGTGGCGTATTTAGGAGGAGCCCATTTGGCCCCATTTGGTTTAATTGTTCTGATTTTGTACCGTATTTTTCATGGTAGCATGGGTGATTATGCTTGCCCCTTCGGCTTCACCTTTGGCTTCCCCTTTGGCTTCAATTTTGGCTTCCATTTTGGCTTCACCTTTGGCTTCCACTTTGGCTTCCCCTTTGGCGACATCCTCGATACGCCACTGATGATGACGACATCTACACTGGAGTTATTCTTAGTGCGGACACCGAGCATGTGGGGGTAGACAATACGATGATGACATCTACCCTGGAGTTGTTCTTAGTGCGGACACCGAGCATGTATGCCATGGTTTGAGTAGGAGCAAACCGATTAAAATATAAAGTTTGTGCATAGTCGTTTTACAATTTTTTTTATGTCATGTCTTCTCTCAGAACTTGACCGATCAGCATCCGACGAGACGCTGGCTCCAGTCTTACTTCACAGTTAACTGTCATCTTTTCTGCTGATACTATCGCCTTTACCGCTCAGACTTTCAAGCTTGCATACGCGCGTGTCAGTCCATTTGGACCCGACTGCTGTACGGCATCACCAGCACCATCGACTCGAGATGGTTCAGCGATCAGCTGCGCGTATCTTCCTCTGCTTACACCGACGAGACCGACACGGTATGTCGGCGGCATTAAGAGAGCTTCATTGGTTACCTGTCGGATAGCGAATTCATTTTAAACTGTTGACATTGATGTTCGGTGCGATGCACATCCACAGTCCTCGCTACCTCTATATCTATTTACGTTCTCCGCCGTAATCTTCGTTCAATGGACCAGTCTCGTAATTGTCACTGTTCAGTGTCTATCTTGGACGGTTTGCCCGACGAGCCTTCTCACATGCAGGCCCCTCCCGGTGGAAAACTCCTCTACTTGAAATGCAAACGGAACAATTTTTTTTTGCATTTTAGGAGGGAACTGAAGACACTTCTCTTCGCGATCACGCTTTATCGTAATTTTAGTTATGTATTGTCATGTACGTATATAAATTCGTATTATAGAGTATGTATTACAAAATATGTATTGTCCAGCACATATGCACAATAAGGCAGTATTAGTTGAACAATTTATTTATTCTTTTTGATATCTAGGACACAATCATATTCATAAGTCAAAGTTTTTTACTCACACAAACTATGATTGTTAGTAGATGATTTGATACCAAAATAATATATCTACTATACATGGATAATTATATGTAGCTGATTCAAATATGGTTGGTAAGCTAGCTTAGCTAACATTTGGTGTGGAATAAGTTGGGTAAATGCTTTATTTGCATAATTTATGTAAGTCTTGATTTCCAGAATCTCATACCAACTCAGCCAACATGTGTACCGAATGGGTAGAACACGTCTCTAACAGGTTTATATGCTTTATTAATAAGTCGACACACGTAATTAATATAGACTTATAGGCCAATCGCAACCAGTGTAACTAACTGCTAATGTGTTCGTCTTCGTGTTTAGTTGCAGCTCGATTATCCCTCCCTTGGGTCTTAAGTGACTCGACTAGCCCAATTTCGAAAATATTTTTTATTAACTACTCATTGATGTGTGAAGTGATGTAAACAATCTTCTTCCCTGTGCATTGTTAAACCATTTGTACGTTTGCAGTGCTGTACATACAATGAAGTCTGGTCACATGCGTTGATAGCTTACACACCAGCAGACATTAATCACAATAACCAAAAGTTTCGAAAAACATAAAAAAACACATGTTAACTCACATTATTGTACGTAAATCGTGTTATAATAACATGTTCAATCAAAGGGTGGTACCTTGTAACGGTCGCTGCTGTAGTTTCCCGGGAAACGTATGGCTCAACTAACACAGTGGCACAACTAACACTGCCCCCCCCCCCTACATGTATCCACTTAAGTAATGTATTTTGTATTCTTTGTAAACATACCTGAATCTATTTTAGAGAGATCTGGTGAATAAATATAAATACATTTGATTTGATTGATTTTATTAATTTGATTTTAAAGTCTGCGCAGATCGACATATCGATCATGACCCTCCATTTCCCTCGATCACAGATGCCTCGAAACAGTTCTGCTGTGCTCTTTCCTAGCCAAGCTGCTAGACCATCAGAGATTGTAATTCTTTGTCCACCTCTGTTTCTTTTCCTCTCAATCTTTACCGTTGTCACCACTCACCAGATGTTCTTGTTTTCTCTTTCTCGTCACGTTGCCTAAACATTCTACTTGTCGTTTTCTGATTTTACACGTAATTTTCCTTTTTTCGTTAGAATGTCTTCATTACTTTTGTTTTTTGTCCTTGATACCCTAAGCATTGTTTTTAGAAAAACCCACCTATGTTGCTCGTATGAGCTTTACTAATCGTTTGATAACAAGTGATGATACGCTGTTCATTTTGTGGAAAGCTGTTTTGGCTTGTGCAACTCGTCTCCTTATTTCATCAGCCATCCGCAGTGATTAATTACGCCAGATAATTAAACTTATGAATTTGTTTAAGAACAGTCCCATTTATTACGATGTTGCATGTTATTTATTGGTACGTGTAACATTTTCTTTGAAATGACCATGGTTTCTTTTTTCTTTCTATTTAGAAAAAGGCATGTTATCTGATTTTCCTTGATTGCTGTATCTAACATTCCTTGTAGATATATTTCATTATAAGCGATAAGCCCTGTGTCATCGAGTATCTTAAAATGTACATGTTGTTTACACCTACTTTTATGCGTGGCATGTCTTTGAAGTTTGAAGGCACACAAGATGATCTCACAGTTTTCTCACTGTTTATCGACAATACATCAGGGCACAGCACACACCCTTGTCTTACTACCACTCTAGAAAAGTAAATGATAAATAAGGTGGATATTCAGTTTTAACCGCTTAGCAGTTGGGCGGGTAAGATTGATCGTCAGCCTTATCCGCGCAACGGTTGGGCGAATAACCTTTGCCTATACTAGTGCATTGAGAACTCATAAGAAGGCGCCACACGTTTCTTCGCTCTTGAACGTTTGATGTGTGGGGCAGTCGGCTGCGAAAACAGAGTGGGGTGAAACTTGGTATTTCGGTTAGTTACTGATTCTTATAATCTTGTAAACATATGATTTTGAAGTGTTGTATATATAGTTAACATCACATAACTGTACGTCAATATGGATGGCATCACTTTATTAGTCAGTTAATTTATAATCGCGGAATGAATTGAAATTTGATTTGTAGCGTACTTAACCATGTGTCTGACATTTATTTTTAATAGAGCATATTTATATTTGTCAAGAGTATGTGAATTTTAAAAACATATTTGTATTTATTCCACTGAAGTGTATTTGACCCCAACCCTGGGGTATAATCCACATGTCTGGAGGTTGGGGTATAATCCATGTCTGGAGCTGGGGGCATAATCCACATGTCTGGAGCTTGGGGTATAATCCACATTTCATTTCCTGGCAGATGATGTGACAAAGCGTCACCAGCCACTGGATGACGGGACAAGTGACAGGAAGACGCTGGTATTATGTCGCTCTATTCTGTCTATGTCACAAAGTTGCCAATCTCTATGACAAAGGTATGTCGCTGTTTTTGTTGGAGTCCCACATATATCTGTATGATAATAAAATATAAGACTGTTTTTTATATATTTAGCAAATATATATTACGCAGGCATTATAAAAGTCTGTTTTGGTATTCTATTTTAATCCATCCAAATAAATACATTTTATCTTTGGCACCTCTTTTAATTAATTGAGTCTAAACTGTCCTTAACCATAACCCTAAACTGATAAATATACCCAAGTTTACCATCCGTTTTGGTTGAGGAGAAGTGCGTCGTATTCAGAATTCATAAATCTGCATCTTGTGTGGGTTGGCCGATATTAGGGGGCTACATATAAATATACTTTGTCTTTGAGAAACAGATGTTGACACTCCCTGTTGATCACAACGGTGTATAGCAATTGCCAATCAGACCACCGTCTGCCCAGAAGTTATACCTACCACCCATAACAGTCTACGTGTGACCTGTGGATGTTTTACAGAGGCAACTGATCAATTTGTTTTCGCCCACGGCTCCTGTGGCCGATGCTTATATGTGCGTTAACGAGAGTCACTCTGGATACACCTATGGGTAAGTCATCCTTTTTGTAAGTCAGCGTCAGACATTGGCTTCAATCACAAAGACTCCATATCCAGTAAAGTGGCTCAAAAACCACCCAAATACTGGAGTAAAACCTCATCGATGGTACCGATCATTGCTCAGTATATTTGTATGTAATGCTGATTACCTTGAAGTGTAGTGCACCTAGGTTTTTGAGTAGGGTACAACAATTATATCTACAAAGAAACTTGCAAATCTACTAGCTTTTAAAGTAGCAGTAAACTTGTTTAAATGTCCAGTAGTTACATAGCTATGATTTCTGATGTCTATAATAATAATAATAATGTTTTTATTTCAGGCAAGAGCCCATAATATTATAAATACATACAGGTTATAAAAAAAACACATACACATGATGAACAATAGAGGTACATGTAGTGAGAAAAATATATATATATATAAATATACATACATGGCATGTAGTAAAATATATATATAAGATAAGTAAGGATAAAAAAATATATTTGTATAAAAGTACAAACATCATGAATTAAAAGCATAAAGCATTGATCAATCCAATGTTTAATCAATGGACTTTGATAATAAATAAAAGTGTGAAGATAATTCACAAAAAGTATATTGTCGGATTTTTCCAACCGGCATAAAAGGCTAAAAATTGATGAGCGAATACGTTCATTAAAGGATTTAACATAATTAGTAGCAAACATATGGCTTGCACTACAGCGGGGTGACAGGTTGTGTATAATTCTAAAACTGTTGTTATAAGCGACAGTAATACCTTTCAGACTCTGTTTTTTAAAATGACACCAAAGACTTGAGGTGTACATTGAACCACAGTATGAATTAAATATAGTTGTTTTAATGGAATTGTTGCATAAGTAAAATTTTCTGGCTAAAACATTTGCCTGAGCATAGATACATCTTTTCTGCCTGGCAATATCGTCATCATCAGTAAGATTATTGTTTATAATATGGCCAAGGTATTTACATTTTTCAGTGTAAGGTAGTGTATGGTTATTGATAACAACAGGATGAATATTTTTCTTGTCCCTAGGTTTGTTATCAATAACCATACAGACAGATTTTTTGGCATTGTACGTTATATCAAACATATTGCCATACTTGGCACAACAATCAGTGAGTTTTCTCAACCCCGCAACACTAGGTGAAAAAACACAAAGGTCATCGGCATACATCATATGATTCATTATGGTTCCTGCATAAAGACAGCCAATTTGTAATTTATTCAAATTTACACTTAAGTCATCCATGTAAACGTTAAAAAGATGTGGAGAAAGGATTCCACCCTGCTTAACATCGTTTGAAATGGTAAAAAATCTGAGAAGCTACAACACCATCTGACAGTGAATTTCTGGGTTCTGTACCAGTAATAAAGAATGCGAACAATAAAAGAAGGACATCCCCGGTCAATTAGTTTGGTGAATAGCTTACTATGATTGACTTTGTCAAAGGCCTTAGAGGCATCCAGCACAGTAACATACATAGATGAGCCATTTGCTATGTAGTGTCGAAAGAGTTATTTTAATAAAAATATGAGCATTTCAGTTGAGTGATGCTTTTTAAATCCAAATTGGTTTACACATGTAGATAAAAAAGTAGAAACCCTGGATAATATCAAGGATTCAAATAATTTACTAGCAATTGTGGCTAGAGCAATGGGTCGGTAGTTGTTGTTATCAGACAGGTCACCCTACTTATTTTTAATTATGGGTGCTATGATTGTAATCATCATAGCATCCGGTAAAAAACCATGAATTAACATGCTACTATATAAAAGTGACATGAGTTTTTCATTCGCATATTTAAAATGTTTGTTACTTACACTATCATAACCCGGGGCTTTGCCTACAGGCATTGCATGTATTATATCTTGAATTTCCTTAACATTAACAATCATTTGAACATTAAGCTGTACATTGCTACAGTATTCGTTAATCTTCTTGATGTTGACTGGAGAGCCAGGTATAGAGTTAAGTAGGGATTGGTAATGATGAAGCCACTTATTCTTTACATTTTCGACACCTGAAGCACCACCAACATTGCTAGGATTTGGCAACCTAGTGTTATTCATATGTTTTATGTCCTTCCAGAAGTTTTTGAAGTCATTATTACATAGTTTAGAAGCAAGTCTTTCAGCTTTAAGAATTTCAGCATTTTTTTCACATAGTCTTGTTGCGTTTAAAATGAGCGCGTCTAATTTTCATTATATCATACAAGGGACCATGACGCGGACTCCCAGCAGAACGCCAGAAGAGAAAGGACTCTCTAGCAGCTTGATGGGAGTCTCTGACTAGGTCGTTCCAGCCTAGAACAGTATACTTAGAAGACGTGTTGTTAGCCTTAGTAGGGATTGCCTCGGCAGCGTCTTTGAGTGATTTTATAATATTGTAAAGATTGCTTAGCAAAGTGCGATGGGCTTCATCATTACAATTAGGGTTAGTACATCTTAAAACCTCATGAGGTACATCAATAGCAGATAAAAGCAAACCGGTTTGTGTATGATAGTTATGGAGATCCTGGGGGGAGACAGCATTCAACACAGGATGAGGTGCGTGAATTTGCTCCTGTATGGTGGCTTCAGAGGAAGGTAATAACTTTACATATATAGAAAAGCATAGAGGTAAGTGGTCGGAAGAGACACAGTCATATTTAACTTCCATATCAGATATTGATGAGTGACTAGAGTGGGTGGTGAGCACGTGGTCGAGCCAGCTCCTTGAGCCGTGCGCATCACTAACATGTAAAAGCATCAGAGGGGAGAAGCAATGTGTCACTTGCGATAAGGTGACAGTCGCCAAATGGTCTGACGATAAACTATATTTTCCGTCTCGTTTGCCTAGCTTGATATCTTTCAAGGCATCTGCGACGTCATTTACTGTGATTGAAGAATAACTTCGATCGTCAGCTGTGACACCACTCTTAATAGTTTGATATAAAGACTGTAGCTCTGCAGGCTCAGTAGGCAAACCTTGAAAAAGTGTTTCGTAATTTGATGCAAAAACTTCCGAAATAATGTAGTGTCTTTGGCACTTAAGATGTCTTCATCGTTAAGGCGTCGCTTGGGTCTAAATACATTTTATTTTCTTATTTCATTATCACTGAACCTACAGAGCTGAAACTTTCAGAGATTGCAAGTGCAGGTAACAGTAATGCTGTGAATTTTTTTCAGAAAGTTTCGTACAGATTTTCCCACGGTAGGCAGCCATCTTGGATTAAATGTTGCGTGTGACTTATATCAGTAACCATTGGGTTTAGAGGGCTCAAATTTTTTGTGTAGTTACTCTACATAACCCTAATGAAAACAGTCTGTTGACTTTCTTAGTTTTCAAAAAACTTTTTTTTAAGGATTTTTTTTACATCTGAATGTATTTTTTCATCATGAAATTTTACATTGATGGTTCATTATATAAAATATAGGTAATGTTTTCTAAAAAGTTACTACATAGTTTTCAAGAGTATACAATCAAGAAACACTGTGGAAAGTTTCAGGCAATTCTGTCAAACAATAGCCGAGATAAGTGACACGGGAGGCAGTAGGTGTGAGGCAAAACATGTTTTTGAGAAAATCGCGTTCAAAGTTTATGTACATTGGCACATACATTTCAACATCTGAAAAGCAACCTAGATGATTGAAACTTTGCACACACATTACTGAATGTATAATTTATCAAAAGGCACAGTTCAGAGTCATTGGCAATGTAAAATAATAAAAAATATATCACAAACTAAGCAACTTATCACAATAAATGTACCAAACAGAAAAACGTCTGGAAAATAGCACACCAGTCCATAGTTCATACAGATAAAGTTTACTGGAGCATATGTAAAGTTCACTGGAGCATATGTAAAGGTCACTGGAGCACAGCAAAATCCCTAAAACGCCCCAGGTGCATAGGTGGAGGCATCTCGAGCCATTGTTCGAGCAACCTTTCGTGCCTGACGGGCCTCCATCGTGCTGGCCTGCACTTGCCGCACAGACTCTCGCAACCGACGACTGTCTGCCTCTGCAGCTGACACTTTCAGTCGACTGCCACACTGCAGCCCCATTATTGCATAGCTGCGCGTCACCGTCGAACCAATCCCCTGATTGAATTCTGCAATCGCCAAACATGTTGCAGCACAAACACGCATCAGGCCAACGAAGCCTGTCTTTGGACATTTGAGCCACACCTTCGAGTGCAGGCTCTCGTTAGCGTTCTGCGTCTTGCCCTGCAAGCAGCGATCCAGCAGGTCAGGATGGCCGAGACGGACGTACACCTCCTTGACCTTCTCTGCAACGTCCTTTGCTAAGGGTGTGCCAACTTTGTCCCGGTGGTAGCCTGGCTCCTCTCCCTTTGCCAGTGCCCGCTGGAAGAAGCACCAGCTGTTGCGGCCAATGGGGCAGTGGTTGTGGTGGGGTTCCTCATCGGTGGACGCCGCATGGAAGAAAGACGCGAAGACTGCACTCCGCATCGTCCTTGTCACCCGTGCAGCTCCGAATTGCCTTTCCATAATACAATGTCAGCTTGTTGATGGCTGCCAGGGTGAGCTTTCCGTGCCCGCGTCCACCAAGAGTCACTCCAGTCTTCTTGGTGTCCTTGGTGAGGTTACGCAGTGCCGTCCCCATTCGCTTTGCAACATGGTTGATGCACTCCTCCTTGCGGATGTCCACACCTGCGCCATACACCTTCAAGTCACACACATGTTTGTAGGTGCTAGAGTCTCCATATGACAACATTGTCGTGAGCGGAAGTTGTGCTTCGCGAGAGAGTTGTTCCACAGAATCTCTGCAGCCGTTTTCTCCATTGCGTTGGAGGACCCGGTGTAGTTTGCTGTACAGTTGTCATGCGCCTTGTACCACTTCTTGAAGTCGTCAGTGTCCCGGCCTCCATAGCGTGACGCTGCGCATGCACAGCGCTGGCAGTAGAGCGACAGGATGGTGAAGTCGATCACCAGTCCTGTCACCACCTCCACGACGCATCCGATGCCATACATAGACCTGTGGCCTCGGGTCATCCAGGAACCATCGAAACTGACCATGAGGTCCATGACACCGGATTCGTCAATGGAGGGGTCAAGTTCTTTGTACACTCTGCGCACGATTTGGGCAGACTCGCACATAACATCGTTCGCAACACGCATACTTGCATTGGTAATTGCTGTCTCATGTGTGATGTAGGTCGTGTGGTGCATCACTGGCATGTCGAGGTAGCGGCAGAATTTCACAAGTCCCGAGTACCCGACACCCATGTCCATCGTTGCAGACACAGCTGATCTCACCACGACAAATGGGGCATTCGTCGCCCGAGTCCCATCGGTACGGTGTGATGACAGAGTTGCATTGATGACCTTGTCGCAACTGGTGCAGACAGTCTCGAGGCGACACACCATGCCAAGGGTGCGGTCGACAGCTCGGATGGAGAGTGTATGCTTCCTACACAACGTGCATGGCAGGTTCGCGACAAGTGATGGCAACACGGCACAGCGTACAAGTACTGTTGAAAGATCAGCATCTGTCTCATCCTCAACCAGGAAGCGCGGGACACCTATCTCCTCCAGAAGATCTACATAACCAAACTTCTGTTCAGTGGCAGACAGTCTCCGAGATGTTGATGGCCGCCTTGAAGCCTGGAAAAAAATACACAATCTAAATGTATTTCATGAACAAAAAAGTATCCGAGACATGTTCAACAACATGCGCGTGTGTGTATATAGGCTATGTATACGATAATTATCAATGCAAGTTGAGGCAATATAATAAACCATAGTCACAACTCTGCCTCTGGTGTGCCTGGATGGCCCCTAGGCCTGAATGTCAACACAGCCACGAACATCAACAGCATGAACTAGATCAGCGTCAAATCGTTTATACAGCAGTAGTTATGCCACAAAGGCTAACGATGTTTGGATAAAACACAAATGTATATAAATCTTAATCATATGCACTATCATAATGAATATATGAAATATAAGAAATTAAACTTACACTGCGTTCCATTCTCGCTGGCACCATGGACATGGTCGAAGACGAAGTTGTCGCTGTAGGTTCATTAGCGTATTCAACCCTCGATACCTTCGCACAGCGCGCTAACTGCAACGATGCAAGCTTTCGCTTCCTCCCAGTACCGTAACCGCCCACTCGCTTTCGACAAAACGGCATAATGTCGTTTCACAAAGCGATATAAATGAACGAAACGCAGAGGATAAAAAATTCGATCGAATCGAACGTAGCTGGTATTTCAAGCTGACGTCAGATGATGGAAATTAATATTACAACCAATTAGAGCGCTTGATTTGAGGGAATCCGACATCGTGATGCTGCCCGGCGAATCGTCGTGGGATTCCCCATTCCTTTGTCACCGAGATGGTTGAAAGGCAGTCATTTATAGTCGGGATTACACGGATACCTGCCGCGCAAATTTTTAAACTGTTTGTACCACCATGCAGAGCGAATATGGGGCTTTCCCGTGATATGCGCCATGTTGGAATGGCAGCGTTTTCTGGCATGCAATCGCTGGCGGAAAATCACCTAATGTTCCATTAGTCTCGGTTCATTTGACAAAAACAAAGACTTCGCAATGATAGGTATCATACAAAAGACATGTTTTATGACAGAAACGTGTTTATTTCGACAGTGCAACTAACATGAATGGCAAGTTGAATAATATTTATACACGGAAATGGCAACAACTCGAAATTCATTTTATTGTCAAAAATCCGTCAAATCTGACCCGAGTCTCTCGTTAAAGTTGTCCAATATAATGCGGTTAAGAATAGATCGTGGTAAAACGTCCATTCGATTAATGTAAAAACATAAAAGTTCGTTAATGACGACAACATTGTCGGTCGCCATAGCAACGAGCGATAATATAGTATGTCGAGAAGTCGCAGTGTAAAAGTCAGTAAAAAACCGATTGATGCCAACATAGATTGATAGGCACGGAATGAAGGTTTGAAGTGCAAAGTCTGACTAGCTTTGTAGATATCTACGTACGGGTTCACCACTGTGATCCGCTATATTAGCGCGAATTCAGACGGAAAGCACAGCCAGCACCTCTTTTGGTTAAACAGCCGTTGTTCGTCTTACTTATACATACATACCAGGTTGTCCGACAATGTCTCGTCTGTCGTTGCTCCACACTCCTGCAACTGAACAGTTTGAACTGCGTGGAGCAGAATGCTTGTGTAGGATCAACTTTACCAATGTTATGTTTGTGATGCAACATGGGTAGGTACCTCCTAGTTATCAGTTGTGTGGTGGCCACTACAGCTTCTTGAAGGAAGAAATCAGCATGGGTACTGTACTGTATTTGTTGTAGTTTTCATATTTTTTCTGGATAATTAGGCAGTGACATGGACCATGGACTAAACAAAGTGGAAGTCTGAATGGCGAGACTTGTCACGCTTAGTAACACTTTCTTCAGAGAAAGCATTGTAGCAGGAGTTGTTTTCAATCATGTCGGGCGCTACATCCCTGTTGCGCTCAACATTGTTTATAACTGGCAATCTCATCAGTTGCTTCAACATCAGAGGCTTCATCAGTTTTTCATCTTGTGTTGGCTCATTCATCATTGTCAGAGCAACAAATTAAAAAAAAAGGAAAACATTAATAATTTTACGCAGCAATTCTTAATCAGGCCATTGTGGAAAAGCTACTTTGTTCCAATCCGCAAACGTTGTTACCTGATTTATGATGGATTGATGGTGGTATGTTACAGGGCAGAATTGTCAGACTTATTGCGTTAAAACTACTAGAGCAGAGGATTTTCACTGTGGACAGCTGTGTGCAATCACTGCGCATGCATCAACTACCATCCATCTAGATGGTTCTTTGCTTTATTAGTAACATTGATTCTATCAAATTCAGTGATCATCATACATTTCATCTTCTGATTACCGGTCTAGGTACAGCCGACAGTGATTCAGTAAGAGAAAAACAGCATGTAAGTTGATTCTGTATTCAGTTACATTCATATTTAAATAAGTACCTGGCAGAATACCTGTATTCTGTATTCTTCTGATGAATGACATCCTCAGCCTCCTGCGTCTGGTGGCATTGACCCCCCCCAGAAACTCACCATACATTGTCCTATCCAATCTTCCGCATTGCGTCAAAACTTGTTAGGCAAGGTCTTCGTCATCTGCCTAACGAAAACGAAGGCGTGTTTGAATCCACAAAGGACGATTTTTATGCAGACATGCCGGCTTTACGGACGACAAGGTAACACTGTTGCGCTGACTGTGCATGCAGTTGCACTATTAAACGATCCATACGATCCACCATTTCCATTTTAGCTAATGCGAGATGCATTTTGCCCACGGCTTGGACTTTCTGGAGATGAGACGTTGCTACATCAGAGGCACTGTGCTTGAATTGGAGACTTCTGTGGTTACATCACTTTCACTTCTGGTTTCTTCTTCGTATGTAAAGCTATTGATATAGAGCTGTGCTTATACAAGTTGACCAATAGGGACTGCCCGTCAATCAAGTCCCTCTTTGTCTAAGGGCCACTGTTGCGTCCATCACTTGAAAGTCATCATCGCTATCTGTATCTGTCATCATCTGTGCTTGCCGAGAAATAATCATTCGTGAAGCATTCCAAGCTAGTGACAGTAGTGTTGTCGTCATTTGCAACATCTGGCAGCCAATTTTGGTGGCAGTTTAATAACTATTTAAAACATACCTTCGTTCAATTAAAACACTGCTTAGAACCTTCAGTGTCAGTTGATATCGCCGTCACAACACCAACACCATGGCTTCTGTCAAGTGCCATCTACTGACACCGTACAATCTCCTCCCACTTCTTCATTTACACTCACTGCTGCAGACTTCATGCTGTCAATGGCTACTTTTTTGTTTGCTGCATGATGATCTTCAAGAATACGATACACTTTCATGCACCTGTTTTGTGTTGATATTCTAAGTCTCGTGAAAAAGCATGTGACCAACCAGTTCAATGGGTTGAAGGCTAAATGTCGGCCGGGAAATTGCCTTTCGCAAGTTACAAGATATAGTGACCAGAGTAATTTCTTTCGACGATTAAACAAAAGAGCACTTTCTTGTTAAACGTTACTTAAACTAGTCAACCACTACTCATTTGGATATAACAAAACCGGATTCGTGAAGGACTGAACCAGTTGAGGAAGCAGCTATAATGTTTTAAGGTGGCTGGGGGCGGCTAACGGGTCGATTGTTGATTTGATTTGATTTTTTCTTCATAACATGCGACACCACAAAAAATCACCTGGCACTAACGTCATTTTTCGCCAATCCATCCTTTAAAAACGCTGTCCTTTTGGATATCACATTGGTTTCCCGGAAAAGCAACAATGTTTCCATAGTAACGACCATGTGTGCTACGATGTTCGAACCAGCTATATTCGTTCGCTGTGAAAGCGGACCACATTGTCTGGTTACTGTAATGCTAGTACACATCAGTATTATATCTACCTAACTAAATCATGTACTTAAACCAGCAAATATCAGCGTTCAGTGAGCGTTAATGTAATTTATCGTGCCTTCGACACAAATGGAAATGCTAACGCGTTTGTAACCTGGTGACCCTACAGGATAATAGGCCAATCAAAATGACCGCACACACACTCTGCCATGGGTTTGTTAGATGGCTGGCGTAACCTGATACCATAGACGACAACACGTTACAAGTACAGATTCAAGAACTATTGTGGCGGCAAATTAAGGGGATATGTCAATATTACAAATGACCATTATGTTTTGTCAATCTTGTAGAGATGGTCTCCTCAGTCATTGGGCCGGCTAGCATTGATGTGAAGCATCCACTTGATCGTCTTGAAGCGAACGATCGGCATCACATCCGTAACTTTCGGGTATCGCATCTCCATGCTCCAGTACATTTCAGCACGGGGCATGTGAACGATCTCATGTAAAACAGCATGCCAATAAACTGTTCGAGTTCTGGCTCTGTGATTGCGAGTGGTTTGTTGGGGTTTGTCTGGATTAAGAAATTGGCTTTCATTTCGCCATCCAGGTGGTTGCAGAAGTAGGTGATGTGGTCTTGCACGGCATTACCAGTGAATACTTCGCCACGAAACACTGACTCGACTGATGGCACGTCAGATAGTGCTCGTGTATGCCATACTGGTTTGTGGTTGTGGCTACTTGCAGTAGAGGTCAATGGCACTGGGTTAGAATCCTCCTCATCACTCATCACTTGAATCTGGCAACATTAACCCTCTAGAACCCAAGGATGGATTTAATGATTGAAAAAAATATTTTTTTTGCTTTATTAACTGTCAAAAGACATTAAAATAAACTTTATTCGAAAATATTAACCCCTTATGTCCTTAATTGGGTTGGGGTCACATATGACCCACCGGTCCTTCACTGCACTTCAGCGCAATAACCATGGAAAAACAACAGTCCATGAGGTAGGGTTGTACCCTTTCACAACCAGTCACTCTATCTTTTAAAGTCCTGGAAATGTTCTACTGAATGTATTTAACCAATGTGGTATGCCCTGAAGCAATTACGGTTCTCTGTGAAGCACAGTGGCACTTTACATTTCTCACAATACGTGTCAGTTTTCACTGTTACAATGCACAGCGCCGCCGCTTTTCACCCTTCACAGGCCAGTGAGCTAATCCATCTTTCCTACTGTCCAAGTTAGGTGGCCGACGTACTTGCTTTGGTGGGTTAGTGGGTTTGGGGCTGACATCGCTTGGTCTTCCTCGTTTCCGTGTAGTGTTAACCTCAATTACACCTGTTGCAAGCTCAGCTTGGAAATTCCGTAGATTCCGAACTGTTTTTTTGTCTTTTTGCAACAGTGCAGACTCACGACGGTATAGGAACCAGGCGTTGACCACCCCCAAAGTCACAAAGTGCCAAAACAAGTACATGTACCAGCGACGGGATTTCAATGGAAACTTGTATCTTGAAATGCAGGAGTCCATCAGATCAATGCCACCCATGTGCTCATTGTAATCACGGACCACGTTTGGTCTTGGGACTTCCACATACTCTTTCTTTTTCTTATCCCAGCGGCGAGCCTGTGACTGGGGCTCTACTCCAGTGGCCGTTGACATCAAGGTTACAACCTTGGTATCAACCCATCTCACACACACAATATTTGAGCCTGTCTCCACAAAAGATTCAGAGTACCCTCTACCCCGTTTGGCAATGGCTTTTTCTCCCTCAACAGGACATCCAGATAACCGATTCTTTCTAGCAGTCCCAGTGTATTGGAATCCCTCCTGCTTTAGCCTCCCCAATAGTGCCATGGAAGTGAAGAGATTGTCGGCGTAGATCTTGTAGTTTTTCTGCTTAGGAAGGGTGTCACAAAGTTTGGTAACCACACCTCCACAAACTCCTAAGGGATTTTTCTCTTTGGCATCCTTTGCCTTGCCCTGGTACACATCAAAGTCATGTAATAGTCCAGATGTGCAACAACGAGCCCAGATTTTAAAACCCCACTTGGTAGGCTTTGCCTTCATGTACTGTTTTATACCACTGAATGAACCTTTGAAAGGGACCATCATTTCATCGATGGACTGATATTCACCAGCAGCTATCTTCAAACACTGGGTGCGAAACATCACAAGAAATGGGCGAATTTTCCACAGTTTGTCATTTTGCCTTTCCTCATCATCCTTTTCATTATCTACAAAATGGAGAGTGCGAAGCAGGAGTTGGCACCTGTTGCGTGGCATGACATCAGCAATAGGAGCATAGCGTGTAGCAGCTTCCCAGTAAAAGCGTATTCCTGCCATCTCTACCAGTCCCATCCTCATAACTATACCCAAAAGTTGCTCAATTTCCTTGACGTTAGTGTTCACACTGGTTCCAGTCTTCTGCAGACTGTACTGATTAGTGTACTGAACAATAAGTTCAATCATTTCCTCTGTGATGAACATTCGAAAGTACTGGAGTGGAGTGGGGAGAGTACCATCTTCATTCGTTTGTGGATGTGCAAACTCGGGTCCAGTAAATGTAAGATCGGGAGCCACAAAGTTTCTCTGGCGCCATCTGTAACCATGATCATCAGCAGCCTGGTCTTTTGAATTGGATGCACCAGCTACGGCAGCAAGTGGGATGTCATCGGAATCGCTCCAGTCACCATCGGAAGTACCAGATGAATCATCAGGATCTTGGCCAGGTTGATAGAGATCATCATCGTCTCCATCATCACTGTCACTATCGTTTCCATAGTCACTGACATGACCATCAAACTGGGATAAGATATCCAGGAAATGACGTGGTTTTCTGGCTGGGTTCAAAGGCATCCTGAAATAAAAGTAAAAAGGAGACATTCAAGTACCAGGTATTACTTGCGCAGTGAGGGGGGGAGATTAATGGCCATGCATATTGAGAACGTACAGGGGCGGGGTCATCCAAGATCAAACCAGCTAGAGGGGGCACAGACCACCTATTTAGCACCCCATAGACATCTACACAATGCACTGTAAAGATAATTGTTCGATATGATTACAATTAGCAAAAATGATTGGGTAAGAAACACAGACATAAATCCAGTGTTCCAACCTTCTAGGTCACCATTAAGCCCAGTGGGTCACCGGTGACCCTGGGATGTTGGAACCACCTGCATTTTACTGACTTGATTGCTTGAAGTAATTGAATCACATGTGTAAGTTCTATGATTACTAATTAATAAGTTTATCTTGTTAATTTGTGTTGAACTTACCTGTAGTCCTGAGAAAGACAACTTTTTGAAAACGAAAAATAGAGACATTTTCAACAAAATCCAACCTAATTATAAATTCCAATTGTAAACATAACAGAGCTAAATGCTCTCATCATCCCTTCGAGCTGAATCTTATATTTCTTTCAAATTTGAAGTAGATATCTCTAAAAATGTCAAAGTTATAATGTTTGAGAAATTATAATAATCGCTAAATATTGATTCTGAGAATCGTTCAGAAAGTCGGATGTCCAGTTAAAAAGTGTTATTTCTCAATTGAATGTCAACTAAAACTGTGTTACATTCACCAAACTCCTTCAGTGTCCACCCTTTTCATAAGCATATCCTTCTTCATTCTCTTTGTTGCCGTGGAAGTTCTTTCACTTCACTTGAAGGACCTTGCGATGGGTTTTGGACGACTCCAAACTTTCGGGTCAGGCATAATAGATGCGTGTGTTGTCACCTCTAACAAACCAGAAGTGATGAAAAGTCCAGGCACTAATTTCAGTTCGTTGAAAACGCTGATGACAGACACATTGCCATCATTGAAGAAGCTGACTGCACCGTATAGGCATCTTCACTGACGAGGCGGCTTACAGATGTTTGCTTCGGACAACGATCCCAGATGAGTTTGTTCAGGCACTCGTTGTTTTGTGTCATCCCATGTGTAGACACTTGTTCAGGAGATCTGCTGATGTCAGCTCATCGTAGATGGGCTCAACAAGTTCCACCATAGCTTCTGGGAGCCCATGAATGTGCCTAAATGTGTCCATGTTTCGGGCATAGCCACATCAGCCATTGTCATCGCTTGGACACATGGTGATTTGGGTTGTCATTGGTGCTGCTCACATGGTACAGACTGGCCATCAAGTTCTGCTCACATGGTACAGACTGGCCATCAAGTTCTGCTCACATGGTACAGACTGGCCATCAAGTTCTGCTCACATGGTACAGACTGGCCATCAAGTTCTGCTCACATGGTACAGACTGGCCATCAAGTTCTGCTCACATGGTACAGACTGGCCATCAAGTTTTGCATAGCAATGATGTTCCCCACATTTTGGTTAATAGCAAGACTAAAGTAATTTTGCCGTCAGCAAGCTTCTTTCCTTTGAAATTGGTTTTCTCAGTCGGGAATCCACACGTTTCTGCACATGTCCAATAAATTCCATCTTTGTAATCACAGTATTCACCGAATGGTTTACAGTCCTGAACTGATTCGAATGATGGCAAATCACCATCACCCAAATAGTTGACGTAGTGCAGGTCATGTCGGAATTCAGATGGCATGACTGTGTGCCGCACCAACCTATTCCATAGAACTAGCAGTCCCACCATGTTTGGCTGTACACTTCAGGTAGTTATTACACTGCTTGTTCTCTTTCCGATCTGATGCAGCCATGACAAATGTTTGACAACACGTATTGAAACATTTGCCCGTGACAGTTGATATCGCCGTAACAACACCATGGTGACAACAACAACACCATGGCTGCTGCCAAGTGCCATCTACTGACACCATACTGTCGCCTCCCACTCCAAGCTTTTGATAGCTCTTCTTGTTCATGTGGTGTGGAGAGTTCAGATAGGTCGAGAACAGTTTCAAAGCTTCATGGCCAGCAATTGTATTTTTACATGCACACATCCTAGGTGCTCAAAATAGAAACTCCCTAATCCCTACTTCAGTGTCAATCTGCAATTTCACAAATCTATGCTTAGCGACCCAATTGTTGACGGTATCATACACCAAATGGCGCTTTGCATTGACTTGCTATTTGCAACACCGGAAAAGTGTGACATAACCTCGTACTTTTATTTCATTCTTGCTAGTAGTCTCATCAGTGTTCAGTACAAAATAACTGTTGTGAAGATTCTTCACAGTTGACTGCTAAAATGTCTCTGCCAGTATATGAGGCACTATTTCTGTCCATAAATATTATGCTCAGTACCACAGTACCTACCGATTCTTGTTTTGCCCAGAGCAGTTGTGGCAGTGTGGTTTGGTCTCACCTTGGCCAAGATCATCAAAAAAGTGAAGAAAAGAAATCACTGTTTGACCCCTTTGAAATGATATGGATGTCGTCAATCAGAAAGTTTACCCCCACACACACAAACAATCCCAACTTTCCTAGTGACCAGGAATCCATGTTCCGTCCCGACTAATATCTACTAAAATTTGCTAAAACACTGAAAAACAGTCCAAGAGACTGCGCAATGTCCTTGACCACGCATCTTTTTTTATACTGCATTCGTTTTCCACATGCATGGATTTGCCTCGTACAGCTCGATAATGTTTGTATGTTGTCAAAGCCGCCATTATTTCTTGATAAACCTGGTGAAAGGTCACAATGGGTTCATTTGGTGTCGTGTTTCGGTTAGAGACAAGAACTTCACCTATACCTCGAGCTGGTGTCATGGTGCATGGCAATGAATTCTTGGCATCATTCTCTGTTCATTCTCTGTTCATTTTCAGGCTTTCATGCCAGCCACCCTGAAATTGTGTGATTTTATTTCAGAATCTGAATGCCTAAATGATAACCCAAAGAAGCGTGTCTGCGTTGGAACTGAGAAAAATCCAGGTCATCAAATTCATGCTCAGACAACATACTAGTTATCCTACTATGTTTAATTTCTGCCCTTTTTGTCGTTGATGACTCTGAACCACATTCTCCACCCGGTAAAAATTCAGTTGGGCCAACATTTGCAGTAAATTCAACAGTGTTCTGTCTTGGTGTGAAAATATCACACCAAAAATATCACACCAAAAATATCACACCACTCTGCTTGTGCTACGGTCTCGAACAGGCAGGCTGTCTAGTCTGGGACCGAGATCGGTCAGCACAGACACGTCACCATGCCCTGCCTCTACTAGCCATTGTAGGAATACAACTCCTTTTTGGTCGGGCTTGGACGTTTTCATCAATGTCTGTGTCATTACTTGATGAGTTAGGATCAGCAACATGACTTCCTGTATCTCCGCTGCCACTCGGTCCTGGAGTTGGATTGTCCGATTGTTCCATTGTGTATCGTTACTAGCACTGTCATCTTCATTCGATAAGTTGTCAACAACATTCATATTATCGATAATTCTAAGTACCTCACGCGGATCTGTAATCATTCGCAATCGCAGCGCCATAGTTCGTTTTTTCCGTCGGGCACTTTGAGACTATTGGCAGCACGGCGTCAGACGGTGTGATTTGCATCTGGCGTGTCTGCAGAATACTCCACCACATGGATGGTGCTGAGGAAGTAGACCTCCTTGCTGTCAAACCAGCTCTGAGCAAGCAGGTTGCCGCTACTGGGTCGTGCCTCGAATTTGGCGTCCTCGAGGGAAGTAAATCTCCCTCGGAGAGCCAGCTCTCCCTTTCCGGACAGTCCCGCACGCATATATTCCTCTCTCCAGCAACCACTTGAAGAGATCTGGTGAAGTGTAAAAGTTGTCGACATACAAGTGGTGGTTGAGGTTCTCCAGGCCCTCAACCAGCTGACGGACAACACGAGTACTCAGTGGCACATCAGGCACAGCATTCGCATCATGTCCCGTGTAAACACAGAACCGAGAGACGAAGCTGTTGGTAGCATCAGCCAGCATCCAACACTTAATGCTGAACCGCGCTCGCTTGCTGGGGATGAACTGATAATATGACAGCCTGCCCTTGAACGGGATCAGACTCTCATCGATCGAGATATGACAGCCCATCATGTACTTCGATGAGAAGTTCTCATTGATGCGGGTGATGAACTCTTGCACCTTGTAGAGCTTGTCATTGCCAGGGTTGCCAACTGTCTCATCATTGACATGCAGGTACTGCATTATCTGCAAGAACCTGTCCCTGGACATCACATTACAGAACCCTGCCAGGTTGCTTGGAGGGCAACTGGTTTCCCAGTGTACATTGGCAATGTTGGCATGTGGACGATTCCAGTGGTGATGGTCAGACCGATACATGCCTTCACCTCGGGAAGGTCGACTGGTTGCCACAGCTCCTTGTTGCAACCTGTCAGCCTCTTGTGAGTAGCATTGCGGTTGGTCGTGTTCACAAACAGATCCCACACCTGATCGTCAATGAACATGTCCAGGTAGTCCTTGAGCGTTGCTGTCCCTGGGATACGTGTGCGTGGTCCCTGTGTGCCTTCGTAAGCCTGGATGTGACGTTGCACATCCTCTTCCACCCACACAACATCACTGGCTGCAGCAGCAGGCGCTGCTCGACCACGACCTCCACGAATCTGCCGACCACGACCTCTTGCACGGCCCCGCTGCTGGCTTGTGGGATGTGCATCGATTCGCTCAGCATGCGGCAGCTCGTCACTTTCATCTATGACAGAAATATTGTCAAATCATCCCTAATAATTTTGTGCGTTGTAAATACTTGAGTAATAGTAATAAAATAGACCTGATCATCAACATGGAATGGGTAAACTGGTAAAAGAATAACTGGTGTGTATTCCAAATTTTTTTTTTTTTTTCAAACAATACATATGATATGTTTCTGAGCTCCAGTTGTCTGTATTGCAGCAATGTTATCTTTCACCAATTTTATTTTGATAATCTATGAAAACACACACATAAAACAACTGGTAACATACTGCCTTCCGAGTCTATATTGCATGAACTTATTCCATTATCGTAACTGTAATGCCCGTTCGTAATCATCGATCCCACGAATGGTGAAAGATCTCCAATCTGTTGCCAGTTTGCATCCGCTTGTAAATACTGTTTATATCAATCTCCGTGAATGATGTACCAAAATGTCGGCAAATGTTTTGGCTTTCATCCGGGTACAATATAATTGCTTTACTACAAAACGCTGGTGACATCTAGCGATTATTGTACACACTAGTATGAAACCCTGATAGATCAGTGTTCAGGGCCCACGAGGTTAAACTTCTTGTTGACACTAGCGCAATCAGACATGGTGGCAAACATCTTCTTATATACACTTTTACGATTCTCTTCATCATACACATAGCTTTGTTCGTCCATCGTGGGAATTCTCCTTATCTTGTAACCATTTTGAGACGCATTGGATGACTTTAGTGGTCGGAACATCAAGTTCGCCAACCTGTTCCAGTAGCTATTTGCCTCATCATATAATTTTGCATTTTTTTCTTTTTCAGACACTTGATTCGTCTACTGTTTTTTTAACATTGCCTCCAATCAGTTAAACCTTTAGACTTAACATCGCATTACTCTTTAAGCGTACCACATTCTAACTCTGATTTAACCATTTTTATGCCAGACCCCCGCCCAGTAATTATGCCCATGTTACCAAAACATTTGGGGAAAAAACTTTAAAAAAATCTACCTGGTGTTTCAAATTTGATTTTCTCACCAACTACATTGTACATACAAGTGTTTTATACCAAATGAAAGCTAATAAGGGCAGCATTCTTACGTGAATACTTATGTGAATACAAGGCAACTTCAATCACAAAAGTTGTAGAAAAATCCAATAGCTACGTTTTGCTAAAAGGATCATCCCTGTGTGACAACTAGAAGGATTGTTATGAGCAATGTTCATCAGATTTGTCAGTCCAGAAATATTAGTTTGTAAGAGGTCAATTGACAACAACGGATATCATCATATTATATTTCCTTCCTACAGTCAATACTCTCTCTGCTACTGGTAAAATGTGTTCCAGAAACATGCATACTCTGTGTTGTAACATTCTACCACAAAAAGAAAACTAAAATGAACTACTGAAGAACTGCAAGACTCGAATCACGTGAACACTGTCAGCCAATGTTGGCTCGGTTGATGTGCACACCCAGACACTTCTGGTGAAGAGGCACAGAGCACTCCCTGCCCCCATAGTTAGTTGCCTGGACTCTCTCACCAGCTGGCGTGGAGAGAGTATTCCCTGCAGACACGCCGCTTTGCAAACATTCGCTCCAGTGTGTGTGTTTGCAGAGGCCGTTTTGGAAGCTGCAGTTTCACGTTCTTTGGTAGAAGTGCAGCAGGTAGCCCCTTCCAATTCGCGCGCACTGTGCCAAACACCAGGATTCCACGAACTCGCAGATCAGTCAGCAAACCGACTGATGTGTACAAATTGTCCATGTACACACGCAAGTTGGTGCCAAGTACAGGAGCAAGCAGGTCCATGCACACGCGGTGGGTCAAGCCCTTCTCTTGCCCCTCCATCTTGCCTGTGTACACCTGCATGTTGTATGCATAGCCAGTGTCTGACTCACACAGCGTCCACATCTTGATCCCCCACTTGATCGGTTTAGCAGGCAAGTACTGACGGAAGCCGAGTCGACCCTTGAACTTTATCTTCGACTCGTCGATGGTGGCATGTCCGGATGGTGTGTACGCTTCCTGGAAGCAAGTGGTCAAGTGGTCTACCACCTCAGCTTCCAGACCTTCTCTCCAGCGGGAGCAGGCACAGTGTTGTCTTGGAGGTGTAGATAACGCCACATCAGGTCGAACTTGTTGCGCGACATCACGGAGGGGAAGTTCGTCTTGAACATCCACTTTGTCATTCACCAGTAGTGGTGTCGGCGTGGCAACTTCAGTATCCCCATGCTGAAACACAGACCAATGAAGGCCTGCATGCCATTCTTCATGAAGTCGGCCCATCTTGATGCCGACGGTGGGGGTGAATGCGCTGTCCTCTGCTGAGCAGCATAGCGGTTTGACTCAGTAGTCAATCTGTCCCACATCTGAAGTGAGACAACGACATAATCAGTGATGGAGTACAGCTAACAAAAAAGTTAGCTTCACATAATCCATTTGTTTTGACTATGACTATGTAGGTACACATTCACATATCTAATCTGTCTACAAAAATTCAAACATAACAAATAAAAACATAATGTCAACATGGAGCACACATATTTGCATCAAATTTAAATATTGGGCCTATACTGTCCATTCAATAATATACATGAAATAAAATGGCAAAGGTTATAAATTCCTTTGAATAGCACCATCAAAACATAATTTGTGACATACCTACGCATACAAAATGATAACAAAACGAACTAAAAACAGGAACCTAAAAACAACCCCAACATGAACATCGGGCATCCGCTTTCATTATAATATGTCATTTCGTTATTAACCTCATCATCCCACAACAGCCCGACGTAGTAGGCAGCTGTCGTCTCTTTTGGGTGCTCGTATGCACTACCACTGTCCAGCGCACAATCGGGGACGTTTACTGGTCGAAAGCGGCACGGATCAGTCACCCAGTCATGGTGAAACCCCTCGAATTCTTCGCCAGACTCGTCGGACTCGCCAAACAAATTTGACACCATCGGGGCTGCGCTCGATCCAGTGGGTCAGCAAGTTCACCCGCCATTTTTGAAATGGCGTCCGGCATGCAGGAAGTTCGGTGTAACCTCGTTCTGATCGTATGACGGAACTATGGGACATTAATTTATTCAAAATGGCCACAAAATAGCGACATAGTTGGATACGCTGGTAAATACTCACCGATGCGTATTTGGTAAAATGCGGCAACTACGCATCGGTGCGTATTTGTTATAAAAAGGGTTTTAAGGAACACATCTTCCTTTCCCACCAGAACATCATCACTGCATTCTAACTTTAAATTCAGCCTTTCATCTTTTGCTTTGTGCAATTCCTTTTTCAGTGCCAAGATTTGTTTATCTAATAAGTCACATCGAACAGAACATGCTTTACCCTGACCCTCTTTCTCTACCTCACCAACTTTCTTCACCAAATATTCCCCCTAGTTTTGTGTTGTTTTTTGCTTTCAACCTTTTTGTCTGCGTGGTAACTTTGTGGCCTATTGCCTTCCAAACCTGTGTGGACATATCCGGAAACTAACAGTGCAGAATGTTGTGTGCACTACCATACACTTGCACTAACGCCACCACGGCACCATGACACATGTCAAGTCTCACAGATGGCATGGGAACACCATCTGCAACGGTGGACTTGTAGATCCCAAGCCCAGTACAGTAACGGCCCAATGGCATCCAAGTTCATTGTAAATGTCACAAAGAGGTCTTTGTGGGCCGTCTTGGAGAATCCACATGCAACTTACTCCATGATGTGGCATGGATTAAGCGAAGGGAGTCCTAGAAACAGAATCCTTGTCCAGCCTATCACTGTACACCAAGACACCTCCAACTTCAGGTGGAAAAGTTAAAGCCAAGTTAAATTGGCTAACATGACCCCCCTCCCCATGTATGTATAATTTTCGAACCCCCAACACTAAACATGCAGACATTTTTTCATTTGTAAAATGTTTTACTCCATTTATCAGGACAAAGAGTCACCGCCTAATCTCAATCGTAATTGTTTATGTAGGCTAAAACTTTATAACTAAGTTCATATACCGTATACTTTTATACGTGTGACATAGAGAAAGAGTGATTGACGTAGTCTAAACTAGTTGACGTAAGCTTACCGTCAATTCCAGTGTACAAGTTGGAATTTTCTCCAATGATGTTCAAGATGAGATCCTCGTATGGTAGGGGTTTTTCTTCAGGTCCTCCTCCTGTTTTCCCCTGCTGCCTTTGCTTATTCAACACCGCCCCTTTCAGAGCCCTCCACTTATTCAACACCGCCCCTTTCAGAGCCCTCCACTTATTCAACACCGCCCCTTTCAGAGCCCTCCACTTAACTTTCACTTCTTGTGGAGAACGCACGGCCACACCACACGCACTGATTTTATTTGTGATTTTTCTCCAAGCGTCAGCTTTCACTTTGTTGGTAACAGCCTGAGTGTTGGCCATAAACAGTATTTGATGCTCAAGATTGATCTCCTCCAACAACACTCTTACATCAGTGTCAGTGAAGTTCGCCTTTCTGGGTCTTTTTGGCTGTTTTTCCATTTTCGTAGGCTTAGTGAATTAGCGACTGCCACAAATGTTTTGATGCAGTCACCTTGCAGCATCCGCCCTTGGGGTTGGCGGGAACTGAACGAGGTTAAATTGTTTACATTCTTTCTCATGTTTCTGCTATTATGTTAATAAACGCTTTCGTGGATTTGTCGTTCGGCAATATGTTTTAAATGACAGTGGATTGCAGATATTCATTACTGACAGCGACCCAGGGCGAACGTTAACGTGATTACCACTCGCGCTAGATTGTTTATATTTACTGTCTCCCGGGAGACCCGACATTAGTGACGTATGATTGACCGTCCTAGTTGTCGGATTACAGACAGAAGTAAGGCAGACAGTTCCACAATCCCAAGCGCGGCATGGAATTTCCCAGTGTGAAAATAGAAACAGGCGGATAGCTATACGCCACCATATTTACGACTCGTGCATACAAAATTGGGGCTGTAGTTAAACGCGGATAGGGCCTATCCGGGTTTAACTTTTATCTGGCCTTCATGCATATGGCTCCTGTTGTTGCTTTATAATTAACATAACTAAGGTGTTTAGATAAAGGAACATATTTATAATACATTGGCCTTTTAAATAAGGTAACAAATAGTTACAAGATTCATGCAAGCTGAATACGCCGATCACAAAATCATGGTATTATCGCCCAACACAAACTGCGGCGAAGCACCTAGGCAAACAACCGACGCTCCTCTTTCATTTCTGTTAGATACCACATGTTAACAATATTTGTTAACAAAATATATATGTTATTTATGACAAATTAATTATTGAAAACATTGTTTTTTTTTTTAAGTGTTTGCTTATCGGTAACATAAGCAAAACTCGATTTTAGTACACTGTCAATCGCTACACTGCCGCAGTGATTACTCAATTTCCCGTTGTGAAGTAGTTGTATGACAGGTCTCCGACTTCACAGACAAATATTTAAACGTAATTAATTCCTACCAATTTCAAAATACTATGAAGTAATCTAGTTTAACTAATGATTGGATACATACTTGTTACGATCTGCAAAGCTGTTGTAAATTTGTTGGTTAAGTCAATATCTATTATTACCGGTAAATCAAAGCTCTGTGCATCTTGAGTAGTACTTAAGATGGCGCGTGTCACGTGGGTGCATATGAATATTATAACTTCGCTGAGTGACCAAAACATATATCAAACTAAGGGTTGTTTAACTTTCTAGAGGATATATTTATCTTTCATATATATATGTAACTTTTATGTTTTGTTACTATGAGTATATTTGATTTCTGTATCTATATATTGTTTAGTTTTGTTGTGAAAAAATTGTTTCAAAACATAAAAGTGACATATACCATTAGAAAGCTGAGGGAATGCAGATTTTATTGCATATGGACACCGCTATAGGTAGTAAATGGGGCAAAGGAGAAGGCCACGTTTGTCGCCGTGGTGTTGCGCTGGCAGCAGTGACAATGCGGCTGAAACGCATGGGTGATCTTGAATAGACACAGCGTTTACAGGCCTGGCGTTTATTGAGTACATACTCACTTGGATTAACATGCATACTGAATGAAAGTACAAAGACTCGAGATGATTAAAACAAAAAATTATTCACATAGTGTACATAGAAATACGAATACACGTAGGACAAATAAACGGTAAATCAGCATCTGTGTGCACTGCACAGCCGATCTACTGGGATACCTACTATTATTTATTCTGTGTTTGGATTAGCTATTAATTACAAATATAATAATAGTGCAACAATTTAATTTATATATATATATATATATATATATATATATATATATATATATATATATATAATAACATTAGACACATGATGGTTTACTGTTTAACTTAGGCTACAACATTCAAGTGAATTGATGTCTGCTTCTTTTGAAAGATGAAAGTAATATAAATATATCTATAAAATGTTAATGGTTTGAGCACTTTTGTTGTTGGTATTGAACTTAGAATCCTGAAACCTGAGTCATGGAAAGAAACCATTTGTGAATTTTTTTTCATGAATTTTTGGACGGAATTTTCCCACGGTATGGTGATCATCTTGGATTGAACTTTCCTTCCACATATCTTGGTGACTAATGGCCTTAGGTAGCCCCAACATTGTGTATAGTTACTACATACAACCCCAGTGAAAACTGTCAAATTAGTTTTTTATTTAAAAAAAAATGTTGTGATAAAAAAAAATATTTAGTGTTTTTCCCCTGAAAAATCAGAGGGTGAATTTTACAATCAAAGCTCATTATGTCTTTTTTGACAGTTTTCAAGGGCTTCCTATCAAGATACGCTGTGGCAGATTTCAAGCAATTATGTCAAGCAGTAACATGGATAAGTGAAAATGAAGGTAGCAGGTGTGAGGGAAAAACATGTTTCTTGGAAAATCGCGATTAACCCATTTTATTCTGAAGCCATTGCAGCTGAGACGCAGCCAGTTCCTGAAGAAATTCAAGAAATCCACTTTCAGCCTCAGAAAACAGGGCTTCAGTTGAAATGGACATAACTTCATTGTTTCCCAACCAAATTTAAAATGTGATTAATTCCAGTGACAAGTCCTCGATGAAGTCCTAGAAGACAGGCCACTGTGTTGTTGACACATTCGTCCTTGACAATCTCCACGTCGTCGCCGGACACCTTCTTGGCGCACAGCTGTCTGTAACTCCGTGAGTCACCATCTGATACCATCGTGGTATATTAGAAGTTGTGTCTGTCGATTGACTGCTTCCACAGGATTTCCACTGCCTCCACCTCCATCCCACCAGAGGAGGCTGTGTAGTTGACATTGCAGTCGTTGTTCAGTTCATGCCAGTCCTGGAAGTCTTTCGTTTCGCGACTGCCGTAGCGCGTTGCTGCAGCTGAGCAGCTCTGGCAGTAGAGTGACAGGATGGTGAAGTCGATCACCAGTCCTGTCACCACCTCCACAACCCACCCGATGCCTTACATAGACTTGTGGCTGCGGGTCATCCAAGTGCTATCATAGCTCACTGCAATGTCAATGACACCGGATTCGTCGATGGAGGGGTCGTGATCCTTGTAGACCTTGCAGACAATTTGGGCTGCCTTGCACATGACGTCATTCGCCACCTTCAGCAGTGATGGCCTTCATGTGTTTGTTGAAGGTGTTGGCAGTCATCACTGGCATGTCCAGGTAGCAGCAGTCCTGCATGTCCATTGAAGCAGACACGGCTGACCGCACCACAACATACAGGAGATTTGTTGCATATGAACTGCCAATGCGGTCTGATGAAAGTGTTGAGTTGATCACCTGGTCACCGCCAGTACAGAAAGTCTCTAACTTGCTCACCATGTCGAGTTCGCGGTCAACAGCTCGGATAGTAAGGTTGCACTGTCCACAAACTGTGCAGATCAGGTTCTTGACGAGTGAAGGCAACACTTTTGATGGCCTTTGCTCTGCCTGGATCTTCCACTGCGCATCTGCCCTGACGACTGATGAGAAAGACTGGCTTCCTGTCATAATCATCCATGGCATTGTACTTGGCTCGGAGGCTCCAGCCTTGTTTATTGGTCACAGCCTCCGAGTGACCAAACTTCTGTCTCGATCTCTCATCAAATACTTACTCTATCTTTATCCCTGGCAGCGTCGTCAATGTCTGTGACACATCGTCTTTTACAGCTGATGACAAGTCGTTGTTCCGACAACTGTAAACAAAATGAAATTAGCCAGACTTTGTTAGTGAATTTACTTACCACATCAATCCTCCCACCAAACTTCTCCTCCAGTCTGTAACAACAATCAGGTGACAGAGGACTGTCGCTGAGGCTGAAAACACTGAAGTAGTATAAACATGACTGAGATCATAATTACTTACTTTGGTTGATGACATTGAATACAAGACACAATTACTATGACATCAGTTACATTATAATGTCAACAAACACGTGTAATACATACTCTATCCATAACTCCTATATGTCCCTCAGTGACACTTTGTCTTTCACGACTGATGATAATTCGTTGTACCAACAGCTGTATACCTCCAGGCTTGTTTATTGGTCACAGCCTCTGAGTGACCAAACTTATGTCTCGATCTCTCATCAAATACTCTATCCTTATCCCTGGCAGTGTCATCAATGTCTGTGACACATCGTCTTTTACAGCTGATGACAGGTTGTTGTTCTGACAACTGTAAACAAAATGAAATTAGCCAGACTGTTAGTGAATTTACTTACCACATGTGACCAGCGGCAATGACGCGATGACTAGCACGAGCGTGTTACCGACGGCTGTGACGCGATGGCCAGCACAAGCGTGTCACCAATGGCAACAACGTGATGATCAGCACGAAGGTGTTACCAACGGCAGTGAGCACAAGCGTGTCACTGATGACAATGACGAGATGACTAGCACGAGCGTGTTACCAATGTGTTACCGATAGCAGTGACGCGATGACCAGCACCAGAGTGTTACTGATGGCAATGACGCGATGACTAGCACGAGCGTGTTACCGACTGCAGTGACGTGATGACCAGCACGAACGTGTTACCGACAGAAGTGATGCAATGACCAGCACCAGCGTGTTACTGATGACCAAACTTATGTCTCGATCTCTCATCAAATACTTTATGCTTATCCCTGGCAGTGTCATCAATGTCTGTGACACATCGTCTTTTACAGCTGATGACAGGTTGTTGTTCTGACAACTGTAAACAAAATGAAATTAGCCAGACTTTGTTAGTGAATTTACTTACCACATCAATCCTCCCATCAAACTTCTCCTCCAGTCTGTAACAACAATCAGGTGACAGAGGACTGTCGCTGAGGCTGAAAACACTGAAGTAGTATAAACATGACTGAGATCATAATTACTTTGGTTGATGACATTGAATACAAGACACAATTACGATGACATCAGTTACATTATAATGTCAACAAACACGTGTAATACATACTCTATCCTTAACCCCTACATGTCACTCGGTGTCTTTGTCACTTTGTCTTTCACGGCTGATGATAATTCGTTGTACCAACATCTGTAAACATACTTTGAGTTGTCATTTATAAAAATTTTTTTATAAATTTTAGCACGTTGAAAAAAGTTAATTCGAGGCTGAAAACAGGGAAATAAACACAATAAATGATAAGTGTAGAGGACAAGTGGACAAAGCTTACCCACTCTACTGTACAGGTCAACGAGGCTTGCCCACTCTACTGTACTGCTCAACGAGGCCGCTAGCGAGACATTGCAGTCTAAGTGCACTCTCCGACTTGCCCCACTCTTTGCCAACGTTGGCCGCCCACATGGCCATCTTGGCCAGCTCTATGTCCCAAACAAGTGACATTTGGTCCACTAATGACCAGTATGAGAGTGTCATTGATGACAAAGACATGATGATCAGTACCAAACTGTCACCGACGTCCAGGTTGCTCCGTGGAGATGTAGATGGATGGTCCAGCCTCACGTGCAGCAGTGCATTAGCTCCTGGAGCCGCATTAGCTCCTGGAGCCATAATGCAACCAGCAGACATGTCAGCCTGATTCATGGTACTCTTGTCAACATACCACACCTCGGCATCAGTCACTCTAATAGAAGACAGCGTTTCTCCTGACTGTCAAAGGGAGCCTTAGTTAAACTGACCTACTCCAGCTTGTCCAACGTAGTCGGTTGTTGAGGCAGACGCTCCAGTTCAGCTGTTGAGGCAATGGTGATCCAAACGGGTGCACTTGTAGAGAGTTGCGTCACATCCACATGTTCATAGCAGACAGTCTTATGCTCTAACCAAGTGAGATGTTGACCAACACTTCTCTAACAGCAATGACACGATGACCAGTACCATATTGTCACCGAAAGCAATGACCAGTACCAGGCTGACACCGGCTGCAGTGACCAGTACCAGGCTGACACTGACTGCAGTGACTCAATGACCAGCATGAGTATGTGACCAGCGGCAATGACGCGATGACTAGCACGAGCGTGTTACCGACGGCAGTGACACGATGGCCAGCACAAGCGTGTCACCAATGGCAACAACGTGATGATCAGCACGAAGGTGTTACCAACGGCAGTGAGCACAAGCGTGTCATTGATGACAATGACGAGATGACTAGCACGAGCGTGTTACCAATGTGTTACCGATAGCAGTGACGCGATGACCAGCACCAGCGTGTTACTGATGGCAATGACGCGTTGACTATCACGAGCGTGTTACCGATGGCAGTGACGCAACGACCAGCACAAGCGTGTTACCGACGGCAGTGACGCGATGACCAGCACCAGCATGTTACTGATGGCAATGACGCGATGACTATCACGAGCGTGTTACTGATGGCAGTGACGCGATGACTAGCACGAGTGTGTTACCGACGGCAGTGACGTGATGACCAGCATGAGCGTGTTACTGATGGAAGTGACGCGATGACTAGCACGAGCGTGTTACCGACAACAGTGACGTGATGACCAGCACGAACGTGTTACTGACAGAAGTGATGCAATGACTATCACGAGCGTGTTACTGATGGCAGTGACGCGATGACTAGCATGAGCGTGTTACTGATGGCAATGACGCGATGATTAGCACAAGCGTGTTACCGACAGAAGTGACGCAATGACCAGCACAAGCGTGTCATCGATGGCAACAGTGCAATTACCAGCACGAATGTGTTACCGACGGCAATGAGCACAAGCATGTTACTGATGGCAATGACCAGCAGGAGCGTCTTACGGACTGACGCGATGAGCAGCATGAGGGTGTTACTGACAGCAGTGACTCGATGACTAGCATGAACGTGTTATCGACAGCAATGACACAATGACTACCACAAGCGTGTTACTGACGGCAATGATCAACACGAGCGTGTTACCGATGGCAGTGATGCAGTGACTAGCATGAGCGTCTCGATATGGTACACAAAGTTCAACCGGTTTCTTGTCTCTGTCTTGACGCGCCTCGACCGGACTAGGTTTTAGGCGGTAGGAAATGTTTTTGTTTCATGGTGATGTGCTCACAGTTTTTTGTAACGTGAAAATCTTGAAAAAAAAACGGTTCAGAGACATCAGTTACAACTTCTTTGACGTCATCAGAAACGCTGGATACTCATGTAGCTTCATATGTCCTCACCTGTGTACTTAGCTCTTGTCTAATCCAAATAACACTGTGAGGACTGTTGAGGTGTTGTCAACTGTAGCGGCTTTGTGAGCAACAACTTCACAAAACGGGAACTGTCATCTGGGGGGGGGGTGACTTGTAGGATGGATAATAAGTGGATGATGTCAAATAACAGAATAAATGTAATTATATTTAAATTACAAACGTTACACAACATCATGGTAATAACGTCATGAGTGAATTACTGTTAGTCCGTGACAGACATCTAATGTCGTCCCTGTCACCCTGAGAAAATACACTGTAAGAATGATTTACAACTTATGGAGTAAATTATATTCCTGGATTAATACAGCACACACAGACTAAATTTAATTATACTTAGATATACAAATGTGATGCCACATGTCAAAACCTGGCTTTTCTCAACAATTTGATAAAGCCATTTTATTACAGATTCAAGTAGAGGAGATACATAGCTTTAAAATGACTCAAGCATGAAATATGTATCTTAATCCTGGGCCAAGATATTACACTTAGTGTACACATTCCTGGAATAAGTTTGAGAAAATCAGTTTAAAAAAAAACCGCATTGAAAAATTGCTTCTCCTATAGCAATGATGCATTTATAATGCTCCAAATGGCATGAAATTTAGCATAGTCCCCCAGAAGGTGTGTACAAAGAAGATTCAGAAGTGTAAAGTGGAAAAAAATAATATTGAATGCCAACTCATTTAGGTTACCGCAAGCAGTATTGGCCGAACCGCTAAAATAAACCCATAAAATATCTGAAAATAAAACATTATTTACACATTACATATATGATAACACTACACACTGTCAGTTCCAGTAATTATGAAAGTCTGCTCCTGCTGAGTCAACCAGTGCCAACTCCATAAGGCCTTCCCCTGCCCCACCTCCACGGGCTCGACACGGCCAGCACCACGCCTGGCTTGTCAGCAAGAACCATGAAATGCTGCATTCCCTTGATGCCCTTCACCTTCTTGAAGGTGGGAGACAGGAAAATGTTACAATTGAAGGTAGGGACGAGTACATTTCCTGCCTCATCGGCGACAAGCTGCGTTCGGTTTGCCAAGGAGGACGTATTGACGACCTCATCGACGTCCACCATACACGATACCCTCGTACACCTCAGCTTTCTCTTGATCAGGCCAAAATACCAGTCGGGCTCAAACTTGGTGTGGCCTGCCAGTGTGAAGTGGATGCTGAATTAAATCCTTCTCAGCATTCGTCAGTTCTTGCATGTTGATTCTACAAATGAGCAAAACGAATGCAAATTTAGTTAATGAACGTGTCGTCACGTACCTTTCACAGTAGCAAAAAGAGTCTACAACATAAATAGTGAAAAAATGCCATGCGTCTATAATCGTTTTGCACATTCATGTCAAGAATCCAGCCATTTTCACAAAATGAAAACAGTCTTGTTCATTTCACTCACTGGTCAAAAATAAATAAAACACTTCATAGAGTGTTGCTCCTGGTCGGAGAAGCCATTGATGCAGTGACTGTCAGCAGGGCCCATCTTGCAGTGGCAGTGGCTCTTCAACGAAGTCAAACACCTGCTGAGCTTTCATCAGAGCAGCTGTGACAGCGCAGTGGGGCACTTCAGTGTCAATGTCATAATTGTCCACCTTGTCTCGGGTCTCAACTGGCCCGTAACAGCAGATGTAGAAGCACCGGTCTGATCGCCCTCTTCCTCCCAATCAAAGTCAGATTCTACAATCATTGACATTGAATAAATAGTCCATTTAGATTTGGTTATGACTTAGGTAAAAATAAATGATAGTGGGCTAAATAATGATACCTGGTCATGTAATAGGTATAGAAGTGGGACCCATTTGTTCTGCCGTCAAAGACACCATTATTTCAACATGGTGGGTTCATTTAATGCTGGTCGCTGATTGGTCCATGATACGAAAATGAGGCTAGCAGATGTCAAATGGCCATCGTATTAAAAAAATAATAATAATTTTACAAATCCTTTAAAACATAAATTTTTGTCTACACATTTATTTAATGGGAGACATGCTATGAACATGCTACGAATTTTTTTTTCTCACCAATTTGATTACCACATGCCTAAACCTTTAGAAAATGACAATAGGATTGTATGTCCAATAAATCTGAAGAAAAAAATTGGTGGGTCAGATGGTTGCTATGGAAATGGCAGCCATCTTGTTTTTAGTTCCTATTTGTCAGCAAATATTTCGCATTGATAACATTCCATATACTAGTAACTAATGATGTATTGTAGTACAAACATATATGCAACATGTCAGAAGGATTTTTTTTTTTTGAGAATAAATTTTTTATTTTTATAAAAAAAATTTTTTTTTTAAATTTGGATACAAACCCACCCCCTAAAAAAACATAACACATATGCATATTATCAGACACGTTGTCTGGACTAACATATACAGTGTATAAAAAAATATTTGTGAAAAACATGAAACAGTTGTCCGTTATATGTGATGTGATCTGGGAAAACCCTTCACATAGTGCAAATTTTCACTTCTTCTCTGAAACATACGAATGGAGTAGTAGAGCTACCACTGGCATTTCATGTCAAGCCCTTTTGGCTTGATCTCTAGTGGTTGGTTGTCAGGACACAGTTCAGTGGCGTCAACTTTCAGCAGCTCCTGGAATGATGATTCTGTGTCGCAGTAGTCTCGCATTGACACACCAGTTGCACCCGTCTCAAAGTAGAAGTGATGGCGACTCTTGATACCAAGCACCTTCTTGAAGTAGCATGCCAAGAAGGTGGCCCAGTCGTGCATTGGCACCAGGACCATACCGTTTTCTTGGCCAACTAGACATGGAACATTTATGCCTGCCGTACTGGAGTTGGTGACAACATTCACCATGTCTTCTAAGCAATCGACTTTAGTCTGCCTGAATGTTCATTTCATCAGACCAAAGCACCAGTCACACGAAAACTTGGTGTGTCCAGTCAATAGGAAACTCATGGTGATGGATACATGTCGGCCAGTGAGGACACGCCAAAGCAAGTACCACATGACATGACAGGAGTTTTTGTTTTGTCCAGCTCAGTTGTCGGCATGTAGGTGCATGTGTTTCTTTGCCATGCCGTAGTTTTCTAGGAAGGAATGTAGGAGACTGATTACACAGTTGGCGCCTTTTCCACTCTGAATGCTCTTGTCTAGTAGGAACATCACTTGCTTCGACAGTGCTTCACAGGCAACACAATGAAAATTGCACATTTCCGGGGTGTCTTGAAATAGACTGGTCCGGGCTAAAGTGGGTCAGACTATTAAAACAGAAACTTCAATTCTTTGTCTAGCAAGTTGGAAAAATACTTTTCAAAACTGTACAGTTAACAAAATCAAAATTAGTACCTTCGTTGATATCGTCATTGAGATAAATGCTAGAGGTTGCCATGTCAACACTGCCATACTTTGCAGGACCAACTTCACCCCTGTAAGAACAATATGGTACGTTCGGCCAGTGCCTTGTCTATGTCGTCTGTATGAACATAGCATAGTCCAGCTGAGAGCCAGACATAGACAAGTCCTATGTTCATATATCATTAATACACTACTATAATTATTATTGCCAGCACTTTGGTAGATACTTCTGTCACCTTTAAACCTACGTAGAACGATCTGCAGTTGGTTCTTCCAGGCTACAGTGGCGCTCCACATCATTCCTGTGGCGCTCTATGTCATTCATTTGGCGCTCAACATCATTCCTGTGGCGCTCCACATCATTCCTGTGGCGCTCAACATCATCCCTGTGGCGCTCCACATCATTCCTGTGGCGCTCAACATCATTCCTGTGGCGCTCAACATCATCCCTGTGGCGCTCTACGTCATTCTTGTGGCGCTCAACATCATTCCTGTGGCGCTCTACGTCATTCTTGTGGCGCTCAACATCATTCCTGTGACGCTCTACGTCATTCTTGTGGCGCTCAACATCATCCCTGTGGCGCTCAACATCATTCTTGTGGCGCTCAACATCATTCTTGTGGCGCTCAACATCATTCTTGTGGCGCTCAACATCATTCCTGTGGCACTCAACATCATTCCTGTGGCGCTCAACATCATTCCTGTGGCGCTCTATGTCATTCTTGTGGCGCTCAACATCATTCCTGTGGCGCTCAACATCATTCTTGTGGCGCTCAACATCATTCTTGTGGCGCTCAACATCATTCCTGTGGCGCTCAACATCATTCTTGTGGCGCTCAACATCATTCCTGTGGCGCTCTACGTCATTCTTGTGGCGCTCAACATCATTCCTGTGGCGCTCAACATCATTCTTGTGGCGCTCAACATCATTCCTGCCACTGGAAGATACATTGATGTGCAGATTACACACTGCAGTACTAAACAGATCCCTTGTCAACGAGACCTACGTGATGGAAATAAATGGCCCAATCTGGCTTAAATTTTGCAGTGTATTTCTTTTTCTCTCACGGTCACGCCCCGCTATACAGTTGCTACTGAACAAGCGCTTTGTTGGATAGCAAATATCTAATCAGGCTCTACGATAGTTTTACAACGAGTGTAGCACAATCGTTTCAGACATGAAGCTGTCACATGCCCACTACTAAAGTCAAACCACTGTTTCTTGGATGACTGCTCCAGTGACTAGTGTCAGGGGATAAACATACCTTGTTGACTGCTGGCAAATATCTACTAAATCTAAAATTGTGACTCTGGCTGACCAAATGAGTGATAAGTAGGAAAATTTCGACATGGCTTTTTACATATTTGGAAAGCTTTATGCAGCTCTACAGTGTTCCAAAAATTATTATTCAGTTACCAAAATTTACAAAGTTATGGCACATTGTACACGGTAGGGGTGAAAACGGCTGTTAAAGTTTTGCAATAGTTATGCACAAGGACAGCATGGAAATATTGATTGTATGACGTTCAAATTTGGCATACAGTGTGTATGTTACAGTACCATGACATGCTAGAATGGACAATCTGCTGCAAAATTTATACCGATATCCCACATTGTATGGTAGGGGTAAAAAAGCAAAAACGGAGAAAATGGCTGTTAAAGTTTTGCAATCTTTATGCACAAGGACAGCATGGAAATATTTTGTGTATGGCATTGAAATGTGGCATACATTGTGTACGTTATGGTACCATGACAATTTGCTGCTGCAAAAATATATATAAAGCAATGCCACATTGTAAGGGTAGGGGTAAAAATGTAGAAACGGCTGTTAAAGTTTTGCATTCTTTATGCACATGGATAGCATGGAAATATTAAAATTTGGTGCGATGACACACTAAAAATAAATGAATCTGCCATCATGACATTGGTCCCACTCTAGCAAGCACATTTGGCCGGAGTAGGCCCACCACAGTTCCGCCTGCTTCCTGTCGGTGCAATGGTTGCACCAGTCATCGGTCTGTCCACACTTGGACGTGGACAGAGAATGTCCTTCTCTGCGTCCGGCACAAATTCTCGGATGGTGTCGTGCAGATACCAATGACGCTGCGCACTCATGCCGAGTGCTGGCACAGCGACAGGGGCGATGGTTGGCAGAGCTCTCACCTCTCCAACCATCAAGGCGAAGGTGGTCACAGACGAGTCGAGTGTGATCCGAGGAAACACTTTCCCAGGGTGTGCCAAGTCAAAGCGGAAGTGTTGGTATCCCTTGAGGTTTGCTTCAGTCTCACCAGGCCAAAATGAAAGAAATCACCGCATTTGACCCCATTGAGATGAGGCGGGCTTCGTCAATCAGAAAGTTCACCTGTTTAGGGACCCCCTCACAGCAGACGCCAAACAATCCAACTTTCCGTGGAACCAGAAAGTAGATTGGCCCCGGCTGGAGTGGATCACTAGGCAGGTGGACTAGCTGCGCATAGTCAAAGCTGTAGTGCATCTCAATCTGACGGCTACATGGAGGGCTAACTCACCAATTCCAAGCTGGCAGCAGACGTCTTTCGCCTGGTGCACCATGTCGTTGTAGAGCGACCGCTCCTGCTGCACGACCAGGAGGTGTTTCTCATGTTGAAGCAGACGCTTGCTCTTGTCAGCTTCTGGCAGGTTGGCGCTCCGGTAGATGAAAACATTGTTTTTTTGACATGTCCAGCAGAGGTCAGTCATCGGCTGGGCTGTCACGATGAACGGAAGCAGTGCCTTCCATGTCTTCTGGAAACCAGTTTCACTCATGATACGATGCCCTGAAACGTGCACATCCAAAAAAAATTATTGTCTACACAATATTTAGCACAGGAGAAATTCATGGCAAGGACACAACATGCAAATAGGTACATCCCAACTTACAACTGCTTCTTTAAAATGCATAATATTCTGTAACTTTTTATGTTTTAATCAGAAATAAATAAACCTTTTCTTGCCACCTTCTTCAGATTTGTTCAAAATGTGGTAGGCATAAACATTTCAAAAACAATTACTTATCATAAACTGTGATAAACTGCTTAGATGTGATCATTTCATATTTTATAATAATTGGAACACCATTACATAGACTGTTGATACATAGCCACATCACACATAGCCGTAGGGTAAGCTGCATGTATCTTGACTTTCGTCTCGGATGACGGCATCAGCTTAATGTCATCACGTTTGAAGCTGGGCACTCGTCCAGGCAGAATTAGAGCGTGGTTGTCAGCATAGTTAGCAGTGAAGGTTACCGTTCGCTTTGTGTCATCAAAGCTGTATGCCTGGATGTTGTTGGCACGTCTGACGTTCCATTTCTTCTTTGGCTACAGTTGTCCTTGTACCATTTCTGGAGTGCTATCAATCTGTTGTTGCTGATGCTATAAACATACGGTAATAATTATTCCTAAGTTATTGTAGATGTGAGTACAGTAAACCATTCTTGAACGACTGTCCCTTTAGCCCAGCAAAAGCAGTCGCCCATGGCAGGTAAATTAACATTGCAAATACGGTCATGGGGAACCAAGAGAGTGGTTGCCCAAAACAGAGGTCGCCCAAGACAGTTGTATAACATAAACTTGATAATAATGACTTACACATGCAGCAACTTGAAGGTGTTGACACATGTGGCGACTCTCGACCATGTAGGTTATCCTTGGGCGGATTCGTCTCTTCTGAGAAACCTCAGACCGATGACTTGAGCAAGTTGTCTCGGAAAGGTTGATACCGCAAGACAGCTTGCCGAGAAGGACAAACATCTGATCACCTAACAAAGTATACAACTAGGAAATATAGGAACCATTCTGGGGAATATGATTGGTACATGTGTTACGCCACCTTTGCAAATCCAGAAGCTAAATAAATTATTGTTTGCGACATAATGACTTTTGTTTACTAATTGTAAATGCCTGTCTGTTGATATACTTACGTAGAGTCACTTCTATCATCTTCAGCCGCTTCGACGCCAATTCCTCCGGTGAAAACAGGGAACAGCATGGTTCACCACCATTTAACTAGCATGCACACCTGTAATTAAATCAGTAAATATTTGTTATCAGTTCATGGCGAAACGTGAAAATAAAAACAGTAAATAAACAAGTATTTATGCATACCTGCCTTAACTGCTGGTAATCTGAATAAGTTATAAGAGAGGTGTATTTAATGTTCCTTATCCATGGTTACATAACACAGTGCTGGCCAGAATGGGTATTTCAAAATTGTTACGTGATCTGGGGAAATCAGGCTTAAGTGTCAAATTTGATATTTTGACTTTATGTGTTTTGCTGAAAGCCCTATTATCTGTGATTATAACACTTTAAATTATGTTTCTAGGTTAAATAATAGTAAAGTTATGCTTGTTTGATGACTACAGTGGTAAGAAACGTAAAGCGGAGAAAATCAGCTTCAAAGTTGAGAAACAAAAAATATTATATAAAAGGTTCAAATGTGTATTCAAAACATCACAACTGAAACAATATACAAATACACACGCTGTATGTGATCACATTACTATTATACACAACATGCAGCATTAATTCCTAAGTTATGTGCAATTCTGTAGACATTATGAACAAGTTTCAAACATGTTATAACGGTCAACTTGACATGTAACAGTCAACTTGACAGCATTAAGCGGCCACAGTAAAATATGAATTATACAATGACCTTCTCTTGCATTCTAAAGTATGTACACCTCTAAATCACTGTAATACTACAAACACACTAGTATACAATCACAATGTTTACCATTCTAAAAACAAAATTATACAAACATATTTACATTTCAAACAACATTAGTGCACACAAGTTGCCAACCAGGCACAAGTTTCTCACTTTCTCTTTGGTTTCTCTACTGTGGGCAGTGGTGTTACCACATCTCTACTGTGTGCAGTGGTGTTACCACATCTCTACTGTGGGCAGTGGTGTTACCACATCTCTACTGTGTGCAGTGGTGTTACCACATCTCTACCGTGGACATTGGTGTTACCACATCTCGGCTCTGTTCGGAAACAAACTCCTTGGTCTCATCATGTAAGTACCATTATCTCTCAGGTGAGAGACCAGCGGGCACAATGACTGTGGTATTTCATCTACATTTAGTTGGCTTGTTGTGGTCTTTGTCAGATCACACTCAAGTTCTTCCGTGTTGCTAAACCGTTTGTATTTAACAGTCGTTGATGGGGTAAACTTGAAGAAATGAAACTGCTTGATTTTGTCAAACCTCTTAAAATACCTTGCTAAAAAGGACGCAAAATTGTAAATTGCAACGAACACATGTCCCTGTTCGTTGCCACAGAATTGAGGCAATTCCGTGTGTCGGAGGTGAACTGCCTGTCAGACATGTCCGAGGTTGTGAGAGCAAGCTCAAAGGTTAATTAATCTTGAGTAAGCCAAAAGCCTAGTTGAGGCTAAACTTGGTGTAGCCTACCAAGAGAAAGCTCAATGTTGCAGAAACATGGTGACCTGTCAGACATCTCCACATCAAATACCACAAAAAGGTGTTATTATAGGTGTTCTTGTTTTGACCACTGCAGTTGTCTGCATGAAGATGGACATGTTTTTCACCCATCCCATAGTGGTCAAAGAAGTAATGTAATAGACTGATCACAGTATTAGCTCCTTTCCCACATTGTACAGATTCATCAATCAAAAAATTTACCTGACAAGGGATGGCTTCGCACATTAAAATATATGGGACCTGGTTGCAAGGGGTTACTCGGAAAATGTACCTGTTGGGCAAAGTCCATCGAATAATGCCCTAACCCATCAAATGACAGTGGTTGTTTAGCTACCAACTGCTCTACATCCCCTCCATCATGCTTAGCCTGCACACACACACATTGTGGTCAAACTCCCTTTCACACTTGGCTTTTGCTAAATGAACTTCAGCTTTCCGAAATGCTTCGTCCAAGATGTTAGTGGCCCTAGAAATCATGGTCACATTCTTTTAGTAAAACCAACACACATCTGTTTTCGGACACATGGTGCAATGAAAGGCACTAGCTGCCTCCACAAACGCCGAAACAGCACAAGTGAGCATACCCGATTACCTGCTAGTTTACACGCTCCAACATAGCCATCGTACATGACTTTCCTGGAACAGCTTGAAGGCAGTAGTTTGAGATTGTCCCTGGCATAACCTGGTACACGACCAGGTAATGACATGGCATGTGTCTCAGCATAATTCACAATGAATGTGACAACATGTTTGGTTTTATCAAAGGTGAGTGCATTCTTTGGCAGTTTCTTTGATAACTTATGCACTTTTGCACTAATTGCACCATGAGATCGATAATGCTTTAACAAAGCAGTCAACTTATCTTTTGATATTGCATGCAGAAATATGAAAGTGTCACGACAGATGATCTTGCCATGGTGATAGAAATCTGTTCGATTTCTCTGCCATTCGGTCTGTGTGCGTTTTTCGGTTTCTGCTGACGTGTGCCGCACAAGCTATTTTTGCCAGAATGGCAATGTCCTTTTCAAAGTCAGACAAGATAGTAGCTTTCGACTCCGCCCCTGTC
This sequence comes from Lamellibrachia columna, assembly GCA_963662155.1. Classification (NCBI taxonomy): domain Eukaryota; kingdom Metazoa; phylum Annelida; class Polychaeta; order Sabellida; family Siboglinidae; genus Lamellibrachia; species Lamellibrachia columna. Next base: position 32,673,611 of record OY759274.1, on the reverse strand, counting down.
AGAGCCTAGGCTAATCCTTAAATCAGGTGTACCCAACGGAGATATAACTGTTGACTCCGCCACTGTCAGATTCTCCGTCATACTCCCGCTGTGCACCTAACCTGTTTTATGTCCTGGGAGATAGAGCTAAAGACTCCGCCACTGTCAGAGTCCCTGCTATATACCCCCGGACCCATAACTAAACTAACCTAAATGAAGTCTACGTTAAGATATCCGAATGTATTTCCTGAAAGCATCGGATACCCATCTACCCCGCAGCTCTAATTTGTGCATCCGATTGACCCCTTAATGCGGCTGATGTTGCTGCCCCGATTCTAAAGCTGTGACCTTAGAATACTGTTGTACTTAACCCACAGAACTTGAGTAATTGCTTAAGCAGCATATCGAACTCGCATTGTAGCATTGGGGAGCCATCAGCATAAGCAAATAATGGGCACATTATGGTACCTCTGACATGAAGAAATTCCCTGAGAAACTTAGCTGGCTGAATTGAAGTGCCCTGTACACATTGACCGTCTACTTGCAATGACTGGGGGCCATGTTTAACACTGTGCTTAAAATGTCTAAAAGAAATAGTGATCAGATCTCCATTCAGTGCCATGTCTCTGAAATGCAGGCAACCTTGCCTCAACCTGCTGAATCGGGGGACCATCTCCCCCACTCTTAAGTAAGCCATGAAGGCGAGAACCATCATAGCCCGTAGCATAACGCATTTATAATGTAAAGTAACACATGCGGCAGAGCCCTAATGAGTTGGGCAAGAATTAAAAGTTTATGAAAATATGGGATGGCCGAGACCGTGGAGATCATAGAAGACGACGCATACCCCTTATGCAAATAAGCAATAAAGCCCATCATGGCAACAGATACGGGCAACACAGGAACAGTGCCTAACGACTGGAAAAATCCTACCAGTTTTGAACATGCTCGCTCATACTGGGCTTTCGTAGACGATGCCAATGACGCCTGCATCAGCACATGTACAGTGCTGCTGGGGAGACATGGTACGGCACTGTCGCTGGTTCGAGATTGACCCACGGAGCCAGTTTCAGACATTTGTCGACCTCACAACGGGATAATTTATCAGCCTAGGTATTGTCACGCCCTGGGACATGACGAGCTGTAAACTGAATATTGTAACGCAAGAACTATTCCATGCCTCCACGGTTATGCATGGCGGTTTAAACTAAATATTCCATGCCTCCGCAATTGTGCATGGTGGCTTAATCTAAATATTCCATGCCCCCACAGTTTTGCATGGCGGTTTAATCTTGGTAATTTACTACGTGTAAAATAAAGATCCCTGACTCGGAATGTTTATGCAAATTAGTGGCTAATCAAAGACATTAATTAATTAAAATTATCAAAATTAAGATTAGCCACTAATTTGCGTAAACATTCTGAGTGCACGATGTGGGGATATATTGGCAGATCTTAGATGTGGATCCAGGATGTCATTAAAGGTAGTTTTTATTGCTGAAGGTATGTCCAAATGAAGATTAAAATCACCAAAAATAAAAAATTCTGAATGAATAGTTGCCAAATTTTCCAGTAGATCCTTCAAAGAAATTGGCTGGGTGTCCTGGAGGGCGATAAATACAGACGAAATAGGCGGAAAAAGAAGAATCTGAAATTTCAACAGAAATGGATTCAAAACTAGAGTATTCAGGGTTCGAATGTAAATTAACTTTGAACTGTTTTGATACCAAAAAGCCAACACCACCACCTCGTCTAACTGAACGTGGTCGATAATGGAAGGTATAACCAGAAGGAGAAATGTCAGCTATGCGTGCAACTGTATCATGTGGTCTGAGCCAGGTCTCAGTGACAGCAAGAATGTCTATTGTTTTAGAAATTAATAAATCGCTAAGTGATGCTGTCTTATCCCGAATTGATTGGACGTTTGTGGTAGCCAACCGAATGTGACGCCTGACAGCAGGCCCAGGATTTAGACTTACGTCGCCCGCTAGCAGTAGAATTATTGCTAATTTAAATGTAGGCGTAGAGCGGGTGATTGGCAGTAATTTGCAATTAAAACAAAGGTTAAGACATGGCAAGCTGTATAAAAAGGACAAAGAATGTTGTATTCTTGGGGTTTGGGGAAATGTTGAGATGACAGTCGACCGTTGGAGGGTAAGTGGCTTGCACAGGGCAAAATCATCACCTCTCGAAGCCACTGAACATGATAAAAATAAAACACACAAAAGAAATAGTGGCGACATTGTCTTAATGACAATCTATTGTCCTCAAATGATGAAAAAATTATAAAATGATAGCAATATATTGATTCTAAAAATTACAGTTTAACATCGACAATAAGATAAACTGTAAAAACCGTTCGCGCTCAGCATAGGTCAACAGCACGAAAACCATATAGGCATCAGCGTAGTGGTGGGTGCAGAGTGACAAGACGTTGTGCCCGTGCAAAGAAATTTGAGAGGTCTTCACCCCCAGGGCAACACTGGGTATAAAAGAACGTCTTGTTGAACTAGCCTTATTAGTATAAAGTTTATAAGGGCCTACTCCTGCCTTTTAGTTTGCTGAGAACCCAGCCGGCGAGAACAATATAGGGCGAGGTCCGTCCTACGAACCGAAAACTGAATTATCGCCCAGTCAATCGTAAGTTTGATTCAGGGATAAAAGTGGATAAAATCTTTGATAAAACAGTTGTTATAGTACATGAAGATAAAAAAGACGTTACGCCCACAAGAATGGCTTAGCAACAGCAAGAAGAAATTGTCTTAAAACAGACAACAGCAAAAAACGGTACAACCTTCTGCGCCTCCTAGCGACCAACCCGCTAGGATTAACCCAACCTGTATCGCATAACACAATCTAGTTATCGCCCATGACGGCTATGTTCAAACACACACCCGGCTACTATTTATTGATGCTGATGCACCAATTTCCCGGCACTAAACACCGCCCCTTTTGACGCTGCGGAACAGCTTATGATTCCCCAAGTCGTTAAAGTGAACCCTATCGGGACGGAATATCTGTTGGACGTTCCAAAACCCCTTATGTCTCCAGAACGATACATGTGGATCGTCACACACTACTCTCAAAAACTTGTTAATTTCCGTTAGCCTAGCCGTACCTTCTTCATAGGAGGTATGCCGCCAACTGTGCCGACACACAATCTGGCAAACTACTACCCACTTAACACCCATACTTACCAACGCCTGGGCATACTCATACAAATGCATGTCTACTTTCAAAGTTTGCGGGGTTCCGGCGTGGTTCAAATCATTACCCCCGACCGATAACACAACTACGTTCAGCATCACGCTGGCCAACTTCCTCCTAAGACTACTATTACCTTCAAGGGAAGCCACAGTATCTCCACGATACCCGTGGAAAGCGATCGTGCAATCCATGCATTCTAACAAAGAACCAGAATAACGTACCTCCGTTGCCCTGACAAACTTCTCCAGCCAGAAAACGTGGGAATCCCCAAGTATCCACGCGACGTCTCCACTAGTTGATATCTGCACTGAAGTTATACTTATCTGATTAACTCCAAACGTGTGTAAAAACACCGCCACACACCTGCGTTGATCACCAGACGATCGAAAGCTGTGTCAACAAGATGGCGGCTCCCAAGTGTTCGTTGAATGTTCTCGTCCAAATAACTGCACCTAAAACACTTTTAACAACTCAGATTAAACCCGAACTTAATCAACAAAACTGATCTAACATCAACTAACACTACACAATAATTTGCAAATAAAAAATTCAACAATTCAAACAAAGCCAAGATTTTCCGTGTAAACTCTACGCAATTCCGAAGAAAGAGAGGCCCACACCATGGCTGCACTCACTTATATAGCATTATCTGGCCCACATACGCGAGTTGCCGTGCATACTCTCGTAGCCCAAACAAGTATCGTCCTAATAGCCATGATGCTAAAGCATATTACATGAATTAAGTTACGTTGTCATTCCACATAAACGACAGTATGTCACCGTTTTTTACATACATCCATGTGTGTAATGATGAAATCGATGAGATCCCAAAAGCGATGAAAATAATATTTTTACTGTTTCGGTCCGTAGATTAAAAAAAATCAGCGACTTACGCCTGGTTTCCCTAGATCGCATCACAAATTGTTCAGCGTACCCGGGAGTCAAAGCTGGCCTTGATTCAGATACCCTCAACTGCTGGAAGAAGCTGTTGGTGGTGGTGCACTAATCTTTGTGGTCCCCTGGTGCCTTGGTGGCCCCCTGGTGATCCTGTTATTTCAGTTATTTATGTGAGTGATATTTTTGACGATTGAATGCTGGATTTAAAGTCTGACCTTTACCTCGCTTGCCCACCCACATTCTCTCCAGTGGTCAGACACCTGTCCAGCTGTTTCTTCCTGGTTTTCATGGACGCAAAGTTAATATCATTCACTTCCAGATAGTCAACTTTGTTAACACCAGAGGGCAGCAACCAGAATGGTTGATGGCAGAATTCAGAGGTCCTGTCGTGAAGGTACCACTGTCGCTGTGTGTTCAGACGGGGCGCTGTTGTCGCTGGAGGTTAAAATTTGTCAATCTGCTGGTCCTCATCAGACGGCTGTTTCTCTGCATGACACATGGTTCATTGGACTAAAATCTACCAGAGTTGTTAGACCCTGCAAACAAAATCATTGAAGATAATGACTGGCCGCGAAGAGTGATTTCAAGCTGGAGAAGTAGCCCCAACAGCACAACCACAAGAAGCACTTATCTGTTACTGATACTGCCAATTTATCTTGTAACCACCATTGAACAAAATGGTCACTCCGCATGACCGTACACAGGCCCATAGATACAACTGGCTTCAAAGTGAGCTTTCTTGAGTTGTCTTCGCAAGGTTTATCTAGGAACTTTGTTTCGGTACTTGCATGTTTTTCCGACATCTTGTGGATGATGACATCCTGACTACAGTTTACAGTCATGGATGTATCTAATTGGCTTGTTCTTCCTGTTGGATTGAAACAAGATAATGCCATGTCGTCATTTACTGTCAATTCAATTATATGTTACTCATCAGGCACGCACATTTACACACCCGTGTGTGTAAAATCTTTGAGGTCATGAAAAGTATTGTTTTTGGTAGGTTCATATGGCCTTTGACATACGCGAACATGTTAGTTCTTTCATAATCACTCAAGCATGGACATCTGTCTAGGTGTAGGTCACTCAAAGTGAAAGGACATTTCACTTCAACAACCCTTAGCCCTACAACATTTACACGTCACTAAACCGTCTGAGATAACATTGAGTATTCAGTGCTGAGGAATAACTTGTAATCCTGGCCACTGAACTCATCATGATGTGTATATGCCTCTCTAGCATATCTCTCATTAGCTTTACCCGAGTCTTGGCTGCAGAGGTAAAACATTGAACATATGACGAACATATGGATCTAAATATAGACGGCTGGTTTCTCAATACATGTGTGACATGCAGTATGGAATGTAGATGTTATCACCCTGTTTGACCTCGTGGTAAACCACAACTTACTCTGTGTATATAAGAATATTTTACCGTGGTGGCGGTGATGTGTCCACCTGCCAAAAACACATTCACACAGTTTAGGTGCTAACACATCAGTTTATTTATGAATGGTTACATGTTAAAAAAACTAAATCAGTAACTTGACTGCATAACATACAATTAAATATGTATAAATCGTAGCGTTTATGAGCTCAATAACCACGAAGTTGCCCCTACAGCACAACCACAACAAGCCCTTATCTGTTACTGATACTGCCAATTTATCTCGTAAAAATGTTCTACCTACAATAAAAAAATTAACAGTAGAATTGCTGACATTCTTTCAGGATTCAAACCAGGGCTCTAATATTGTAGACGTTCTTTCTGGAATCTATCCAAGCCTCTAATTTTGCAAAGATGTTGACCACCGCATCCTTGGAATCTTGCAGATTATGGATGTTTTCATTTTGAGGAACACGTCCAGTTGAATCTGTTCTGTGGAAGTTAACTTGTGTTGAGCAAGTCTCATCAGAAAAGTATTGTCCATACCTAAAACTTTGCAATTCTCTAGCAGTAGAATTGTGGATATTCTTTCTGGAATCTTTCCACACCTCTAATTTTGCAAAGGTGCTGACCACCGCATCCTCGGGATCTCGCTTTAGTTTGTGGATTATGGACGTTTTCATTTTCAGGAACACGTCCAGTTGAATCTGCTCCATGGAGATTAATGTGTGCTGAGCAAGTCTCATCAAAAAAGTATTGTCCAGACTTGTCCATTACACCTCTGTGCCTGTTTGTGTGAAGTCTCTGGTTCCAAAATAAAAAGGGCTATACTTCGCAGCGTAGTGACCTACATCTTTACAAAATGTCATAAAGGGGGCCTTCTGCAACGATAACAATAAAGAAAGTCGTACCAAGGCAGCGAACAAAGTTGCATATAATTAAATGCACTTCAATATCTGAACCACTTTCTTCGAAGTCGCTATCATCACAAACACGCTAGCAAACTTGTTCTGCAGTCAAACGACTCAGACCATTTGGAAAATTTGAAAACTAAGACAGCTCAAAATGCACGAATGACGCCAAAAAATTGAATTGGAACATTAGCCAAAATACCCACAATCCATTGCCCATATGTTAAGGCGAGGGTGTACTCAAAATGTACTTTATTTTATTACTTCACTGTTATAGAACACAGTGAGCTGAAACTTTAAGAGTTTGTGAGATCACCTCACAGCATAGCTGTGCATTTTTTTCAGAATTTTTCTAGGGGGTTTTCCCACGGTATGGTGGCCATCTTGGATTAATTTTTTCGTGTCAAATATGTCAGTAACTACCAGTCTTAGATAACCAAAATTTGTTGTGTAATTACTCTAGACAACCCTTGTGAAAACCACCAAGCTGTTTTTTTATTTTTCTAAAAACTTTTTTTTAATGATTTTTTCAAGTTTTACTGTATGCGAAAATGCAAAAACGGAGGTGAAAAAATTGCATTCGTGACTCATTGTGTAAAAACCAGGTTTTCCAGAAAGTATCTTGGTGGTTTTCAAGGGCATACTATCAAGATACACTATGGCAAGAAAAAACGTGTTTCTGAGATAATCGCGTTCAAAGTTTGGGTACATGGGAACACACATTTCAACATATAAAAAGCAATCTAGATGACTGAAACTTTTCACATATGTTAGCCAATGTATAATCTATCAATAGGTAGAGTTCACAATGATATCCACTGCAAAATAATAACAATTTATGAAAAACTAAGCAACTTAGCAAAAAAAAATAAAAAAACAGAATAACGTAATTGCAAAATATGACAAGTCCACATAAAGTTCACCAGTCCACATATAGTTCATTGGAGTACAGATAATGTTCACAGATAATGTTCACCATCCCTAAAATGTCCCAGCTGCATAACTGGAAGCATCTCGGACCTTTGCCCGAGCCACTTTTCGTGCAAGACGGGCCTCCTTCGTGCTGGCCTGCACTTGCTGTACAGACTGCTGTAGTCAGCGACTGTCAGCCTTTGCAGCCGAAATCCTCAGTCGACTGCCACTTGAAATGCCCATGACATCGTAGCTGCGTGCCACTGTCGATGCAACCCCTTGGTTGAACTCAGCAATCGCCGAACATGTTGCCAAAACAACGCGCATTAAACCAACGAAGCCCGTCTTGGAGCATTTGCGCCACACCTTTGAGTGCAGGGTCTCGTTGGCATTCTGGGTCTTGCCCAGCACACAGCGACGCAACAGTTCAGGGTGGCCAAGCCTCACGTACACTTCTTTTACTTGCTCTGCAACTTCTTTAGTCAGCGGAGTGCCGACCTTGTCCTGGTGGGAGCCCGGCTCCTCGCCATTCGCCAATGCCCGCTGGAAAAAGCACCAGCTGTTAGGGCCAGCAGGACAGTGGTTGTGATGTGGATCCTCATCGGTGGATGCAGCATGGAAGAAGGAGGCGAACACAGCACTGCGCATGGCAAACTGATCACCTGTACAACTGCGGATCGCCTTTCCGTAATACAACGTCAGCTTGGTGATGGCAGCCTGTGTTAGTTTTCCATGCCCACGCCCACCGAGAGTCATGCCGGTCTTCTTTGAGGTCATCGCGAGATTGCGCAGTGCCGTCCCCATTCGTTTTGCAACGTGATTGACGCATTCTTCCTTGTTGATGACCACGTCATCACCATACACCTTCATGCTGCACAGATGTGAGTATGTGCTTGAATCACCATCAGACAACATCGTGGTGTAGCGGAAGTTGTGTCTGTCCACAGAGTTCTTCCACAGAATCTCCGCTGCAGTCTTCTCCATCGCATTGGAGGAACCCGTGTAATTCACAGTGCAGTCAGTGTGTTCATCATACCACGCCTTGAAATTGTCGGTGTCCCGGCCTCCGTAGCGTGCCGCAGCGCACGCACAGCTCTGACAGTACAGTGACAGGATGGTGAAGTCTATCACCAGCCCTGTTACCATCTCCACGACGCACCCGATGCCGTAGAGAGAACTGTGGCCCCGGGTCATCCAGGAACCATCAAAACTCACCATGAGGTCCATGACACCGGATTCGTCAATGGAGGGATCAAGTTTCTTGTAGACGTGGCGCACGATCTGTGCGGACTCACACGATGTCGTTCGCAACACACATGCTTGCATTGGTGATGACATTCTGGTGTTTGAGGAAGGTATTCCTGGTCATCACCGGCATGTCGAGGTAGCGAGAGAACTTCACTAATCCTGCGTACCCTACACCCATGTCCATCGTCGCAGACACAACTGATCGCAGAACAACAAACGGGGATTTCGTCATCTGTATCTCTCCAATACGGTCGGAAGAAAGGGTCGAGCTGGTGCAGAATGTCTCGAGTCCACACACCATACCAAGGGTACGGTCGACAGCTCGGATGGAGAGGGTGCACTTCTTGCATGACGTGCAAGGCAGGTTAGCGACAAGTGACGGCAATACAGCACAGCGCACAATAACTGTTGACAGATCTTCCCCAGCATCTTCTTCACGTACACCCTCAACTGGGAAGCGCGAAACGCCCATCTCCTCCAGAAGTTTGGCATACCCAAACTTCCGCTCAGTTGCAGATATTCTACGAGACGGCTTGGCTTGTCTTGCGATGTGGACGGCTGACTTGATTCCTGGAAACAGATAAGCAAAATCAATGCATGTCATGAACAGCAAAAGAATTCATAGCATGTTCAACAGCAAAAGAATTCATAGCATGTTCAACAACAAAAGAAATCATAGCATGTTCAACAACAAAAGTCCCCACCCTCATTACTATGCCTATGCCAGTATGGCATGTGATGCAATTTATTTCATTGTCCCATTCCCCATATATAAAGAGTATCTATATAAATACAAATGTGTATTATAAATCACATTTCAACTGAATACTATGCAAAGTAGACATGTCATCAATCAACAACAGCATAATCTAAGCCCGGATATAATTACATAAATATAGATGTAAGTCATAACTCTGGATGGCCCCTGGGCCAGAATATCAACACTGGACGAACGGCAACAACAAACTAGGTCAACATCCAATCGTTTCTACAGCGATATATGCCACAGGCTATGTACAGAGAAAACATAGATATACATATATATGTATATATATATATATCTTAGTCATATGCTCAGTCAGCATCGGTAATATATAAAACATCAGTATTTTGAACTTACTCCGCCTGCCATTCTCGTCGGCATCGTGGTCACCGAACTTGTTGTGGCCACAGCCACAGGTTCACCCCGAGATTTCTTCGAATCGCGCGCTAACTGCAGCTGTGCAAGCCTCTGCTGCTTCCCACCACGATAACCACCCATTCGCTTTTGACCAAACGGCATGATGTCGTTTTGGAAAGCTAAATCAGTTAATTAAACGCGGAGGATATGAATGTCGATCGAATCGGACGTAGATTGAATCGGATGCTGGTATTGCAAGCTGACGCTAGAGGCTGGAAATTAGTATTACAACCAATCGGAGAATAATCAGACATCACGTGATGCAGTCTGGCCAATCGTTGCGGGATTCCCCCCAGTCCTTTGTCCCTGAGAGGCTGGACAGGGGGTCATTCATAGTCGGGATTACTCGGATGCCTTCGGTGCTATTTTTGAACGGTTTCTACCAGCATGCAGAGCGAACATAGGGCTTTCCCCTGATATGCGCCATGTTGTGTTTCCTGTATTTTTCGGGACACGATCGATCTCGGAAAATCGCACAATTCACGCTTGATTTGACAAAAACAAAGAGGTAGCAGTGATAGGCATCACACAAAAGGCATGTTTTATGATACAAACATGTTTATTTCGACAGTACAACGTACATGAATAGCAAGTTGAATAATATTTCTACACGGAAATGTCAAAAACTGAAAACTAATTTTATTGCAAAAAATCCATAACATGACATTCTGCTCCGAGTACACCCTTGCCTTAATTAATGCATCATGTTGAATGTGTAACAAAACGATCCACCAGAGAGTGCCTCTGGAATAGACGGAACCATGACACTGATATTTTGGGGTGGGTTTGGCCGAGTTGAGGTCTAATGGGTTAACAGCAATCAATGCCATCCATTTCTATCTTCAGCCATTCTTTCTAGGTCCTGTGTCTTTCTGGATTTGTGCCTCTTTGCAATGGGTCATTTGTACATTTCTTTTGGGCGTCCTCTTCCTTTTCGAGATGGTTTCCTGTACCTTTGGTCTTTTTTTTATTGATGGCATTTTAAAGACATGCCCCAAATAACTACACAATTTTGTCTATCAGCGCTAAAAAAAACGAAGCACATTAATTGTCATAGTCAATATTGTGTTTGTTGTTGCCATGATAACAACATAGCAATGACACATTGAATATGCTTCCATTTAGATTTTTAAATAAAAATTTATTTAAATGTATTGCAGTTATAGGAATGTTTGCATCAGTCAAGTGTGGGTAATGTGGTTATACTAACCACTTGGAAATACACTAGTCTCGCCATTATGTGACCGCCCCCTTCTGCAAAGATACCTTTATGTGACCACCCCCTTCTGCAAAGATACCTTTATGTGACCGCCCCCTTCTGTAAAGATACCATTATGTGATCGTCCCCTTCTGTAAAATTACCATTATGTGACCGCCCCCTTCTGCAAATATACCTTATAAAAAAACTAGTGTCCTCTACAAGGGACACCCAGTCATGACCATGTCAACATGTCTGTATCTGTCCCCCACAGTTTTGTCCGGTATCTCAAATTGGAGGATGCGAAGAGGGCGATACAGGAATGGGACGGGGCGATGTACAAGGAGCAGAGACTCCTAGTGGAGATGTCAAGACACGATGCATATACTTCTAACCCACAGGACACTGGTGAGTGTGCACGCCCTTCTAGATATCTTTATCAGTCATACTCTTCCTTTGTCAGTACCTTTATTTCTGCCCCATCCTTTAAAATTCCATTAAATTCCTTTATTTTTGCCCAATGTATCTTCTTCCTTTATTTTTTCATGGCACATACAAATACTTTTTTATCTATTGCTTCTGATTTTGTGTGAACCTGTGTTGTCTAAATTTGACCAGCTGAAGAGTCAAGTCTGCTTGTTATTATTATTAGGTGCATTGTCGCATGGCAGACGTGAAGTGAATCACGTGTGTTTCGCTTATGCCAGTTCGTACATGAAGGAATAAAATGTCATTAAGCAAGTACTTGTAAAAGTAGTTAAAAATCACTTAATAGTAATAAATAATTAAATATGTCATAGAAAATAGTCATTAAAAAGTCATCTCTGCTGTCTGTCTATAGACAGTCAGGTTGTTGAGTCTGCTTACTGGCCAGACTATTTCTAGGGACAAACTAGTCACCTTGGACCAAACTTTCCTTTAGAAATCCTTAAAAGTCCTTTAAAATCCAATTAAATTCCTTTATTAAAAAAATTATTTAAATTCCTTTATCTTATTGTTAACAAAAAATCCTTACATTTTTAAGGGTGTATGATGACTGGAAAAGATAGTGAACAGTTCGTCCTTAATCTGTAGCCGGCGGAGCGAGGCAAAGGGGCAGTGGTCACCAGGGCACCAGGGCGGAAGAAAAGGGTAACTGGCAGCAACTGCGTCGGACGTGGGCGATGATGAAGGCTGGCGATCAGACAAGTGTCCAGTGGAACACACTGGTCAAGGAACTCACACAGGTCAATTTCAGTCTCGTTCCACCATTCTTCATTGACGTCAACCTCAAGTAAGTCACATTGGTTGTACCATTCTTTTATTTTAAAGCAAATTCCTTTTATATATAATAATAAACGTCTATAGCGCCTATATCCTGACCTCAAAGGTGCAACAAGCCAGAATCATTAAGGTTATTTTACTTTTTGCAAATCTTAAAATTCCTATATTCATGCAAAATATTCCTTCAAATTCTTTTCTGGCAAGTTTAATGGTTGTTAATAATATTTGTAAAATACCCTGAAGTATATTCCACCCAGGAAACTGCAAAATTGTCTGCAGTTGTCACCATGGAAGTAGTAAATCATGAATGTTGTCCTGTCTCATGGTTAAATGTTAAATATCATGTCCATATGATTTATAATAGGATGTATATATGTTGAGTCTGGAAGAAAGCCATTGAATTAATGCATCAGTTGTGATGTTTTGTTTGTTATCAGTGAAAGTTGGAATTATACCACCAGTGACATCTCTGAGGAAGAACTGTCTGTCACTAGATCTTCTCCCCAAATCAGCAGAGGAAACAGCCTAGATAATGAGTCCACTAGTCCACTGTGCAGTAGGGGTGAAACCAACAACCGGAACAGCCAGGCCAATGAATTAGCCAGGGCCAATATCTCAGCTGTGATCGATCAAAGCAACAAACAGACAATGACTAGATTTGATGGAAGTGAAATAGGTGACATCAAAACCGAATTAGTGAATGTAGGGAGGAAGAGTGAAAGATGTAGCAGCCACACGAAGTGTGACAATCATCTGGGAGGGCAGGATCGCCGCAGTTCTGGTGATGCTGTGACAGGATGTCAATTTCTGGGTCATCAAGAAGAACAAGAACCTCACCGGCGACGTATTGAAAGCACTGGGGATAGACCTCCCGTAAAACGTTAGTAGTACGCTTTTAAAGAAGCATAAGACAGTATTTAATATTTTATCATGTGATCTGTTAACCAGTGAAAACCAATAAATCGTCAAGTGAAAAACGTTATATTTCAAGTATGAAGTATGTATGACATGGTTAATTTAGATGTATGTTGAGTTGAGTTAATTATATGAATGTGTATTCCCTTCGTTGGTAATATTTGATGTCTGTGAATGACACTTGTCAGAAGTCAATTTTGTTCACTCCACGTTGCTCCAGTTCACTCAGTTGTATAAATGAATGTCTGGCTACAGGCAGGGGTGGATATAGACAAATGAGTAGTCTTTGCACTGTAATTGTGGTGTGGCTGAATTCTTCCGAGAGAAGTAGGGTTAGTGTTGGAATGAACAGTCCCAAGGACTGGATACAGCATTATGTAAGAACTTACCTTTTAATCATGCTAACCATTACGATATACACATAATCTTTACGTACAATATTCCATGAGTATGAATTTTTGACATGATGTTCTCAATTATTGACATCTTGATGTCTGTATGTCATGTCCACATACTAACTTCCAACCCTTCTATTGTAGTCGTTTCCATTGGACGGGGCAAGATGTTACCACTACAGTAGTGATGTACACTGGTAAGTAGCAGTTGTAATCATAGCAAGAATTAAACAAACCATTGTGGAAATCTTGAGCAATTGATTTTATTTGATAGTGTTATAAGGGATGGATTGAAATAAATTGCAAAATGCAATTTTTTACTACAAATTTCAGGAATATATCGTGGCTTCTAGTTGTTCTGAGCTCGTGTTCCTCAGAATTTTGGCACTACAGAAGTTTTATTATGTCACTACAAAGGTACTAGATAGTGACATAATAATGTTTTGATATAATACTGCATAGGCAGTGACCTTGCATAGGTGGTGACAGATTAATTAAAACGACAATTTTGAAATTGGTGAAAATATAATTGTTGTTTTCAATGCCTTTTTTTAATTACTTTTGTCATTAACTTTTTAATTATTCATTACAAATAATCACTACAATATAATATTTTGCATATATCATATTTGTTTTCCATTATGTACCATATGTAAGCAGCTCTAAGAAATATGTTATTTTTTGACTTTGGGAATGTCTATGGTTGCTCTGTTCACTTACTCTTATTTCGAGATGAAATTGGAATTGGTATTTTAGAACATACGTTCATCACAAGCATCCAAAACAAGGCCGAATTATACTTGTCCGGCACACCGTGTTGTCTACCCCAAGGCACGGGCGATGACAACAGTTCTATTGTTTACATCACCCCATTGAACACGTGCTAAGTGCTGCCAATTATCGGTGATTGTTCCACAGTTAATTATTGATATGATTTTAATTGAGTTTATAATATCACAAGTTCATGGGAATCTTGAGCAAATGCATAAGCAGTAATGTGAAATGTATTTTTTGTATGTTCTGATTTGGTTGCAGAGTCATCTTGCAAGAGTAACAAGAGATATCTGCCATTCTGACATTACTGGAATATCAGACATTAACGAACCTGATTCGTGAAGGGCTAAATGAATTGAGGAGGAATATTTAAACGCTTGCACCCTTGAAAGTGCAAAATGGGCACCAATTGTGTGTCACAAGTTTATGTGTATAATTTTAACTTTTATTTAATATATGCACTTGTAGTATATGTATATAATATTATTGGCATTGTATTTATCATGTTATCTGAAATACTGTTGTCTTGTTATACTGTGCAGTTCATCATTTGATTCACATTTTGGTAAATTAATACTAGATGTCATGTATAAATATTATTTTTTATTAAACCTGTCTTGTTATTTTATTCACATGATCTATTAAGAGACATCTACTCGAGTTAACCCAACTTAGCAACAGCTAGTGAAACTCGTGATCTGATTATGGGATGGTGTGACTGCCACCATGCAACAGTCAGACCCAATCCACAGGTGGTCGGGGGTCATCCACATGTGGTTGGGTCAGGGTTGAAAAAATCATGATTTTTTTTAATCAGATTTTGTTTGTTTTATATAGGCATTTATATAGATGTTTAAATTTGTCAACTCTTTCAAATACAGTGTATGTTCTATTCAAACCGATTTGGGTTCTTGTCTTAACAGAGGGTACATGATTTTTGCTTATAAATTCTAAAGACATTAGACAATGTCAACAAGGCCTCGCCCCCTGTAGTTGCATAATCTGTCTTGGAAAGGAAAGCATGTTGTGTGTCTGTGGCTGTAGCAGTGCTAATTATTGTTTGCTGAGGGTGGATTAGCACCAGTCCAGGGCTATGTGTATTCTAAGGGTCTCTAACCAGAATACAAACTGGTACAATATTAGACAACTGAGTCAACATGCTGAATTGGTAACAACTAGCACAGGCTCTATGTGTACTTTAACTCGGGGCTTCTGACTTGAAAAGATACTTCCTCTGGAAGACAAGTTTGTGTGGCTTCACTGCATTCAAAAAGGGAATAGCTCAGATATACACAATGTCATAAAATATTTTACTATCAGGCTATCTGGTGTAAATACAGCTACACAAGTGTGCGCACTTTGTGTTTTGTATTAAAAAGCATACAAAACTTTGTTGATCTTGTAAACAATTATTTGCGTTAAATATAAATCATAAAACAATGTGGGTTGGGTCATCCATATGTGGTCGGATCATCCACGAGTGGTCGGGTCATCCACAGGTGGTTGGGTCATCCACATACAGTCGGGTCATCCATAGGTGGTTGGGTCATCCACATGTGGTTGGGTCATCCATAGGTGGTCGGGTCATCCACAGGTGGTTGGGTCATCCACGGGTGGTCGGGTCATCCATGGGTGGTTGGGTCATCCACGGGTGGTTGGGTCATCCGCAAGTGGTCAGGTCATCCATAGGTGGTCATCGACACATATCTATTGCAAAAGTGTTGCAAGAAACCTCCAAATCTCCACAATTATTAGGAAAATAAAGGATTTTTAAAAATCTAGGAATTGCAATTAAAATACAGGAACGCTGGGCACTCTGCAATCACACAAGGCAATCAGTCCAGGAGCATTGGGCACCCTACAATGACACAAGGCAATCACTCCAGGAATGCTGGGCACCCTGCAATGACACAAGCCAATCACTCCAGAGACGCCAAGTCTGCTTTGGGAAGGAAATAATTTTTTTTGCCAAATGTGGAGCACCTGCTTCTACTTTTTTATTTCCTTTTCGAAACAATTCAACATTGTCTATATAAAGTGGCTACAAGTGACATACCTCGTTTAAAAATATTTCTGTATTGTGGGGCTTTTTCGGACTGTTTGGGAAATACTACGATGATGCATTGAGGATGTGGATGAGATAACATGTAGACAGACCTGTGACAACATGTCTATGGTCATTGAACATATACGTATTCCAAGACTCTGACTTCGCTGCTGCTACGGTAACTAATGTAATCACGGAAGCTGCACAAGAGCACAACCCTATGTCACCTCTGACCTCAACTGTTGCAATTCCAGTACTGACAGCTGTTGCCATGGTGACTGCACAAGAGCACATACGCTACCTCTGACACCAGTTGTTGCAGCGCCAGCACTGACAGCTGTTTCCATGGAAGCTGTAGTTATGACCACCAAAAAAAGAAACTAGCTAAACAAAGCAAAATTGGACAGGAGAAAGCTAGGCCTACACCCACCCAAGAGTCCAGTACTTTAAGACCACTGCAACTAAATCGAGAGCACTCAACAGATCTGATCCACCCAAACCTTGTGGACTGCAGCTCATCAAGGACATGGAAGGCTGCAGAACGGGTCAATGGTGCACTGTTTTGTACAATGGTAAAATCTACCCGGGCATAATGCGACGAGTCATGGATATAACGAAAGAAACTGGTGGTGCAGTGCGTGTAAATTGTGGGACAGAACAGGTTCCGATGGCCTCTGAAGTGTACGAATTGCAGTTGACACTATACAGGCATAGTGAAACGAGTAATGGGTGTGATGAAATGCATGCAGTTGTGTGACAGAACATGTTGTGATGAGCTCTAAAGGTTGTCGATCATTTCCGCTAGCCTATTCCGGAGCCATATTGACAGAAGACTATGAACATTAGGCCCTGTTAACATTTCATTTGACTATTGATTAATGTTATGTTTCTAATGAACATTATATTTTACTCACGTATTAATTAAAAGTTTGGTCTACATAATTTGTTTGTGTCACCTGTCGAAGAAGATACGGGACATTGTGTAGGGTGGATAGACCTACAAAGATTATGCACACTGGTATTTATTAGTATATTGTATTTGACTATTGATAACTATCATTGTCATAATAATCACTATATGTTATTTATGTATCAATTCAAAATTATCCTATATATAATCATTTTAATTTTGTCTCGATCGAAGACATTGGGTGGTCCAATCGAGGACACTGTAGCCACGATTGGACCGTTTTGTAATTTTTTTTAAATTAATTTTTTTTTCTCAAAATTCAACAATGATTTTCTGGTGATTAATAGCTTGTTGTTGAAAATAAAATATAAACTCTATGTTAGTATATTGTTTACATCAATTTGTTTTCGCGTCTATATTCAGGTTTATCGTTAGGGGTCCCAATCCCGGCAACTCTCCCCTACTGAAGGAGAAAACACACACCGGGTATATTAAAAAAAAAAACAAGAATACACGACAGTACATTGTATTGACAGGGTAATTTTTTGGGAAGAGGGGGGGGTACACTCTGGGAGGCACCATAATACACCCCGGGGTATATTCTGGTGTACCCGGGTATATATGGTTGGAGGGATATATTGTTAGACTGTACACTAGTAGGGGAAGACAGTGTTAGTTAAGCCATTTTTCATTCTTGTTGATGTCTAGGGTGCAATCATATTGTTGCTCTCCTCCTTTTCCATGTAGTCCGGGGTGAGGCTGGCACCGATACCTGTCGTCGATTTATGTTTCTTCATAACTGGTTCCGTTTTACTACCGTCTCCACCAATCGTCTCCACTCCCCTCTATCCCTCATTCTCCCCTCCCACTCCCACTAAATCTCTCTTCACGCAGTCCTCTCATCTCAGTCTCGATTTCCCTCTTCTCCTTCTACACTCCATTCCAAGCGCATCCGCTCTCTTCGTCAATCGTCCCCTTCCATTCTTTCGACATGTCCAGCCCACCTTAGGTTATATTATGTTCCCCCGCCGAAGACTCAATAACGGACGACAGCCCCAATTATGTCACGGATTGGCGGGGTTTCCGCTAACTAAAATGACTCGGGTCTAGTTGGATTGTCCCATTTCTATAATTCAACGCTCGTGAATGATGGTTGCACAAGTGAAAAACTTTATTTCACCATGTCACGTTTATCGCGTGATTTTCAATGGGCCACCAATCACATCCACTCTTACACAGTTATATAACGAAGCTTAGTTTAGTCGCGACTAAGCCACACTTGTACATAATTAGTACAACATATTGTCAATCAATGAAATTAAGTAACAGCGAATATTGCACTAAATATTATTTATAAAATACTAATTAGAACTTTAAAGGAGAAAATATAAATCGGACAGATTCGATCGCTCGCGCAGAGACAGAGTCGACCATCGGTCGCTCAGACTCGACCACTGACCTATATAATAATGTACTATGTACGCTGTCTTTTATATTATATATGACTTTTTTGTATACGTCAGTGGACTCCACCAGCGGTCGCGCAGACTCGATAGGTTTCACCGTTTCATCGCCCTTTTGTCCGCTACAGCGCCTCATGCTCACTGATCCATGGTCGCCATTCTTTATGTCAACGGGCTTGGTTTCTAGCTCTTACGTTGTGTTCTATTTATCTGTGGATGTGACAAACATCGAGTCACAACATAGTGCGCAGTTAGTAGAACAAGTATGTTTCTCTTCATCGCCTTGCTCCGAGTCGTGATTGTTGTTACCTGGTCTGGTGGAGGCACCAACGCCGAGAACTGTAAGTACTCAGTTGTAATATTACTTACATACTTAGGTTTACTGCAGATACCTATTGTGTATATGTCTTACACAGCGCTTGGGAACTCGAGTCTTCAAGTACGAGTCGTTCTTTTTACGTATAGATTTTACACATAGTTGCATAATCGTTGGACTCTCGATCGATATCCACTTGCCATCCGGGGTTTTACCTTTGGATGGTAATATTGTTAAAACATCTTGTTAAATCTTGAGCTGCACTCGGGTCACATTTTTGCCAGATTGGATACTTGACTTGACACTCACTCAAGATTGGGAGTTATCGGGGCTTACTTAGAACTTTTCAGCCAAAGACAGCAAGACATACAAGCCGACAGCAAGACATACAAGCCGACAGCAAGACATGACTATGATTGACAGCAAGACATACAAGCCGACAGCACAACATACAAGCCGACAGCAAGACATACAAGCCGACAGCAAGACATACAAGCCGACAGCAAGACATGACTATGATTGACAGCAAGACATACAAGCCGACAGCACAACATACAAGCCGACAGCAAGACATACAAGCCGACAGCAAGACATACAAGCCGATAGCAAGACATGACTATGATTGACAGCAAGACATACAAGCCGACAGCACAACATACAAGCCGACAACAAGACATACAAGCTGGCAGCAAGACATACAAGCCGACAGCAAGACATACAAGCCGACAGCCAGACATACAAGCCGACAGCACAACATACAAGCCGACAGCAAGACATACAAGCCAACAGCACAACATACAAGCCGACAGCCAGACATACAAGCCGACAGCACAACATACAAGCCGACAGCAAGACATACAAGCCGACAGCAAGACATACAAGCCGACAGCAAGACATACAAGCCGACAGCACAACATACAAGCCGACAGCAAGACATACAAGCCGACAGCAAGACATACAAGCCGACAGCAAGACATACAAGCCGACAGCAAGACATACAAGCCGACAGCAAAACATACAAGCCGACAGCAAGACATACAAGCCGACAGCACAACAGACAAGCCGACAGCAAGACATACAAGCCGACAGCAAAACATACAAGCCGACAGCAAGACATACAAGCCGACAGCACAACAGACAAGCCGACAGCAAGACATACAAGCCGACAGCACAACATACAAGCCGACAGCAAGACATACACGCCGACAGCAAGACATACAAGCCGACAGCAAGACATACAAGCTGGCAGCTGGCAGCAAGACATACAAGCCGACAGCAAGACAGACAAGCCGACAGCAAGACATACAAGCTGTCAGCAAGACATACAAGCCGACCAGCAAGACATACAAGCCGTCAGCAAGACATACAAGCTGGCAGCAAGACATACAAACCGACAGCACAACATACAAGCCGACAGCAAGACATACAAGCTGGCAGCAAGACATACAAGCCGACAGCAAGACATACAAGCCGACAGCAAGACATACAAGCTGGCAGCAAGACATACAAGCCGACAGCACAACATACAAGCTGGCAGCAAGACATACAAGCCGACAGCAAGACATACAAGCCGACAGCAAGACATACAAGCCGACAGCCAAACAGACAAGCCGACAGCAAGACATACAAGCCAACAGCAAGACATACAAGCCGACAGCAAGACACACAAGCCGACAGCAAGACACACAAGCCGACAGCAAGACATGACTATTGTTGACACCGACACTTAGCCTCAGGCTTGAGGCCGACTTGCATAAACTGCGCATGTGCTTTGTGCAGACATTAGACTTGATTTGGACTTGTGTCCGGATCACTTGGACTTGGACTCGAAGAAAACCACTTCCAACAGTTCTGGTTATACATTTATCAATTGCACACACCAACCTGCTCTCTAACGTGATCCTTTCTTTCTGATGCACAAAACAAACACGACATATGATATGGCTAGCCGCGCAAAGGTTCACGGGAGAACTAAGACATTGCCGTTATGCCATCCGTGAGACAAATGTAACATTTTATCGGTATGTGTTTTGTGTCGAATGCACGTAAAGCACCCAGCGTGTTTGAAGTATCAAATCACACTAATTAGGTAGTTAATGGCATATATTTGGAAAGATCTCTCATATGTCAGTGAATTAATTAATCTATATCACATTTCATGGAATAATTCATATTTTACACGTATCGCGTTAGTTGTTTGGTTTTAGTCCATCGACTTGAAAAGGAGAATGGAATAGGGGGTGTATATTTAATTCCTCTCAACCTGAAAAAGGATATATGTTTGACAGAAATGTTAAAGCTAAACAACATGCAGCTTCAGCTTTAATTGACGGATGCAGAATCTGACATCACTATCGTAATTATGAGCGTGACTCCCAGTCCCCGCCGGTAGGTGAAGTGACGCCATAATTGTTGACATGAATAAGTTTTGCAAAGAGTTTGTATGGCAGAAGACACAATGCGGCATATATCACTATCTATGTACCCTTGATTTGTGAAGGTGGACTCGTCCTGCCAGCACACAATGACGCGGGAACGCTTGACTTCACACGTCACTGGCATACATCCAAGGCCGTCATCTGCGATATTTTTAGTTTACCAGTTGAACTAGTTCTGTGATTTATAGGATGACTAATGAAATGTTTGATTTTGACTAGAGGTTTGACGCACCCCGTGTATTGTGCCTTGTGCCGTGTGTGTCATAAAAAGCATAAGACACGGTTACACATTTAAAGAAAAGGTCATAGAAATCTCACACATTTAAATAAAATGTCACAAAAATTATACACATTAAAATAAAATGATAGAGAAATGTTACACGTTTAAATAACATTTCACAAAAAAGTATACACATTTAAATAAGATGATAGAGAAATGTTGCACATTTAAATATGAGATTGAGGGCACTATTGAGAAATTTTTTCCATTAAGAAAACAAAGGAAAAGGTCCAGGAAGAAACACCTGTCAAAAGAGGTTAATAGAAACATTGCTCGCAAACAAATGCTGTGGAGGATATATAAACACACTGGAAATGTAGAAGAATTGGCAGTTAATATAAAAAATGACAGCAAGAGTTTCTATGCTTATGTAAGGAGTAAACAAAAAGTCCGAGATAAGGTCGGACCACTGGAAAACAACAGGGGAAACATAATTTCAGACGGGTTTCAAATGGCAGAGGTCCTGAATAAGTATTTCAGCTCAGTTTTTACCACAGAAGATATCAGCTCACTTCCAGTTCCATTAAACAAATTTGAGGGAAATATATCAGAACATTTGGGGCAGTTATTTGTAACTCCTGAAATGATAACATAAAAAATTAAGAAGATGAAAGATAATAAATCACCTGGAGTTGATGGGATACCACCAAAACTGCTTAAGGAAATTGCTGAGCAAATTAGTACACCACTTGCGAAAGTGTTTAACTTGTCACTTAGAAGAAGGAATGGTACCTTCAGAATGGAAAGAAGCAAACATTACACCGCTATTTAAGAAAGGATCGAGGAACAAACCAGAAAATACAGACCAGTGAGTTTAACATCAGTTGTATGTCAATTACTCGAAACATTAATTAGAATTCCTTGTAAAACATAAATTAATAAATACATTTCAACATGGGTTCCTAAAAGCAAGGTCATGTCTAACCAATCTCTTATGTTTTTTTGAAGAAATTACAAAGTGGGTAGATGACGGGTCACCAGTGGATGTTTTCTATTTAGATTTTCAGAAAGCTTTCGATAAAGTGCCACATCAAAGATTGTTACTTAAACTAAAAGCCCATGGCATAGATAATGATGTAATCAACTGGATAGAAAAGTAGCTTACACACAGAAGACGGAGAGTAATAGTAGATGGTGAGATTTCAAACTGGAAATCTGCTTTGAGTGGGGTACCACAGGGATCAGTATTAGGTTTTTAAATATATATATATATATATATATATATTTATATATATATATATATATATATATATATATATATATATATATATATATATATATATATATATATATATATATATATATATATATATATATATATGATTTGGAAGATTACATATCAAGCAAAGTACTGAAATTTGCAGATGACACAGAAGTATTCAGAAAGATTACTAATGTTGCAGATAAACAAAGTTTACAGGATGATCTAGATAAATTAGTTAAATGGTCAGAAAAATTGCAAATGTTATTAAATTTTGGGAAGTGTAAATGCATATACATAGGACATGGAAGAATATAAAATGGGGGATGCTGTACTAGTTAGAAGCACAAAAAAGGACTTAGGTGTAATCTTTAGTGCTGACATGAAAGTTTCATAATAATGTGGGATTGCTGCTTCGAAAGGAAATCAAATTCTAGGGTTAATTAGGAGAACTATCACGTATAAGGAGAAACAGCTAATTGTACCCCTGTACAACGCAATAGTTAGACCACATTTGGAATATTGTATACAAGCATGGAGGCCGTATCTTAAGAACGACATAGACTAGCTAGAAAGAATACAACGAAGAGCAACTAAAATGATTCCAGAATTAATTAAGAGACCTTAGTTATAAAAGCCGCTTATTACAATGTGGTTTGACAACACTAGAGACCAGGGGACTAAGAGGAGACCAAATAGAAGTGTCTAAAATAGTGAATGGTTATGAGGATGTTGATAGGAATATGTTCTTCAAACTTAAAGAAGGCAGTAGAACCAGAGGACACAAAGCAGCATTAGTTAAGGAACATTGTAGCTTGGACATGAGAAAGTACTCTTTCTCACAGAGGGTGATAAATGAATGGAACAAACTGCCAAATGATTGTATTAATGCTAGTAGGGTGAATATGTTTAAAAATAGAATTGACAGATATATGATAAGGGCGGGCTACACATAGATGATAAAATTGTTGGACTCTCGATAAGCCAATGGCTTCTTTGTCCACTTGCCACCTGGAACTTGTTGTTTGGGATGGCAATCTTATTGAATCTTGCTAAATATATAAAATCATAGAGAAATGTTACACATTAAAAAATAATCATAAAGAAATGTCACACATTTAAATAAAATTATGTCACAACAATGCTACACTGTTAAAGAAACTGACACGAAAATATTACAAGTTAAAGAAAACTGACCTATTGGAAGTTAACTTACTTTCATTTCTTACACGTTCACAGCTGGTCGTCGTCCTAAGTGTTGTATTTCATGCCCCTCACAGCTCTTGACAACAACGATTGGGTTAACATAAAACACCCGCTAGATGACAGTCTCTCTTGGTGACGTATGTAAGTGAGCTGACCCACTCGGTTGGCTCTTCCATGCGACGTATCACATGCTGTTCTAGCATCTCGTCTTGTCTGCTTTGATTTTATCCTTCAACGTGATTGGCATTCTGCGTGGTGGGTCGTTGATACGTTTGGATCAACTACAAGTTTGTGAGTTGTCTGCAACACACCGATGCAATCAAACTGCTGCCGGTGTTGGCGAACTAAGTCACCAATGCTGTTGATTTGCTGTGACTGCGGCGTGTTGCAGGTCAATGTGCAGTGTACTGTCACAACTCGTACGTAGGGCTTCGCGAGTTAGCAGTCCTAATATTGTATGATCGGGTACGTTTATCACAAAGAATTAGGTGTTGTTCTATTCTTGTGGCGGTTCCACTGTAGTTAATTGCAGTACCGTTGTATGCTGTCCAACAGTCCACTCGATGATTACGTGCGCTGTAGTTTCTCTGGAAACATCGCTCTAAATGTTCTGAATGGCAGAGTGTTTTCCTGCGCACCTGTGTCCACCTTTAGGTGAAAATCGTGTATGACCAGTCGATTGTCTAGACGCACGTTCAGTGTGGCAAATGCTTCATCACTACTGGACGTTGATGTGCGAATGATGTTAAATGAGCAATTTTCCATCTGTGTGATTTCGTTACCAACTGTGTAAAACTGGCGTCGGTCTGTGTGCCGTCACTTGTGCTGCCCTCTAGCGCTGGACTTGGATCTGCCTCTGCTGCTTTCATATTTTGTTGAAATAAAAGCTCGTCCATTGCCCCTGTTTCTTGCAAGCGCTGCAGGTGTCGTTTTGGACAGGACAGTGTTCTGCGCCACGGTGGTGATCCTTGCCCCAGTTTTTGTATTCTGATACCCGTCGTGACATTTGAATAGCATCAACTGGTTGCTCTTGATCGTTTAGTGATTGCAATTCCTTTAAGTGGATGGCAGACGCTTTGTTTTCTGTGATTGTTGTGATTTACGTAATCTGCGTCAAACGTCCGCATCAGTTCCTTAGAACGGTAAGAAACCGGCCCAGCAGCATATTTACAAATGTAAGAAATGAAAAAATAGCATATTGTTTGTTGATGTCACTCGAGTGTCACCAGCCAGATAACGTCACTCGTGCCTTCAGTACTCGTGATGTTATCTGGCTGGTAACACTCTCGTGACATCAACAAACAGTGTATTATTCCCTAATTATAGCACCATAGTTGGTATACTGTACTTTATTGATCGCGCATTGTCAGAAGGGAAGTTATAGTGCGCATGTCATTACAGGTTCAACTCATGAAATGTGGACTAGTCGTCGGACTAGTTCTGTGGCACATGTCATTACAATGATGTGCTGGCGACAATAGTGGGGTATCATGATAAACAGTTAACACATAAGACATTACTTTCAAAATAAAAAAATAATCGTCCAACGTAGAACAACCCATTGTTGTAAATATTATAATACATGTAATAAATTAAAACTAAGAAGTTGTAGTACTGAAAAAATATGTAAAATAGAGGAGAAACAATTTATTTGTATTTGTAAATACGGCAGCATGGTTCCGAGTCTTTAAAACTGATCAGTCGTGCTATGTATGCTGGTCCGCAACTCAATAACACTCGATTCGCGCATTAATTTGACTGTCGAAACAATTGTTGAACCGATTCGAAAATTGAATCGCGGTAACTAATGTTGTGTAATGTGCGCCGATCTCGCAGAATCGGTCAATGTACGCTGGTCAGTAAGTAAAAAAAAATCAGTCGCAGTAATGGGCCAATGACAGCGCAGCATTTTCTAGCGTGATCGCTTGTTTACTGAACTCCAAGATGGCAGAGTCGCTGGACGAAAACAGAGATGCTACCTTTATATATGTGTGGCAGGATAGGCTAGTTCTGTATGAGAATGATTCAAAAGGATATTCTCACCAAAACAAGTAACTCGCCGCACTGAGTGATATAACTGAGGTGTTCGGTACTACCAATAGGGGTAACCTGGAGCAGCGCTGCCCCAGTAAGGAAACCTTCAAATTGTATACCATTAAACTATGTTAGCATGTCGTTAATGCATTCATAGACGAAATAGCTGAGATGCTTTTGAAAATTACCACAATTAACCGTCTTATCCATCCCCGGGACAAGACGGCCACCTGCATGGGGCGACACGGTCCATAACTGCCTCCCCGTGTGTTTCACTTATTAGCGAAAAATAAGGGGAGGATGGTGTGATGTGGAGCATTGGACGAATGGTCTACCATGACAATCCATGGTATGCCATAGCGTATTAGGGTATATC
Source organism: Lamellibrachia columna (assembly GCA_963662155.1). NCBI lineage: Eukaryota > Metazoa > Annelida > Polychaeta > Sabellida > Siboglinidae > Lamellibrachia > Lamellibrachia columna. Next base: position 32,647,075 of record OY759274.1, on the reverse strand, counting down.
GTGGTATATTTTCATATGGGTATATTTGGATGACAATCTTGTTAAATCTTGATAAAATCTTGTTACATCATATTAAGTATTGTTAAATCTTGATCAGCATTACGAGCAGTCAAACGATAAAGAATCGAGAAACAAAATGTTAAAATATAAAAAAAAACTGCATATGCAGCTGGGGTGCTGCAAACCAATAGGCAATGAATTTGCCCAAACCATTTAACAGATACCAAGTTACCAAAAAAATTATTTTAAAATCCCAAATGGCCGTTATTTCCAGTGAAAAGGCCTATCTTAAAAAAGACCAATTCCCACAATTTCTACGTTTAATTTCTTACATTCCGGGTACACATTTCAAGAGATTAATCTTTTAAATTACACCGGCTCTATATAAATGATATCTATAAAACATAAAAAAACAATCTTATTCATGAATGGAAACCGAAAATATCGTAACAAGCGAAACAAATATGTAGTCAATATATAAAAAAACAATGGATGAGAAGGACTCCCTAGAAATATGGGGGGTTTCGATACGTTAACTCGAAGCATATTTGTATGAGCAAATTATTAGTAGTATTTAAAGGTACGAATGCCCTTTATGTACTGATCCAAAATTAATTATTGTATTTTTGTTTCTGATTAGTTACAAAGACTGCATGCGACGGAGATTTGCGATTGCACATCAGTTGTCCGCCGCGTACCGTCGTCCACATCATCTCTGCCTTCTACGGCCGACTCGACAGGACCACGTGTCCACACAGCGAAATACGCACGACATCGTGTAGTCTACCTGGCACTACCGAAAGAGTGCGGACGATCTGTGATGACAAGACTGCGTGTGACGTCATCGGTCCATACAAGGACCCATGTTACGGCACTCACAAATATCTGAAGGTCACCTACGAATGTCGCCGTAAGTAGCTAAACAATGGGGTGTCAACATTTCAAAAAGGCAGTCGCGGAAGTTGCAACCGTGGAATTATTTTATTTTGTAACATTATAAAGATAATAATTATGCCTTCACGTTTGTCGCTGGATGAATGTAGCAACGTTGACTATTTTTTCAAGTTATTCCAGTTTTTTTGTAGAGGAGTCTCATAGAGATGATTATGGATAGAAAGCGTCTATAGCTTAACATACACACACTAGCCACATTATAGTAACATTGTATCTGTCCCTATCTATATAATAATGTATATCAATGGAAAGACCTATATCAGTCCTTTCTTCCTGTAACGCCGGCTAACTCAGCTAGTACGCAATAAAGCAATGTATAACCACGCCTCCTTTCAAATAACGTTGTCACGTGATAGCCGTCGATAACAGTGGATAATTTGGATACGTTCATTCGATACTTATTTGTACGACATTTATTTCCAAGACGTCATGAGAGGGACAAGGTAATTCAAACACAGCACTGTGTTGTGAATGCTTTTTTCTCTTAACGAAATTAGTTTGTCGTAAGCCCTCACCGAGAGATGATTATGTTAGTCGTGTCCGAACTTATTAGTTGGTTTTGTGGATTTTCTTTAACGCAAAAAAGGGTTGGTCGACAAAAAACATTAAATTTAATAGTGGAACTGAAATATGGAACGCATACGGTAGTTAGGACCTAGATTGGCCTAAATAAATTAGGCCGCTAAACGACATTCTTATCTCATATTTGTTATGCCAATGTATCCATTGAAACATTCCACATAATTCGTCGTAAAAAAGAAGTATATATTCTATGGAAATGTTGTGTTTTTGCCCACTTTTACGGTGATCGATAATATAAGCCGCTAACGCTCAGTGCTGCAGAAGACGCCGGTACAACGAGGCGCTAGTTGGACCGAACAAGTGGCCAATACGTTTTAAAGAATATATGTTTTTAGTTCGTCGAATGATGTGGAATAACGTTTCATGATAAAATACGACACGACGAACACGTGAAGATGTTATTTGTTCACAAACGAAAATATCGGGTCGGCGGATCAGTAAACCAACTGGTACAAATAAAAGGTCTTACGTACACATACACAATTTCCTTCTTCTTGGTTTTCAGAACTGGTGAAGACTGCATGCGACGGAGATTTGCGATTGCACATCAGTTGTCCGCCGGGTACCGTCGTCCACGTCATCTCTGCCTTCTACGGCCGACTCGACAGGACCACGTGTCCACACAGCGAAATACGCACGACCTCGTGTAGTCTACCTGGCATTACCGAAAGAGTGCGGACGACCTGTGATGACAAGACTGCGTGTGACGTCATCGGTCCATACAAGGACCCATGTTACGGCACTCACAAATATCTGAAGGTCACCTACGAATGTCGCCGTAAGTAGCTAAACAATGGGGTGTCAACATTTCAAAAAGGCAGTCGCGGAAGTTGCAACCGTGGAATTATTTTATTTTGTAACATTATAAAGATAATAATTATGCCTTCACGTTTGTCGCTGGATGAATGTAGCAACGTTGACTATTTTTTCTAGTTATTCCAGTTTTTTTGTAGAGGAGTCTCATAGAGATGATTATGGATAGAAAGCGTCTAAATATAGCTTAACATACACACACTAGCCACATTATAGTAACATTGTATCTGACCCTATCTATATAATAATATCATCAATGGAAAGACCTATATCAGTCCTTTCTTCCTGTAACGCCGGCTAACTCAGCTAGTACGCAATAAAGCAATGTATAACCACGCCACCTTTCAAATAACGTTGTCACGTGATAGCCGTCGATAACAGTGGATAATTTGGATACGTTCATTCGATACTTATTTGTACGACATTTATTTCCAAGACGTCATGAGAGGGACAAGGTAATTCAAACACAGCACTGTGTTGTGAATGCTTTTTTCACTTAACGAAATTAGTTTGTCGTAAGCCCTCACCGAGAGATGATTGTGTTAGTCGTGTCCGAACTTATTAGTTGGTTTTGTGGATTTTCTTTAACGCAAAAAAGGGTCGGTCGACAAAAAACATTAAATTTAATAGTGGAACTGAAATATGGAACGCATACGGTAGTTAGGACCTAGATTGGCCTAAATAAATTACGCCGCTAAACGACATTCTTATCTCATATTTGTTATGCCAATGTATCCATTGAAACATTCCACATAATTCGTCGTAAAAAAGAAGTATATATTCTATGGAAATGTTGTGTTTTTGCCCACTTTTACGGTGATCGATAATATAAGCCGCTAACGCTCAGTGCTGCAGAAGACGCCGGTACAACGAGGCGCTAGTTGGACCGAACAAGTGGCCAATACGTTTTAAAGAATATATGTTTTTAGTTCGTCGAATGATGTGGAATAACGTTTCATGATAAAATACGACACGACGAACACGTGAAGATGTTATTTGTTCACAAACGAAAATATCGGGTCGGCGGATCAGTAAACCAACTGGTGCAAATAAAAGGTCTTACGTACACATACACAATTTCCTTCTTCTTGGTTTTCAGAACTGGTGAAGACTGCATGCGACGGAGATTTGCGATTGCACATCAGTTGTCCGCCGGGTACCGTCGTCCACGTCATCTCTGCCTTCTACGGCCGACTTGACAGGACCACGTGTCCACACAGCGAAATACGCACGACCTCGTGTAGTCTACCTGGCATTACCGAAAGAGTGCGGACGACCTGTGATGACAAGACTGCGTGTGACGTCATCGGTCCATACAAGGACCCATGTTACGGCACTCACAAATATCTGAAGGTCACCTACGAATGTCGCCGTAAGTAGCTAAACAATGGGGTGTCAACATTTCAAAAAGGCAGTCGCGGAAGTTGCAACCGTGGAATTATTTTATTTTGTAACATTATAAAGATAATAATTATGCCTTCACGTTTGTCGCTGGATGAATGTAGCAACGTTGACTATTTTTTCAAGTTATTCCAGTTTTTTTGTAGAGGAGTCTCATAGAGATGATTATGGATAGAAAGCGTCTATATATAGCTTAACATACACACACTAGCCACATTATAGTAACATTGTATCTGTCCCTATCTATATAAAAATGTATATCAATGGAAAGACCTATATCAGTCCTTTCTTCCTGTAACGCCGGCTAACTCAGCTAGTACGCAATAAAGCAATGTATAACCACGCCTCCTTTCAAATAACGTTGTCACGTGATAGCCGTCGATAACAGTGGATAATTTGGATACGTTCATTCGATACTTATTTGTACGACATTTATTTCCAAGACGTCATGAGAGGGACAAGGTAATTCAAACACAGCACTGTGTTGTGAATGCTTTTTTCTCTTAACGAAATTAGTTTGTCGTAAGCCCTCACCGAGAGCTGATTATGTTAGTCGTGTCCGAACTTATTAGTTGGTTTTGTGGATTTTCGTTAACGCAAAAAAGGGTCGGTCGACAAAAAACATTAAATTTAATAGTGGAACTGAAATATGGAACGCATACGGTAGTTAGGACCTAGATTGGCCTAAATAAATTACGCCGCTAAACGACATTCTTATCTCATATTTGTTATGCCAATGTATCCATTGAAACATTCCACATAATTCGTCGTAAAAAAGAAGTATATATTCTATGGAAATGTTGTGTTTTTGCCCACTTTTACGGTGATCGATAATATAAGCCGCTAACGCTCAGTGCTGCAGAAGACGCCGGTACAACGAGGCGCTAGTTGGACCGAACAAGTGGCCAATACGTTTTAAAGAATATATGTTTTTAGTTCGTCGAATGATGTGGAATGACGTTTCATGATAAAATACGACACGACGAACACGTGAAGATGTTATTTGTTCACAAACGAAAATATCGGGTCGGCGGATCAGTAAACCAACTGGTGCAAATAAAAGGTCTTACGTACACATACACAATTTCCTTCTTCTTGGTTTTCAGAACTGGTGAAGACTGCATGCGACGGAGATTTGCGATTGCACATCAGTTGTCCGCCGGGTACCGTCGTCCACGTCATATCTGCCTTCTACGGCCGACTCGACAGGACCACGTGTCCACACAGCGAAATACGCACGACCTCGTGTAGTCTACCTGGCATTACCGAAAGAGTGCGGACGACCTGTGATGACAAGACTGCGTGTGACGTCATCGGTCCATACAAGGACCCTTGTTACGGCACTCACAAATATCTGAAGGTCACCTACGAATGTCGCCGTAAGTAGCTAAACAATGGGGTGTCAACATTTCAAAAAGGCAGTCGCGGAAGTTGCAACCGTGGAATTATTTTATTTTGTAACATTATAAAGATAATAATTATGCCTTCACGTTTGTCGCTGGATGAATGTAGCAACGTTGACTATTTTTTCAAGTTATTCCAGTTTTTTTGTAGAGGAGTCTCATCAAGATGATTATGGATAGAAAGCGTCTATATATAGCTTAACATACACACACTAGCCACATTATAGTAACATTGTATCTGTCCCTATCTATATAATAATGTATATCAATGGAAAGACCTATATCAGTCCTTTCTTCCTGTAACGCCGGCTAACTCAGCTAGTACGCAATAAAGCAATGTATAACCACGCCTCCTTTCAAATAACGTTGTCACGTGATAGCCGTCGATAACAGTGGATAATTTGAATACGTTCATTCGATACTTATTTGTACGACATTTATTTCCAAGACGTCATGAGAGGGACAAGGTAATTCAAACACAGCACTGTGTTGTGAATGCTTTTTTCTCTTAACGAAATTAGTTTGTCGTAAGCCCTCACCGAGAGATGATTATGTTAGTCGTGTCCGAACTTATTAGTTGGTTTTGTGGATTTTCGTTAACGCAAAAAAGGGTCGATCGACAAAAAACATTAAATTTAATAGTGGAACTGAAATATGGAACGCATACGGTAGTTAGGACCTAGATTGGCCTAAAAAAATTACGCCGCTAAACGACATTCTTATCTCATATTTGTTATGCCAATGTATCCAATGAAACATTCCACATAATTCGTCGTAAAAAAGAAGTATATATTCTATGGAAATGTTGTGTTTTTGCCCACTTTTACGGTGATCGATAATATAAGCCGCTAACGCTCAGTGCTGCAGAAGACGCCGGTACAACGAGGCGCTAGTTGGACGGAACAAGTGGCCAATAAGTTTTAAAGAATATATGTTTTTTGTTCGTCGAATGATGTGGAATGACGTTTCATGATAAAATACGACACGACGAACACGTGAAGATGTTATTTGTTCACAAACGAAAATATCGGGTCGGCGGATCAGTAAACCAACTGGTGCAAATAAAAGGTCTTACGTACACATACACAATTTCCTACTTCTTGGTTTTCAGAACTGGTGAAGACTGCATGCGACGGAGATTTGCGATTGCACATCAGTTGTCCGCCGGGTACCGTCGTCCACGTCATCTCTGCCTTCTACGGCCGACTCGACAGGACCACGTGTCCACACAGCGAAATACGCACGACCTCGTGTAGTCTACCTGGCATTACCGAAAGAGTGCGGACGACCTGTGATGACAAGACTGCGTGTGACGTCATAGGTCCATACAAGGACCCTTGTTACGGCACTCACAAATATCTGAAGGTCACCTACGAATGTCGCCGTAAGTAGCTAAACAATGGGGTGTCAACATTTCAAAAAGGCAGTCGCGGAAGTTGCAACCGTGGAATTATTTTATTTTGTAACATTATAAAGATAATAATTATGCCTTCACGTTTGTCGCTGGATGAATGTAGCAACGTTGACTATTTTTTCAAGTTATTCCAGTTTTTTTGTAGAGGAGTCTCATAAAGATGATTATGGATAGAAAGCGTCTATATATAGCTTAACATACACACACTAGCCACATTATAGTAACATTGTATCTGTCCCTATCTATATAATAATGTATATCAATGGAAAGACCTATATCAGTCCTTTCTTCCTGTAACGCCGGCTAACTCAGCAAGTACGCAATAAAGCAATGTATAACCACGCCTCCTTTCAAATAACGTTGTCACGTGATAGCCGTCGATAACAGTGGATAATTTGGATACGTTCATTCGATACTTATTTGTACGACATTTATTTCCAAGACGTCATGATAGGGACAAGGTAATTCAAACACAGCACTGTGTTGTGAATGCTTTTTTCTCTTAACGAAATTAGTTTGTCGTAAGCCCTCACCGAGAGATGATTATGTTAGTCGTGTCCGAACTTATTAGTTGGTTTTGTGGATTTTCTTTAACGCAAAAAAGGGTTGGTCGACAAAAAACATTAAATTTAATAGTGGAACTGAAATATGGAACGCATACGGTAGTTAGGACCTAGATTGGCCTAAATAAATTACGCCGCTAAACGACATTCTTATCTCATATTTGTTATGCCAATGTATCCATTGAAACATTCCACATAATTCGTCGTAAAAAAGAAGTATATATTCTATGGAAATGTTGTGTTTTTGCCCACTTTTACGGTGATCGATAATATAAGCCGCTAACGCTCAGTGCTGCAGAAGACGCCGGTACAACGAGGCGCTAGTTGGACCGAACAAGTGGCCAATACGTTTTAAAGAATATATGTTTTTAGTTCGTCGAATGATGTGGAATGACGTTTCATGATAAAATACGACACGACGAACACATGAAGATGTTATTTGTTCACAAACGAAAATATCGGGTCGGCGGATCAGTAAACCAACTGGTGCAAATAAAAGGTCTTACGTACACATACACAATTTCCTACTTCTTGGTTTTCAGAACTGGTGAAGACTGCATGCGACGGAGATTTGCGATTGCACATCAGTTGTCCGCCGGGTACCGTCGTCCACGTCATCTCTGCCTTCTACGGCCGACTCGACAGGACCACGTGTCCACACAGCGAAATACGCACGACCTCGTGTAGTCTACCTGGCATTACCGAAAGAGTGCGGACGACCTGTGATGACAAGACTGCGTGTGACGTCATCGGTCCATACAAGGACCCTTGTTACGGCACTCACAAATATCTGAAGGTCACCTACGAATGTCGCCGTAAGTAGCTAAACAATGGGGTGTCAACATTTCAAAAAGGCAGTCGCGGAAGTTGCAACCGTGGAATTATTTTATTTTGTAACATTATAAAGATAATAATTATGCCTTCACGTTTGTCGCTGGATGAATGTAGCAACGTTGACTATTTTTTCAAGTTATTCCAGTTTTTTTGTAGAGGAGTCTCATAAAGATGATTATGGATAGAAAGCGTCTATATATAGCTTAACATACACACACTAGCCACATTATAGTAACATTGTATCTGTCCCTATCTATATAATAATGTATATCAATGGAAAGACCTATATCAGTCCTTTCTTCCTGTAACGCCGGCTAACTCAGCTAGTACGCAATAAAGCAATGTATAACCACGCCTCCTTTCAAATAACGTTGTCACGTGATAGCCGTCGATAACAGTGTATAATTTGGATACGTTCATTCGATACTTATTTGTACGACATTTATTTCCAAGACGTCATGATAGGGACAAGGTAATTCAAACACAGCACTGTGTTGTGAATGCTTTTTTCTCTTAACGAAATTAGTTTGTCGTAAGCCCTCACCGAGAGATGATTATGTTAGTCGTGTCCGAACTTATTAGTTGGTTTTGTGGATTTTCTTTAACGCAAAAAAGGGTTGGTCGACAAAAAACATTAAATTTAATAGTGGAACTGAAATTTGGAACGCATACGGTAGTTAGGACCTAGATTGGCCTAAATAAATTACGCCGCTAAACGACATTCTTATCTCATATTTGTTATGCCAATGTATCCATTGAAACATTCCACATAATTCGTCGTAAAAAAGAAGTATATATTCTATGGAAATGTTGTGTTTTTGCACACTTTTACGGTGATCGATAATATAAGCCGCTAACGCTCAGTGCTGCAGAAAACGCCGGTACAACGAGGCGCTAGTTGGACCGAACAAGTGGCCAATACGTTTTAAAGAATATATGTTTTTAGTTCGTCGAATGATGTGGAATGACGTTTCATGATAAAATACGACACGACGAACACGTGAAGATGTTATTTGTTCACAAACGAAAATATCGGGTCGGCGGATCAGTAAACCAACTGGTGCAAATAAAAGGTCTTACGTACACATACACAATTTCCTACTTCTTGGTTTTCAGAACTGGTGAAGACTGCATGCGACGGAGATTTGCGATTGCACATCAGTTGTCCGCCGGGTACCGTCGTCCACGTCATCTCTGCCTTCTACGGCCGACTCGACAGGACCACGTGTCCACACAGCGAAATACGCACGACCTCGTGTAGTCTACCTGGCATTACCGAAAGAGTGCGGACGATCTGTGATGACAAGACTGCGTGTGACGTCATCGGTCCATACAAGGACCCTTGTTACGGCACTCACAAATATCTGAAGGTCACCTACGAATGTCGCCGTAAGTAGCTAAACAATGGGGTGTCAACATTTCAAAAAGGCAGTCGCGGAAGTTGCAACCGTGGAATTATTTTACTTTGTAACATTATAAAGATAATAATTATGCCTTCACGTTTGTCGCTGGATGAATGTAGCAACGTTGACTGTTTTTTCAAGTTATTCCAGTTTTTTTGTAGAGGTGTCTCATAGAGATGATTATGGATAGAAAGCGTCTATATATAGCTTAACATACACACACTAGCCACATTATAGTAACATTGTATCTGTCCCTATCTATATAAAAATGTATATCAATGGAAAGACCTATATCAGTCCTTTCTTCCTGTAACGCCGGCTAACTCAGCTAGTAGGCAATAAAGCAATGTATAACCACGCCTCCTAATTTGAATACGTTTATTCGATACTTATTTGTACGACATTTATTTCCAAGACGTCATGAGAGGGACAAGGTAATTCAAATACAGCACTGTGTTGTGAATGCTTTTTTCTCTTAACGAAATTAGTTTGTCGTAAGCCCTCACCGAGAGATGATTGTGTTAGTCGTGTCCGAACTTAATAGTTGGTTTTGTGGATTTTCGTTAACGCAAAAAAGGGTCGGTCGACAAAAAACATTAAATTTAATAGTGGAACTGAAATATGGAACGCATACGGTAGTTAGGACCTAGATTGGCCTAAAAAAATTACGCCGCTAAACGACATTCTTATCTCATATTTGTTATGCCAATGTATCCATTGAAACATTCCACATAATTCGTCTTAAAAAAGAAGTATATATTCTATGGAAATGTGTTTTTGCCCACTTTTACGGTGATCGATAATATAAGCCGCTAACGCTCAGTGCTGCAGAAGACGCCGGTACAACGAGGCGCTAGTTGGACGGAACAAGTGGCCAATAAGTTTTAAAGAATATATGTTTTTTTGTTCGTCGAATGATGTGGAATGACGTTTCATGATAAAATACGAAACGACGAACACGTGAAGGTGTTATTTGTTCACAAACGAAAATATCGGGTCGGCGGATCAGTAAACCAACTGGTACAAATAAAAGGTCTTACGTACACATACACAATTTCCTTCTTCTTGGTTTTCAGAACTGGTGAAGACTGCATGCGACGGAGATTTGCGATTGCACATCAGTTGTCCGCCGGGTACCGTCGTCCACGTCATCTCTGCCTTCTACGGCCGACTCGACAGGACCACGTGTCCACACAGCGAAATACGCACGACCTCGTGTAGTCTACCTGGCATTACCGAAAGAGTGCGGACGACCTGTGATGACAAGACTGCGTGTGACGTCATCGGTCCATACAAGGACCCATGTTACGGCACTCACAAATATCTGAAGGTCACCTACGAATGTTGCCGTAAGTAGCTAAACGATGGGGTGTCAACATTTCAAAAAGGCAGTCGCGGAAGTTGCAACCGTGGAATTATTTTATTTTGTAACATTATAATGATAATAATTATGCCTTCACGTTTGTCGCTGGATGAATGTAGCAACGTTGACTATTTTTTCAAGTTATTCCAGTTTTTTTGTAGAGGAGTCTCATAGAGATGATTATGGATAGAAAGCGTCTATATATAGCTTAACATACACACACTAGCCACATTATAGTAACATTGTATCTGTCCCTATCTATATAAAAATGTATATCAATGGAAAGACCTATATCAGTCCTTTCTTCCTGTAACGCCGGCTAACTCAGCTAGTAGGCAATAAAGCAATGTATAACCACGCCTCCTAATTTGGATACGTTCATTCGATACTTATTTGTACGACATTTATTTCCAAGACGTCATGAGAGGGACAAGGTAATTCAAACACAGCACTGTGTTGTGAATGCTTTTTTCTCTTAACGAAATTAGTTTGTCGTAAGCCCTCACCGAGAGCTGATTATGTTAGTCGTGTCCGAACTTATTAGTTGGTTTTGTGGATTTTCGTTAACGCAAAAAAGGGTCGGTCGACAAAAAACATTAAATTTAATAGTGGAACTGAAATATGGAACGCATACGGTAGTTAGGACCTAGATTGGCCTAAAAAAATTACGCCGCTAAACGACATTCTTATCTCATATTTGTTATGCCAATGTATCCATTGAAACATTCCACATAATTCGTCGTAAAAAAGAAGTATATATTCTATGGAAATGTTGTGTTTTTGCCCACTTTTACGGTGATCGATAATATAAGCCGCTAACGCTCAGTGCTGCAGAAGACGCCGGTACAACGAGGCGCTAGTTGGACGGAACAAGTGGCCAATAAGTTTTAAAGAATATATGTTTTTTGTTCGTCGAATGATGTGGAATGACGTTTCATGATAAAATACGACACGACGAACACGTGAAGATGTTATTTGTTCACAAACGAAAATATCGGGTCGGCGGATCAGTAAACCAACTAGTACAAATAAAAGGTCTTACGTACACATACACAATTTCCTTCTTCTTGGTTTTCAGAACTGGTGAAGACTGCATGCGACGGAGATTTGCGATTGCACATCAGTTGTCCGCCGGGTAACGTCGTCCACGTCATCTCTGCCTTCTACGGCCGACTCGACAGGACCACGTGTCCACACAGCGAAATACGCACGACCTCGTGTAGTCTACCTGGCATTACCGAAAGAGTGCGGACGACCTGTGATGACAAGACTGCGTGTGACGTCATCGGTCCATACAAGGACCCATGTTACGGCACTCACAAATATCTGAAGGTCACCTACGAATGTCGCCGTAAGTAGCTAAACGATGGGGTGTCAACATTTCAAAAAGGCAGTCGCGGAAGTTGCAACCGTGGAATTATTTTATTTTGTAACATTATAATGATAATAGTTATGCCATCACGTTTGTCGCTAGATGTATGTAGCAACGTTGACTATTTTTTCAGGTTATTCCAGTTTTTTTGTAGAGGAGTCTCATAGAGATGATTATGGATAGAAAGCGTCTATATATAGCTTAACATACACACACTAGCCACATTATAGTAACATTGTATCTGTCCCTATCTATATAATAATGTATATCAATGGAAAGAACTATATCAGTCCTTTCTTCCTGTAACGCCGGCTAACTCAGCTAGTACGCAATAAAGCAATGTATAACCACGCCTCCTTTTCAATAACGTTGTCACGAGATAGCCGTCGATAACAGTGGATAATTTGGATACGTTCATTCGATACTTATTTGTACGACATTTATTTCCAAGACGTCATGAGAGGGACAAGGTAATTCAAACACAGCACTGTGTTGTGAATGCTTTTTTCTCTTAACGAAATTAGTTTTTCGTAAGCCCTCACCGAGAGCTGATTATGTTAGTCGTGTCCGAACTTATTAGTTGGTTTTGTGGATTTTTGTTAACGAAAAAAGGGTCGGTCGACAAAAAACATTAAATTTAATAGTGGAACTGAAATATGGAACGCATACGGTAGTTAGGACCTAGATTGGCCTAAATAAATTACGCCGCTAAACGACATTCTTATCTCATATTTGTTATGCCAATGTATCCATTGAAACATTTCACATAATTCGACGTAAAAAAGAAGTATATATTCTATGGAAATGTTGTGTTTTTGCCCACTTTTACGGTGATCGATAATATAAGCCGCTAACGCTCAGTGCTGCAGAAGACGCCGGTACAACGAGGCGCTAGTTGGACCGAACAAGTGGCCAATAAGTTTTAAAGAATATATGTTTTTTGTTCGCCGAATGATGTGGAATGACGTTTCATGATAAAATACGACACGACGAACACGTGAAGATGTTATTTGTTCACAAACGAAAATATCGGGTCGGCGGATCAGTAAACCAACTGGTACAAATAAAAGGTCTTACGTACACATACACAATTTCCTTCTTCTTGGTTTTCAGAACTGGTGAAGACTGCATGCGACGGAGATTTGCGATTGCACATCAGTTGTCCGCCGGGTACCGTCGTCCACGTCATCTCTGCCTTCTACGGCCGACTCGACAGGACCACGTGTCCACACAGCGAAATACGCACGACCTCGTGTAGTCTACCTGGCATTACCGAAAGAGTGCGGACGATCTGTGATGACAAGACTGCGTGTGACGTCATCGGTCCATACAAGGACCCATGTTACGGCACTCACAAATATCTGAAGGTCACCTACGAATGTCGCCGTAAGTAGCTAAACAATGGGGTGTCAACATTTCAAAAAGGCAGTCGCGGAAGTTGCAACCGTGAAATTATTTTATTTTGTAACATTATAAAGATAATAATTATGCCATCACGTTTGTCGCTGGATGTATGTAGCAACGTTGACTATTTTTTCAAGTTATTCCAGTTTTTTTGTAGAGGAGTCTCATAGAGATGATTATGGATAGAAAGCGTCTATATATAGCTTAACATACACACACTAGCCACATTATAGTAACATTGTATCTGTCTCTATCTATATAATAATGTATATCAATGGAAAGACCTATATCAGTCCTTTCTTCCTGTAACGCCGTCTAACTCAGCTAGTAGGCAATAAAGCAATGTATAACCACGCCTCCTTTCAAATAACGTTGTCACGTGATAGCCGTCGATAACAGTGGATAATTTGGATACGTTCATTCGATACTTATTTGTACGACATTTATTTCCAAGACGTCATGAGAGGGACAAGGTAATTCAAACACAGCACTGTGTTGTGAATGCTTTTTTCTCTTAACGAAATTAGTTTGTCGTAAGCCCTCACCGAGAGCTGATTATGTTAGTCGTGTCCGAACTTATTAGTTGGTTTTGTGGATTTTCGTTAACGCAAAAAAGGGTCGGTCGACAAAAAACATTAAATTTAATAGTGGAACTGAAATATGGAACGCATACGGTAGTTAGGACCTAGATTGGCCTAAATAAATTACGCCGCTAAACGACATTCTTATCTCATATTTATTATGCCAATGTATCCATTGAAACATTCCACATAATTCGTCGTAAAAAAGAAGTATATATTCTATGGAAATGTTGTGTTTTTGCCCACTTTTACGGTGATCGATAATATAAGCCGCTAACGCTCAGTGCTGCAGAAGACGCCGGTACAACGAGGCGCTAGTTGGACCGAACAAGTGGCCAATAAGTTTTAAAGAATATATGTTTTTTGTTCGCCGAATGACGTGGAATGACGTTTCATGATAAAATACGACACGACGAACACGTGAAGATGTTATTTGTTCACAAACGAAAATATCGGGTCGGCAGATCAGTAAACCAACTGGTACAAATAAAAGGTCTTACGTACACATACACAATTTCCTTCTTCTTGGTTTTCAGAACTGGTGAAGACTGCATGCGACGGAGATTTGCGATTGCACATCAGTTGTCCGCCGGGTACCATCGTCCACGTCATCTCTGCCTTCTACGGCCGACTCGACAGGACCACGTGTCCACACAGCGAAATACGCACGACCTCGTGTAGTCTACCTGGCATTACCGAAAGAGTGCGGACGACCTGTGATGACAAGACTGCGTGTGACGTCATCGGTCCATACAAGGACCCATGTTACGGCACTCACAAATATCTGAAGGTCACCTACGAATGTCGCCGTAAGTAGCTAAACAATGGGGTGTCAACATTTCAAAAAGGCAGTCGCGGAAGTTGCAACCGTGGAATTATTTTATTTTGTAACATTATAAAGATAATAATTATGCCTTCACGTTTGTCGCTGGATGAATGTAGCAACGTTGACTATTTTTTCAAGTTATTCCAGTTTTTTTGTAGAGGAGTCTCATAGAGATGATTATGGATAGAAAGCGTCTATATATAGCTTAACATACACACACTAGCCACATTATAGTAACATTGTATCTGTCCCTATCTATATAAAAATGTATATCAATGGAAAGACCTATATCAGTCCTTTCTTCCTGTAACGCCGGCTAACTCAGCTAGTACGCAATAAAGCAATGTATAGCCACGCCTCCTTTCAAATAACGTTGTCACGTGATAGCCGTCGATAACAGTGGATAATTTGGATACGTTCATTCGATACTTATTTGTACGACATTTATTTCCAAGACGTCATGAGAGGGACAAGGTAATTCAAACACAGCACTGTGTTGTGAATGCTTTTTTCTCTTAACGAAATTAGTTTGTCGTAAGCCCTCACCGAGAGCTGATTATGTTAGTCGTGTCCGAACTTATTAGTTGGTTTTGTGGATTTTCGTTAACGCAAAAAAGGGTCGGTCGACAAAAAACATTAAATTTAATAGTGGAACTGAAATATGGAACGCATACGGTAGTTAGGACCTAGATTGGCCTAAATAAATTACGCCGCTAAACGACATTCTTATCTCATATTTGTTATGCCAATGTATCCATTGAAACATTCCACATAATTCGTCGTAAAAAAGAAGTATATATTCTATGGAAATGTTGTGTTTTTGCCCACTTTTACGGTGATCGATAATATAAGCCGCTAACGCTCAGTGCTGCAGAAGACGCCGGTACAACGAGGCGCTAGCTGGACCGAACAAGTGGCCAATTAGTTTAAAAAATATATGTATTTTGTTCGTCGAATGATATGGAATGACGTTTCATGATAAAATACGACACGACGAACACGTGAAGATGTTATTTGTTCACAAACGAAAATATCGGGTCGGCGGATCAGTAAACCAACTGGTACAAATAAAAGGTCTTACGTACACATACACAATTTCCTTCTTCTTGGTTTTCAGAACTGGTGAAGACTGCATGCGACGGAGATTTGCGATTGCACATCAGTTGTCCGCCGGGTACCGTCGTCCACGTCATCTCTGCCTTCTACGGCCGACTCGACAGGACCACGTGTCCACACAGCGAAATACGCACGACCTCGTGTAGTCTACCTGGCATTACTGAAAGAGTGCGGACGACCTGTGATGACAAGACTGCGTGTGACGTCATCGGTCCCTACAAGGACCCATGTTACGGCACTCACAAATATCTGAAGGTCACCTACGAATGTCGCCGTAAGTAGCTAAACAATGGGGTGTCAACATTTCAAAAAGGCAGTCGCGGAAGTTGCAACCGTGAAATTATTTTATTTTGTAACATTATAAAGATAATAATTATGCCATCACGTTTGTCGCTGGATGTATGTAGCAACGTTGACTATTTTTTCAAGTTATTCCAGTTTTTTTGTAGAGGAGTCTCATAGAGATGATTATGGATAGAAAGCGTCTATATATAGCTTAACATACACACACTAGCCACATTATAGTAACATTGTATCTGTCCCTATCTATATAATAATGTATATCAATGGAAAGACCTATATCAGTCCTTTCTTCCTGTAACGCCGTCTAACTCAGCTAGTAGGCAATAAAGCAATGTATAACCACGCCTCCTTTCAAATAACGTTATCACGTGATAGCCGTCGATAACAGTGGATAATTTGGATACGTTCATTCGATACTTATTTGTACGACATTTATTTCCAAGACGTCATGAGAGGGACAAGGTAATTCAAACACAGCACTGTGTTGTGAATGCTTTTTTCTCTTAACGAAATTAGTTTGTCGTAAGCCCTCACCGAGAGCTGATTATGTTAGTCGTGTCCGAACTTATTAGTTGGTTTTGTGGATTTTCGTTAACGCAAAAAAGGGTCGGTCGACAAAAAACATTAAATTTAATAGTGGAACTGAAATATGGAACGCATACGGTAGTTAGGACCTAGATTGGCCTAAATAAATTACGCCGCTAAACGACATTCTTATCTCATATTTATTATGCCAATGTATCCATTGAAACATTCCACATAATTCGTCGTAAAAAAGAAGTATATATTCTATGGAAATGTTGTTTTTGCCCACTTTTACGGTGATCGATAATATAAGCCGCTAACGCTCAGTGCTGCAGAAGACGCCGGTACAACGAGGCGCTAGTTGGACCGAACAAGTGGCCAATAAGTTTTAAAGAATATATGTTTTTTGTTCGCCGAATGACGTGGAATGACGTTTCATGATAAAATACGACACGACGAACACGTGAAGATGTTATTTGTTCACAAACGAAAATATCGGGTCGGCAGATCAGTAAACCAACTGGTACAAATAAAAGGTCTTACGTACACATACACAATTTCCTTCTTCTTGGTTTTCAGAACTGGTGAAGACTGCATGCGACGGAGATTTGCGATTGCACATCAGTTGTCCGCCGGGTACCATCGTCCACGTCATCTCTGCCTTCTACGGCCGACTCGACAGGACCACGTGTCCACACAGCGAAATACGCACGACCTCGTGTAGTCTACCTGGCATTACCGAAAGAGTGCGGACGACCTGTGATGACAAGACTGCGTGTGACGTCATCGGTCCATACAAGGACCCATGTTACGGCACTCACAAATATCTGAAGGTCACCTACGAATGTCGCCGTAAGTAGCTAAACAATGGGGTGTCAACATTTCAAAAAGGCAGTCGCGGAAGTTGCAACCGTGGAATTATTTTATTTTGTAACATTATAAAGATAATAATTATGCCTTCACGTTTGTCGCTGGATGAATGTAGCAACGTTGACTATTTTTTCAAGTTATTCCAGTTTTTTTGTAGAGGAGTCTCATAGAGATGATTATGGATAGAAAGCGTCTATATATAGCTTAACATACACACACTAGCCACATTATAGTAACATTGTATCTGTCCCTATCTATATAATAATGTATATCAATGGAAAGACTTATATCAGTCCTTTCTTCCTGTAACGCCGGCTAACTCAGCTAGTAGGCAATAAAGCAATGTATAACCACGCCTCCTTTCAAATAACGTTGTCACGTGATAGCCGTCGATAACAGTGGATAATTTGGATACGTTCATTCGATACTTATTTGTACGACATTTATTTCCAAGACGTCATGAGAGGGACAAGGTAATTCAAACACAGCACTGTGTTGTGAATGCTTTTTTCTCTTAACGAAATTAGTTTGTCGTAAGCCCTCACCGAGAGATGATTATGTTAGTCGTGTCCGAACTTATTAGTTGGTTTTGTGGATTTTCGTTAACGCAAAAAAGGGTCGGTCGACAAAAAACATTAAATTTAATAGTGGAACTGAAATATGGAACGCATACGGTAGTTAGGACCTAGATTGGCCTAAATAAATTACGCCGCTAAACGACATTCTTATCTCATATTTGTTATGCCAATGTATCCATTGAAACATTCCACATAATTCGTCGTAAAAAAGAAGTATATATTCTATGGAAATGTTGTGTTTTTGCCCACTTTTACGGTGATCGATAATATAAGCCGCTAACGCTCAGTGCTGCAGAAGACGCCGGTACAACGAGGCGCTAGTTGGACCGAACAAGTGGCCAATATGTTTTAAAGAATATATGTTTTTAGTTCGTCGAATGATGTGGAATAACGTTTCATGATAAAATACGACACGACGAACACGTGAAGATGTTATTTGTTCACAAACGAAAATATCGGGTCGGCGGATCAGTAAACCAACTGGTGCAAATAAAAGGTCTTACGTACACATACACAATTTCCTTCTTCTTGGTTTTCAGAACTGGTGAAGACTGCATGCGACGGAGATTTGCGATTGCACATCAGTTGTCCGCCGGGTACCGTCGTCCACGTCATCTCTGCCTTCTACGGCCGACTCGACAGGACCACGTGTCCACACAGCGAAATACGCACGACCTCGTGTAGTCTACCTGGCATTACCGAAAGAGTGCGGACGACCTGTGATGACAAGACTGCGTGTGACGTCATCGGTCCATACAAGGACCCATGTTACGGCACTCACAAATATCTGAAGGTCACCTACGAATGTCGCCGTAAGTAGCTAAACAATGGGGTGTCAACATTTCAAAAAGGCAGTCGCGGAAGTTGCAACCGTGGAATTATTTTATTTTGTAACATTATAAAGATAATAATTATGCCTTCACGTTTGTCGCTGGATGAATGTAGCAACGTTGACTATTTTTTCAAGTTATTCCAGTTTTTTTGTAGAGGAGTCTCATAGAGATGATTATGGATAGAAAGCGTCTATATATAGCTTAACATACACACACACTAGCCACATTATAGTAACATTGTATCTGTCCCTATCTATATAATAATGTATATCAATGGAAAGACCTATATCAGTCCTTTCTTCCTGTAACGCCGGCTAACTCAGCTAGTAGGCAATAAAGCAATGTATAACCACGCCTCCTTTCAAATAACGTTGTCACGTGATAGCCGTCGATAACAGTGGATAATTTGGATACGTTCATTCGATACTTATTTGTACGACATTTATTTCCAAGACGTCATGAGAGGGACAAGGTAATTCAGACACAGCACTGTGTTGTGAATGCTTTTTTCTCTTAACGAAATTAGTTTGTCGTAAGCCCTCACCGAGAGATGATTATGTTAGTCGTGTCCGAACTTATTAGTTGGTTTTGTGGATTTTCTTTAATGCAAAAAAGGGTCGGTCGACAAAAAACATTAAATTTAATAGTGGAACTGAAATATGGATCTAGATTGGCCTAAATAAATTACGCCGCTAAACGACATTCTTATCTCATATTTGTTATGCCAATGTATCCATTGAAACATTCCACATAATTCGTCGTAAAAAAGAAGTATATATTCTATGGAAATGTGTTTTTGCCCACTTTTATGGTGATCGATAATATAAGCCGCTAACGCTCAGTGCTGCAGAAGACGCCGGTACAACGAGGCGCTAGTTGGACCGAACAAGTGGCCAATAAGTTTTAAAGAATATATGTTTTTTGTTCGTCGAATAATGTGGAATGACGTTTCATGATAAAATACGACACGACGAACACGTAAAGATGTTATTTGTTCACAAACGAAAATATCGGGTCGGCGGATCAGTAAACCAACTGGTACAAATAAAAGGTCTTACGTACACATACACAATTTCCTTCTTCTTGGTTTTCAGAACTGGTGAAGACTGCATGCGACGGAGATTTGCGATTGCACATCAGTTGTCCGCCGGGTACCGTCGTCCACGTCATATCTGCCTTCTACGGCCGACTCGACAGGACCACGTGTCCACACAGCGAAATACGCACGACCTCGTGTAGTCTACCTGGCATTACCGAAAGAGTGCGGACGATCTGTGATGACAAGACTGCGTGTGACGTCATCGGTCCATACAAGGACCCATGTTACGGCACTCACAAATATCTGAAGGTCACCTACGAATGTCGCCGTAAGTAGCTAAACAATGGGGTGTCAACATTTCAAAAAGGCAGTCGCGGAAGTTGCAACCGTGGAATTATTTTACTTTGTAACATTATAAAGATAATAATTATGCCTTCACGTTTGTCGCTGGATGAATGTAGCAACGTTGACTGTTTTTTCAAGTTATTCCAGTTTTTTTGTAGAGGTGTCTCATAGAGATGATTATGGATAGAAAGCGTCTATATATAGCTTAACATACACACACTAGCCACATTATAGTAACATTGTATCTGTCCCTATCTATATAATAATGTATATCAATGGAAAGACCTATATCAGTCCTTTCTTCCTGTAACGCCGGCTAACTCAGCTAGTAGGCAATAAAGCAATGTATAACCACGCCTCCTTTCAAATAACGTTGTCACGTGATAGCCGTCGATAACTGTGGATAATTTGGATACGTTCATTCGATACTTATTTGTACGACATTTATTTCCAAGACGTCATGAGAGGGACATGGTAATTCAAACACAGCACTGTGTTGTGAATGCTTTTTTCTCTTAACGAAATTAGTTTGTCGTAAGCCCTCACCGAGAGCTGATTATGTTAGTCGTGTCCGAACTTATTAGTTGGTTTTGTGGATTTTCGTTAACGCAAAAAAGGGTCGGTCGACAAAAAACATTAAATTTAATAGTGGAACTGAAATATGGAACGCATACGGTAGTTAGGACCTAGATTGGCCTAAATAAATTACGCCGCTAAACGACATTCTTATCTCATATTTGTTATGCCAATGTATCCATTGAAACATTCCACATAATTCGTCGTAAAAAAGAAGTATATATTCTATGGAAATGTTGTGTTTTTGCCCACTTTTACGGTGATCGATAATATAAGCCGCTAACGCTCAGTGCTGCAGAAGACGCCGGTACAACGAGGCGCTAGCTGGACCGAACAAGTGGCCAATTAGTTTAAAAAATATATGTATTTTGTTCGTCGAATGATATGGAATGACGTTTCATGATAAAATACGACACGACGAACACGTGAAGATGTTATTTGTTCACAAACGAAAATATCGGGTCGGCGGATCAGTAAACCAACTGGTACAAATAAAAGGTCTTACGTACACATACACAATTTCCTTCTTCTTGGTTTTCAGAACTGGTGAAGACTGCATGCGACGGAGATTTGCGATTGCACATCAGTTGTCCGCCGGGTACCGTCGTCCACGTCATCTCTGCCTTCTACGGCCGACTCGACAGGACCACGTGTCCACACAGCGAAATACGCACGACCTCGTGTAGTCTACCTGGCATTACTGAAAGAGTGCGGACGACCTGTGATGACAAGACTGCGTGTGACGTCATCGGTCCATACAAGGACCCATGTTACGGCACTCACAAATATCTGAAGGTCACCTACGAATGTCGCCGTAAGTAGCTAAACAATGGGGTGTCAACATTTCAAAAAGGCAGTCGCGGAAGTTGCAACCGTGGAATTATTTTACTTTGTAACATTATAAAGATAATAATTATGCCTTCACGTTTGTCGCTGGATGAATGTAGCAACGTTGACTATTTTTTCAAGTTATTCCAGTTTTTTTGTAGAGGAGTCTCATAGAGATGATTATGGATAGAAAGCGTCTATATATAGCTTAACATACACACACTAGCCACATTATAGTAACATTGTATCTGTCTCTATCTATATAAAAATGTATATCAATGGAAAGACCTATATCAGTCCTTTCTTCCTGTAACGCCGGCTAACTCAGCTAGTAGGCAATAAAGCAATGTATAACCACGCCTCCTTTCAAATAACGTTGTCACGTGATAGCCGTAGATAACTGTGGATAATTTGGATACGTTCATTCGATACTTATTTGTACGACATTTATTTCCAAGATGTCATGAGAGGGAAAAGGTAATTCAAACACAGCACTGTGTTGTGAATGCTTTTTTCTCTTAACGAAATTAGTTTGTCGTAAGCCCTCACCGAGAGCTGATTATGTTAGTCGTGTCCGAACTTATTAGTTGGTTTTGTGGATTTTCGTTAACGCAAAAACGGGTCGGTCGACAAAAAACATTAAATTTAATAGTGGAACTGAAATATGGAACGCATACGGTTGTTAGGACCTAGATTGGCCTAAATAAATTACGCCGCTAAACGACATTCTTATCTCATATTTGTTATGCCAATGTATCCATTGAAACATTCCACATAATTCGTCGTAAAAAAGAAGTATATATTCTATGGAAATGTTGTGTTTTTGCCCACTTTTACGGTGATCGATAATATAAGCCGCTAACGCTCAGTGCTGCAGAAGACGCCGGTACAACGAGGCGCTAGCTGGACCGAACAAGTGGCCAATTAGTTTAAAAAATATATGTATTTTGTTCGTCGAATGATATGGAATGACGTTTCATGATAAAATACGACACGACGAACACGTGAAGATGTTATTTGTTCACAAACGAAAATATCGGGTCGGCGGATCAGTAAACCAACTGGTACAAATAAAAGGTCTTACGTACACATACACAATTTCCTTCTTCTTGGTTTTCAGAACTGGTGAAGACTGCATGCGACGGAGATTTGCGATTGCACATCAGTTGTCCGCCGGGTACCGTCGTCCACGTCATCTCTGCCTTCTACGGCCGACTCGACAGGACCACGTGTCCACACAGCGAAATACGCACGACCTCGTGTAGTCTACCTGGCATTACTGAAAGAGTGCGGACGACCTGTGATGACAAGACTGCGTGTGACGTCATCGGTCCATACAAGGACCCATGTTACGGCACTCACAAATATCTGAAGGTCACCTACGAATGTCGCCGTAAGTAGCTAAACAATGGGGTGTCAACATTTCAAAAAGGCAGTCGCGGAAGTTGCAACCGTGGAATTATTTTACTTTGTAACATTATAAAGATAATAATTATGCCTTCACGTTTGTCGCTGGATGAATGTAGCAACGTTGACTATTTTTTCAAGTTATTCCAGTTTTTTTGTAGAGGAGTCTCATAGAGATGATTATGGATAGAAAGCGTCTATATATAGCTTAACATACACACACTAGCCACATTATAGTAACATTGTATCTGTCTCTATCTATATAAAAATGTATATCAATGGAAAGACCTATATCAGTCCTTTCTTCCTGTAACGCCGGCTAACTCAGCTAGTAGGCAATAAAGCAATGTATAACCACGCCTCCTTTCAAATAACGTTGTCACGTGATAGCCGTAGATAACTGTGGATAATTTGGATACGTTCATTCGATACTTATTTGTACGACATTTATTTCCAAGATGTCATGAGAGGGAAAAGGTAATTCAAACACAGCACTGTGTTGTGAATGCTTTTTTCTCTTAACGAAATTAGTTTGTCGTAAGCCCTCACCGAGAGCTGATTATGTTAGTCGTGTCCGAACTTATTAGTTGGTTTTGTGGATTTTCGTTAACGCAAAAACGGGTCGGTCGACAAAAAACATTAAATTTAATAGTGGAACTGAAATATGGAACGCATACGGTTGTTAGGACCTAGATTGGCCTAAATAAATTACGCCGCTAAACGACATTCTTATCTCATATTTGTTATGCCAATGTATCCATTGAAACATTCCACATAATTCGTCGTAAAAAAGAAGTATATATTCTATGGAAATGTTGTGTTTTTGCCCACTTTTACGGTGATCGATAATATAAGCCGCTAACGCTCAGTGCTGCAGAAGACGCCGGTACAACGAGGCGCTAGCTGGACCGAACAAGTGGCCAATAAGTTTTAAAAAATATGTATTTTGTTCGTCGAATGATATGGAATGACGTTTCATGATAAAATACGACACGACGAACACGTGAAGATGTTATTTGTTCACAAACGAAAATATCGGGTCGGCGGATCAGTAAACCAACTGGTACAAATAAAAGGTCTTACGTACACATACACAATTTCCTTCTTCTTGGTTTTCAGAACTGGTGAAGACTGCATGCGACGGAGATTTGCGATTGCACATCAGTTGTCCGCCGGGTACCGTCGTCCACGTCATCTCTGCCTTCTACGGCCGACTCGACAGGACCACATGTCCACACAGCGAAATACGCACGACCTCGTGTAGTCTACCTGGCATTACCGAAAGAATGCGGACGATCTGTGATGACAAGACTGCGTGTGACGTCATCGGTCCATACAAGGACCCATGTTACGGCACTCACAAATATCTGAAGGTCACATACGAATGTCGGCGTAATTAGCTGAACAATTACCCTTAGTAGTTATTACGTACAGTTTTATGCAAAGCTATGCGAATTATTGCGTACAATTGTTCGCATCGTCACGCGTCTTTTCTATGGTTGTCCGTAAGTTATGTAATCCAAGGGTAAGGCATCATTAGACGTTACAATAACTGTCAGTATTTCGTCGTAATTATTCAAGAAGCTATCAAGATATTGACTAGCAGCACCACGCACCATGGAATAGATGGGTATTTATGTACTATTGCTCCATACTTTTGAACACCAAATGTACTAATGCGGAATCGAGCGTTTCATGTTTTATTCGGTCCATCCACCAGGTTTAGTGTTACATTTCAATGTGAACAAGAGAATAGACGAGACGGCAGAGGCGAGTCGTCTGTCAACATAACTAGTAATAATAATGGTCAGCACATTTGTCTAATAAGACTGACATCAGCAGCAGAACTCATAGTTATAAGAATAGCTGAACACAACGCCCATTAATATCTAAACTAACAAGTAACGCTTAATTACTTAACTAACCTAACAGCATAATATAATGACTGCCAACATACATTATACATATGACTTGATGTACAGTAATAACTGTACAACAATATTTACGAATTAGCTAATACAACTATCTTGTTAATTGTAATAAACAAAATATACCATTTACTGTGCTAAATGCTATAATGAACACAACCAAAATAATGTTGACATTACACAATAATACACAATACAAATCTAAGGCTAGTCCTTATCACTTGTGTGTATAAATGAAAAGTAACTACGCGTCCTCGTAAAGTTTAATAATACACACAACGGCTCTCCATATCAGTACTCTCAGCAGATGTGTATTATCGAATAAATGCACGCAGTTGCGCCCCCTACGCTAACGTTACACCGAATTCTCATACAAGCATTAATAATGCACCAAATAACTACATACATAATAACTCGCCACTAGCGTTTACATAATGCATAGTTGTAGTGTTAGAGTACATTGACTAACTACAAATTACACCAAATACTGTTACTCAAATTCAGTAAGCTACATTCATGTGGCCTTGGCACGAGCGGTATACTGGTCGGTGTAGTTTTCGACCTACTTAATAGAATATGCCGTTACGTAGGGTGTTGATGCACATCGTAACGAATAAAAAGAAAGTATTAAACAGAGAAAGCACGTAAAAATAAAAGTGTAAAGGTTCAAGTATGTTTCACTCCAGCACTGAGAGGTCCCGCCAACGAGTGTGGGGCCTGCATCATCTCTGTGGGAAGATTGTTCAAGTTCACGACAGTTCTGGGGCAGAATCACATCCTGTATGACTCGGTTCTGACGGGTTGTATGAAGGGATGTGTATGTCTGGAACAGCGAGTCATCGGGGAGAGGTATTGTTTTAGATTCACACATACAACGTTGTTCACTATCTCATACATTAGTGTTAAGGCCCGATTACATGTAGCAACTGTAACGGAAAACCGCGTTGTAATAAACATTGAGGTAATTGAAATTCCCAGGGTCATTTATATGTAGCGCAGAACGGTAGAACAGCAAAGCGGTATGCCGCTCTGTTTCGATACGAAAGCGAAGTTTCACAAATACCGCTGTTGTTTTGGTATGACTACAACAATTGTCAACAATTTATGTAAACGCAAAATACCTCGCAGGATACCGCTTGCTGTCGCTGTTTTCCGATACTGCTGCTTCATGTGATCGGGCCTTTAGTTTGGAGTTGAGACGACGTTGTTACAGTGCGACACATTCGAGTTGATGTAGCATGTCTGTTAAATTGTAAGACAATGCATCGCTTGAGCACGTGTATTCGCAATCCGTATCATAAAACATGTTTGACCAAAGCGTGACTTACGTTTTTATTTTCGTTTAGAATCTCGATAAGGCATAGTAAAAAGAAAGTAATGTCTCGTTCCCGCCCGCTTCCCTTTTTCCGCCTCCTCCTTTTTTATAATTTACTATTAAAAAAACAATTATTTAAACACATTTTTTTCTCCAAAACTTGCCGTCCGAAGTACTGTTAGACTCGTTCAGTTGACTATTTATGCATCGTACAGGGTGTAGGGCTGTGTGTGGATTCTATATTCTAAGACAAGAACGAGAACTCTTGTTTTCGATACTTTTTATGCAGACTCATTTACATAATACCACTCATTTTATTAAATACATTGCGTTTTAGCGAGAATGGCAGATGAATAGAAACATTTACGTCAATAAAATATGGCACGTATTTGTTACTCTGGACAAATACTTAAATTGACTAGAAAAAGAAGAAAACTATCGCGTGTATTTCGTTTTCTGCAAACTGTATGTGGCTCCGTCTGGTGATCTCAAAATTCTTATTTTCGAGCAGTATAGCCAGATAGGTAGGGGTGGCAACTGTATATGCCTGGGCGTTATGTCCCATGCGACTCTAGAAATAGACAAATTCGTCCGCCAAGAGGGGAACACCCCCCTTACACTCCACCCTCGCGACCGCGGCGCCAGGTCTTCGTCTATCGTCCTCACATCATGGAAAGCGGCAGATCCACTGCTTTTTGTGCGATGTTTCTTGTTATAGATCTTGACACTCGTCGAAGAGTAGTTATAATGAGAAGTACGACAGTAATAACGAATAAAATAATACAATCTTAGCTAACATTCTGTACACCAATGCAAGTTCACCGGAGATGTAAGACTCAATAACACCTGTTTCCGTATGATTCGTCACAAGATGGCAGCCCCTTGTGACTGTCAGTGAAAATAGATTTATTCATATTTTCATCTAGATTCATATTTTAAAGGCGTGTACAATAAGTATTTATAAAATAAGCCTTACGCAGGATATGATGCAAACAACGCATTGTCTTACATACCTTGTCACCATTGTAATTTTATTTTATGTTAAACGTCACGATACTGTAGAATCTGCTTGTGAGCAATTGTCTAATAGTATCTTTTGATAGGTGTTTCTTCGTGCACCTTTCCATTCCCTTGCCGTGCAGGTAGAGATGCAGCTGTTGACCCCGCCGCTGTCAGGGCCTCGACTGCACCCCCTCCCCACCTTGCCCACAGTTCGAACCTAGCCAACACTCCGCCGCTGTCAGAGTATCAGCCACATTCGAACAGTGGATCTGCAACGTATACACAATAAACCCGATGATAGCTGCCGACTCTGCTACTGGCAGAGTCTTGACTACATCGTCACACCACGAACCTGCAACATACAATGATAGTTAACATAGATCAACACAGATGACGAAGTAAGTGCTGCTGGTTCCGCCACTGACCGAATCTAGGCACTATCTCTATAGTCCACCCTTGCCCAGATTGCTAACAGGTACAGCCTGATCTGTATGCAGCACCTTACGATATACGAATGTTTCTGCGGAAAGCATGTGAAACCCATCTACCCGCTGCTCTAATTTGCGCGTCTGACTCTCACGTTAAGGGCTGCTGACGTGGCTGCTCCCATTCTGAAACTAAGACCCTTAAAACTTTACTACTCGATCCACAGAATTCCAGCAGGCGCTTTAATATAGCATCAAACTCCCTCCGCAGCATTAGAGTGCCGTCTGCATATGCAAATAATATAGCCTGCCTAGAACCCTTAACCGGGAAGGGAAAATACTCTAAGTAATGTGGCAGGATAAATGGATGTGCCCACAATAGGCTGGTCATTTACTTGTAATGATTGCGGAACCAGCTTACTACTGTGTTTAGATTGCAACCACCATAATACCATAACATACTGACACCAGTTTAAGCTGTCGACTCATTGTACCAGCAACAATTACAACACTCTCGAGTATCGGCGACAATGTCACACCATGCACCTACAACATATAAGCGACAGTACTGATACATGTAGATCTATGGCCGCTTCCAGCAGGCCATCCATGGGGAGCAACCTAGCCAGCCCCTTGACCAATTGTTGAAGGTGTGGTGTAGAAGCAGCTGCTGCAGCCCCCTGCTGGCTCAACGCGCCCCTGTGTCGCTGCCTGATTGCCACTTGTGGCAGCATCCGTAATTATTAATTGCGGTACCCAGGACCAGCTGTGTCATTAGATATCATGAACTACCATTAAACCATAACTAAACATTAACGTACGGTCACCTATATTAACATACAAATTGTTCCATTTACATTATATGGCTTAAATAGAACATGGAATGCAAAAACTTCTCCATTTGCCGCAAGGAATATAAAGGGGGTCTACAATTGTGCCATTTACACTGCATGCCTTAATAAAACTTATACTCCAATTACAATGCATGGACCTAACAAAACAAACATATTTACATATGTTTTCTCCCTGCAAGGGGTAACAAAACTGTTCCGCCTCGTCTGCACGGATTAGTAAAATTTCAGTAATTTGTCCACTTCATGGATTCACCAAATTTTCCATCTACACAGCATGGAATGTAGAAACTCCTCCGTTTCACCGCACGGACTACAATTGTGCCATTTACACTGCATGGAAATAAACCTTCTCTATATCAATTCTCCGCTTACACCGCACAAAATACAATGGTGCCATTTACCTGCATGGCTTAACAAAAGTTAGCGTTCATATACACCGCATGGAAATAACAAAACGTCTCTATATCACTGCATGTATTACCCAAATATACATCCGCTTACTCGCTGCCTGGGTTAAGGCCAGGCTTAACCAGACAGTTAGTCCAAAATATAATCAGGCTAAAAGCAATGTATTTATAGACACAGGGTGTCATAACTTAGCACATTTGTACAAATATATTTACTTTTCGCAAAAAAATTATTGTGTTCTATTTTTAGCACCAAGGTCACGTGATTCAAGATGGCGACCATGTACAAAAATGTAACTCAGTAAAACCTTTATATCTTTAAAACATCTCAAGATATCAGGCTGAAATTATAGCATACCATCTATTAATATAATATATACAATCTGGACCAAAATGAAGCATTTATTCATAGAAATACAGTTTTTATTAACAAATTACCGGCCAACATGTGGATCAGCTTTGCACAGAGAACTGATTTGTTCACGATATCCGCTGTAAAACCAAAATTATTCAAGATATCCTAACAATAATGGTCCATTTTCTTCATTAGTTCATCTTCTAAAAGTTTACCAAATTTTAAGATTGTAACTGTTCATATAGCAAAGTAATCCTACTTACAACAATGTCACTTCGCAGAAAAATGTGTTTCTGAGAAAATGAGCAAACAAAACTTGCATTGATTAACTGTTGCTTAAAACCCTCCAGTCTGGTAAACAGAGTCTTTCTCTTGTGTCTTTGACATCCTCCTCTGTTTCCTTTGCACCTTGGATGTCTTTGTAGCCTGGCTGGTGGCAGATGCCACATGCTTGGTGTCTAGTGCCTGCATCATTTCAAGACACAGTCACTTTTTCGGTAGCTGTTCCTCGACGAAGTTCATCAGCAGCCTTACTCATTGACTCCTCAGCAACTTGTCGGGTCACCTTGTGGATTTTCTTTTTAGTTTTATTCCACATCACACAGGAAACAGGAGGAGGCATGTTCATTTCACCTAGCAGCCGCACAGCTTGTTGTCTGTTGCGACCAATGCTGAACATTGCCATCTGAAACCTGGTGTTCACACTTTCCCCATCAGGTTGAGATTGTAGTCTGTAGGTGCTGCTACAATCAGGCTTCAAACATGTGAAAGAAATAGTACTTCGAAGTCCAGCAATGTTCTCTGTCATTGCATAGCCATTGACGCCACATGTGGGGCAAGGGAACCCACTCACAAAGTTTAGCAGATTCTGGACATCAACCAGTCTGTAGCCGTCTACTACATGTTCCCGACTTTTCTTCTTGGTAACCTGGATTTTTTCCTCTGAAGCACTTGTCTTGGTCTTTTTCAAGGATCCTGTATACTGATTGCCAGCAAATTTCCTCCTCTTTTTTGGTCGTGGCATGATCCACTGATCAGTGTTGTTGTTCGTGTGTGAAACTGAAATGAAAATAAATCATTCTTTAGTCTTACTGCAAAAAATTATAGGCAAGGTAAAATTATTTCAAATATTTTTCAACATGAGACCATTGTGTTTAATATTTACATCAAAATCATTATTGGTATTTCTAGTGAAAGCATGATAATAATGTATCATCTGTAGTCTACTATTACAGCTACAGCAATGCTGCTTACGCCTAGGCCCCAGCCCAGGCTTTTACTGCTTTGAACGTGTTGATTTATAAAACCTTTTTATTTTGTAAATAAAATTATTCTTATACATACCTGGTGATGCTGGGTGTTGCTATGAACAACACTCTATTTGATGTATGCTGTGTCAAGTACATATATCGTCAAATGTTGACAGTAAAAAACAATTTTCATGCTCAAGGCTTTCCACATGCAGGTTGAGCAGGAAGTAACCAAAGACAAAGCGCATTCGTAATCTCGTCTCTGATTGGCTCATTTGAAAATCCTGCCTATCTTGCTGTACAAGCAACAACCAATGAAAACAAAGCTTTCATAATGTATTGGCAACTTTATTAAGGATGCTCTCAGGGTATTTCTGGTTAATCCAGTGAAAACCGCATGTAAATTGATCGAGTAGATCGTGAAAAATCTTGATTTTAAGTTATGCATATTTAATTAGGCAAATATTACATGACAGGCTATCAATAAAATGCAGTTTTTTTGCTATTTATATGCTTCATTCAAGTATGAGATTGTGTGTATGTATAGAATGATAATGTGAGGTAAATCAGGTGGAAAAATCTCAATTTGCATATTTTACAAAAAATTAGGAGTTTAGCCTGGCCTTAACAAAACTGTTCCGCCTGCAATGCACGGATTAGTGAAAATTTCAATAAATTTCCTAATGCATGGGTTAACCCACCATCTCCGTGTACACCGCACGAACTACCGAAACTGCTCCGTTTCCACCGTACGGAATATAAATGTGCTATTTACACCGCATGGCTTACCAAAAGTTAATTTAATTTACATCGCATGGAAATTACAGAACCTATCCATATCACTTTCCGTTGTCACCGCACGGACTACAGAAATTGCTCCGTTTACACCGCACGGAATACAATTGAGCCATTTACACCTCATGGCTTACCAAAAGTTAATTTCCATTTACACTGCATGGAAATAACAGAACTTTTCCATATAACTTTCCGTTTTCACGGCACGGACTACAAAAATTGCTCCGTTTCCACCGCACGGAATACAATTGTGCCATTTACACCGCATGGCTTACCAAACGTTAATTTCCATTTACACCGCATGGAAATAACAAAGTCTCCGTATCACGTTCCGTTTTCACCGCACGGACTATCGAAATTGCTCCGTTTACACCGCATGGAATAAAATTGTGCCATTTCAACCGCATGGCTTAACAAGAGTTAATTTCCATTTACACCGCATGGAAATAACAAAACTCCTCCATATCACTTTCCGTTTTCACCGCACGGACTATCGAAATTGCTCCGTTTACACCGCACGGAATACAATTGTGCCATTTACACCGCATGGGTTAACAAAAGTAAATTTCCATTTACACCGCATG
Source organism: Lamellibrachia columna (assembly GCA_963662155.1). Lineage (NCBI taxonomy): Eukaryota > Metazoa > Annelida > Polychaeta > Sabellida > Siboglinidae > Lamellibrachia > Lamellibrachia columna. The sequence goes on along the minus strand of OY759274.1, from coordinate 32,614,827 downwards.
GAAATAACAAAACTTCTCCATATTACTTTCTGTTTTCACCGCACGGACTACAGAAACTGCTCCGTTTACACCGCATGGAATATAATTGCGCCATTTACATCACATGGCTTAACAAGAGTTAATTTCCATTTACACCGCATGGAAATAACAAAACTCCTCCATATCACTTTCCGTTTTCACCGCACGGACTATCGAAATTGCTCCGTTTACACCGCACGGAATACAATTGTGCCATTTACACCGCATGGGTTAACAAAAGTAAATTTCCATTTACACCGCATGGAAATAACAAAACTTCTCCATATCACTTTCCGTTTTCACCGCACGGACTACAGAAACTGCTCCGTTTACACCGCACGGAATACAATTGTGCCATCTACACCGCATGGCTTAACGAAAACTTAATTTCCATTTACACCGCATGGAACAACAAACTACGCCATATCACTTCTCCGTTTACACCGCACGGTATACAGAAACCCCTCCATTTCCAACGTACGGAATACAATTGTGCCATTTACACCACATGGCTTAGCAAACGTTATCTTTTTATTTACACCCGTGACACCGCCTGGAAATAACGAACAACTCCTCCCTATCACTGCATGGAATAACTAAATTTAGATCCGCTTACTCACAGCATGGGTTAACAAAACTGTTCCACTTCCACCGCACAGATTAGTTACATTTTCAATATTCTTATTGCATGGCTTAATCCAATTTCCTCGTTTACACGACCTGTGGATGTCTCCATCAAGCGGTCGGTTGTCGGCCAAGGAGGATCCACCATGCCAGTATCCTGACGACTCGAAGAGAGCACTGGCTCAGGAGCCACGGAAGTCGCCGCTTGACGAGCACTGGAGGAAGAGTGAACATTGGCTTGTCCACTCGTTGAGGGCACAGGCGCTGGAGCAGCAGGTGCCAACGGCAAAAGCTGGCCGGATGATCGGATGACTCGATGGAGCCACTGCGGATGATGCCGCCACCTGGCGATCAACAGAGGCTGACGCAACCGCGTCGTGACCTGTCGCAGCGCTACACGCAACAACTCCTGCATCACGCGCATCTCATGATGAAGTTGCTCCGTTGCTGTAACATTTACTGTTCAAGTTGAACACTGCACCCAATCGTAGTAATGTGAACCTTATGTACGCTGTGTCATTACAAACTAGGGACCATGGTTAACCCTTGACCAACATTATCCACTCACATACTACAACGATACCCGCTCCGGTAATCCAACTGTATGGTGGAATCAGACAAAAGAAAATTACCATGCCCTGTACACCGTAGGGACGAATAGTGTAAACCGGTCATTTACCCCGAATGGAGGAATAATAAAATTACCATGCCATGAACCGCACGGGGACCCATATTATCGTCAGACAAGTTACACTGTATGGTGGAACAAGAAATCAAAATTAACATGCACTACCGTAGGAACGATAGCATAAACCGACCATTCAAACTGTATGGCGGAATAAGACAATTAATGATTACCATGCCCTGTACGCTGTGGGAAACACCATCACAGCCACCATACCCACCTTATGGCGGAACAAGAAAAATTAAAAGTAACCTGCCCTGTACACCACAGGGCCAAAGAACATAAACCGACCATTTACACCGTATGGCGGAATAAGGAAAATAAAAATGCCCTGTACACCATAGGGCCAAAGATTATACACCAACCATTAACACTGTATGGCGGAATAAATAAAAAATGCCCTGTACACCATAGGGCCAAAGAACATAAACCGACCATTTACACTGCATGGCGGAATAAGGAAAATAAAAATGCCCTGTACACCATAGGGCCAAAGATTATACCCCGACCATTAATACCGTATGGCGGAATCAAATTACAAATGCCCTGTACACCATAGGGCCAAAGATTATACACCGACCATTTACACCGTATGGCGGAATAAAATTAACAATGCCCTGTACACCATAGGGCCACAGATTATACACCGACCATTTACACCGTATGGCGGAATTTAATTAAAAAATGCACTGTACACCATAGGGCCAAAGATTATACACTGACCATTTACACCATATGGCGGAATAAAATGAACAATGCCCTGTACACCATAGGGCCAAAGATTATACACCGACCATTTACACCGTATGGCGGAATAAAATGAACGATGCCCTGTACACCATAGGGCCAAAGATTATACACCGACCATTTACACCGTATGGCGGAATTTAATAAAAAATAAAAATGCCCTGTACACCGTAGGGCCAAAGATTATACACCAACCATTTACACCGTATGGCGGAATAAAATAAAAAATGCCCTGTACACCATAGGGCCCTTCCTCTAGTCCGACCATTTACACCGTATGGCGGAATACAGAAATAAAAAATGCCCTGTACACCATAGGGCCAAAGATTATACCCCGACCATTAACACTGTATGGCGGAATAAAATTACAAATGCCCTGTACCCCATAGGGCCAAGGATTATACACCGACCATTTACACCGTATGGCGGAATAAAATTAGCAATGCCCTGTACACCACAGGGCCAAAGATTATACACCGACCATTTACACTGTATGGCGGAATTTAATTTAAAAATGCCCTGTACACCATAGGGCCAAAGATTATACACCGACCATATACACCGTATGGCGGAATGAAATTAAAAATGCCCTGTACACCATAGGGCCAAAAATTATACACCGACCATATACACCGTATGGCGGAATGAAATTAAAAATGCCCTGTACACCATAGGGCCAAAATTCATTCACCGACCATTAACACCGTATGGCGGAATAAAGTTAAAAATGACCCGTACACCATAGCATAGGGCCATTCCCCCAATACAGCTGATGTTCGCTGAGAAGGGACAATGCTAACCATCACATAAGATGTGCGCCGGGTGAGGAACGAACTCACAACCTCCGCATATCTCAGTCTGCCACGCCTGTTGCCAGGCGGTACTGTTTATAAGTACGGCGCGCTAACCGACTGTGCCACCGGGCCCAAAACCCGGTTCCGTTCCATAGTGGTAACCGTACCGCCCCGATAGCCTTCGAAAGCGATCCGACAATCCAAACCCTCGCGGAAAGAACCTTGTGCAAAATCTACCTCCGATGCGACAAGACGCTCCAACCAGTAAATGTGGCTAGCGCCCAGAACTAAAACCAAAGGTTTAGTAGCCATTCGTCAGGATAATAATAACAAATTATGCGTAAACGACTGACGATTACCTTTCGCAGTCCAAGGGTCGGAGGTAACAAAATGGCGGATAAGCGGCGTCCGTCTTTGCAACAGAAACTCACCTGAACACACTAGCGAAAAATATCCGATAAGATTGAACACAATAAACCGAACAACAAAACTGATCTTGCAATAAAATCAACAAATTCAGCGATAACGAATAATCAGTAACAATAGAAATTCGGAAATATTTGCAGCGCAAAGGTCTCACAACGACACAAGCTAACTTGGAAATCGAGTGAGGCTGGCTCTAGGTCACGTGGTTGGTGTATCCATACGCGTGAGCGAGTAATTAGGCCAATACTCTCTCTACCATAAAAGGTCTAACCTCAAATCGCCTTCATTGCCTTGTCATCTCGCATAAAATCCTTTATGCGCCGCTGTCACATAAATTCATTTATGCTGTTCAAGAGATGTCCAACAGCTGTCCAAACACACTGCTACAAAAGCCTGGTATGACCAGTGCTAGAGAGTCCAGCAGTGGTGTGTGATCCCCACCAGCAACATCTTAAATCCTCACTGGAGATGGTACAACGTTCAGCTAGCCGCATCCATCACGACTTCAGCTCTACCTCTAGTGCATCTGCACTGGTTGCACAGCTTCAACTTGAGAACCTGTAGTCCAGGAGAACATCAGACAGAGTCAGCATGGTGTACAGAATCGTAAACAGACTTGTCGATGTGAACCTTGCTGCACTTCTTGAACCCAGCAACCGCAGCTCTAGACACATCAAGCTAAGCTCCAAATACCCCACTCTAGGGCTAACACATACCTACACTCCTTTTTCCCATCACCGACTCTGGAACAGTGTACCTGTAAATACATCATCAGCAACATCCCTACCTTCAGTCAGGACTTCACTGAAAGGATGGATGGGGCACAACATATAATCATCAAATAGATCATTGAAATTGTCTTTTATCAGTTCTTAACTTTTCACAACATGATTATCGTTTTTCGTTTTGTTTTTAACTTTTAACGTAACTTTTAATACTGCTGCCTTTTAATCAATGGAAAAGTGTTCGGTCCGCACGTTATTCCTCGTATAGAGTTTATTCCTCAATACTCGGGGCATCTATAGCAATATAAAGAAAGAAAGAAAGATATCGGCAGGTCACGTCGGCGTCACCGAAGGTGGCGACGTGACGTGATTCGTGAATTTGCACCGGAAATTACGCATCTAGTCGCGTATATGTTATGTCATAGCAGTTAGTTCGTGATCTTGGCGCCCCCATCTGAAGGTAAGTGACAAGTAAGTACGGATGCGTTATTTTCCTGCTCCCATTATTATGTTTACCGTTTCGGCAACATTTCACACGACTGCGTCGGTTTCTGCTTATCTACTAAGATGTCTCTACCCTGACCGACCTCCACCACTGCCATCGAGACTAACGATGCCGGACAACCCACTAATAGCCCCAGAACTAAAGAACCTCGAATATGGGCGCTGAGGCTGAAGCTGCCAAACCTATCCAATAGAAGAGCAAGAGGAGACATGACAACTTTCCACCCATGCGCGCAAACAATAGTCTAGACCAGCTAAAAGGCTACTAGCCTAGAAGAGCTGAAGTGTGTGCGTGCGTGCGTGCGTGCGTGCGTGCGTGCGTGCGTGCGTGCGTGCGTGCGTGCGTGCGTGCGTGCGTGCGTGCGTGCGTGCGTGCGTGCGTGTGTTTATCTGTAACATTAGTAACCTTTCTGAATACTTTTGTGTCATCTGCAAATTTCAGTACTAGATATGCAAAAGTTACGTATGTTTGCATGCTGAATCATAATCCTAGGAATGTAGAATATTATATTACATAGCATAGTAGCTGTCACACCATCGTGGGGCTACTGCATGAGTAAGTTCATTGCCATGGACAGTAGTCTTGCATTTTTAATTGCACATTTCCTACTTACGGTGTTCAAAATTGTCTGCGATCGATGCCCACCTGATCAAATTGGTTGTGTTGTTTAGTGAATTCCATAATTGTACACTTTGTACACAAATACATATGCATTGAGCTTTTTGAGTAATTCTTGCAAATACCTGTCTTACGTTTTTACCTTGACGTCTTTCACGTGTTGTGTCATAAACTGTTGAATAATAACTGAAGATTATTTGGTAAAATTTTATGTTTGCCTCATACATTATAATGGCAGTTTTTAGTTTTACAAAATCAGATAATGGCGCAAGGACTGGTCTTAGTTATTGCTCGGTTCCCGCCGAAATGATTACGTCATTCGTCTGTTGGAGAAGCGCATGTTGCGTATAGGGAATTGTGGAAAACGTTGCACTCAGCATAATTATGTAAACAGAAGAACAACTAAGTCTGACGTGCCTCAAATGGTTGACTCAAACAACCCAGGGCTAACGCAGGATATTTGTAGTTTGTGCACATGCACTGGGAGTAATTTACGCGCAGTATTGTGTGAGTGTGTGCGTGCGTGCGTGCGTGCGTGCGTGCGTGCGTGCGTGCGTGCGTGCGTGTATACGTACGCTCGTACATATATGTGTTCAAACAATGCATAAAATCAGCTAATTATCAGCAAGTATTTGACCGGTTTATCAACTGGTCTCACCGAGAATAGCTGTAGCGTAAGCCCGCGGACCGGACACCGGCGGCGAAACGTTCAAAATGAACGAACACGCGTTAGCAAATCTAATCGCAGGACTATTGTAGGGTTCAGCCTACAGTAGACTTTCCCATTGCTGGCCATGTTAACGTTTTGCACGATTATAAGAAAACGTTAACATCAACAATTCTAAAACTTTTTTCGTGCCGCTGTCATCGTCCCGCTGACTGTTGGTCGAGTTTTGTCAAAATGAGACATTTCTAACTCTTGTAATATGCCTGTATATGCGATACCCCTCAATGTTTACCAATATTGGCACGAATTACGGCATTTCACTCTCAACAGCTTCTACCAGCAAACCTGGCAATGTCCCAGCTCAAATGCACCTATGTCAGAGCATATGAATTTTTAAAAACGTCCTATATCCAAACTTATTATGCCTTACATTCGTATGACATACCAGGAAGTGTAACTGAGGCATGACCTCTGTAGGCCCTACGTTACAACCACAGCAAACAATAACAGGAAGTGTAACTGAGGCATGACCACCGTAGGGCCTACGTTACAACCACAGCAAACAATAACAGGAAGTGTAACTGAGTCACGACCACCGTAGGGCCTACGTTACAACCACAGCAAACAATAACAGGAAGTGTAACTGAGTCACGACCACCGTAGGGCCTACGTTACAACCACAGCAAACAATAACAGGAAGTGTAACTGAGTCACGACCACCGTAGGGCCTACGTTACAACCACAGCAAACAATAACAGGAAGTGTAACTGAGTCACGACCACCGTAGGGCCTACGTTACAACCACAGCAAACAATAACAGGAAGTGTAACTGAGTCACGACCACCGTAGGGCCTACGTTACAACCACAGCAAACAATAACAGGAAGTGTAACTGAGTCACGACCACCGTAGGGCCTACGTTACAACCACAGCAAACAATAACAGGAAGTGTAACTGAGTCACGACCACCGTAGGGCCTACGTTACAACCACAGCAAACAATAACAGGAAGTGTAACTGAGTCACGACCACCGTAGGGCCTACGTTACAACCACAGCAAACAATAACAGGAAGTGTAACTGAGTCACGACCACCGTAGGGCCTACGTTACAACCACAGCAAACAATAACAGGAAGTGTAACTGAGTCACGACCACCGTAGGGCCTACGTTACAACCACAGCAAACAATAACAGGAAGTGTAACTGAGTCACGACCACCGTAGGGCCTACGTTACAACCACAGCAAACAATAACAGGAAGTGTAACTGAGTCACGACCACCGTAGGGCCTACGTTACAACCACAGCAAACAATAACAGGAAGTGTAACCGAGTCACGACCACCGTAGGGCCTACGTTACAACCACAGCAAACAATAACAGGAAGTGTAACTGAGGCACGACCACCGTAGGGCCTACGTTACAACCACAGCAAACAATAACAGGAAGTACGTTCAAGGACAGGATTGTTGGGTGGCGCCATCTGGGTACTGCAAATTCCTCTGTTCCATTGAACCGTGCATGTGTTGAGTGCGTGCGTGCGTGCGTGCGTGCGTGCGTGCGTGCGTGCGTGCGTGCGTGCATGTGTACATAATAATAATACATTTTGTATATAGTGCCCCGTCCAAATAATTGTTCAGTACTGTTCCAATTACATCGACGGTAGAATTTTCTTTAGGCGTTCATCTTGGAAACATGCCAGGAAACTAGCCATCTCATCAAACACACAACAGTCAACATTATTTGCTTTCAACATGTTTTACTGGATCATCCATCTTATAACAACTCTTTGGACATCATCTTGGCTACTGATCCTCTCTGAAACATGTACAACAGAATGAAGGTGCATCTATCAGAAACAATAAATTGCAATATTTACAACAACAAATTATCTCGTAACTGTTTTTTTGAATGACAAATAAAATAAAAGCACACAAATGTTTGTAATGTTCCATGTCGAGACTGCTAAACATCACTATTTATGACAACTAATTACCTTGAAAAGAATCTTGGAACTCAAAACATGACAACTTCCATTGCTTAATGGTGTGGTCTTATACGATTTCAACTAAATGCTGCCATCAATCAACAGTTTCAAAAAATAAGAAATCACTTTTCTTATGGAATAAGTGGATGTTTTTATGTTGTGCTGTCTGTGGAATTTAACACTTGGATAGTGCATTGCTTTCCTTCCAGTTTCTGCAGACAGTAAACTTGCCGGCAGACTAATAATACTATGATTTTATTTATTGCCAAATGTGGCAAACGTTGTCTAGTTTCGTCAGCATCTCTAAGTCAGTTACTGCTCTGTTGCTAAGCAGCCATCTCTTGTCAACATGGTCACATGGTCTGTTGCTAGAGTGGCCATCTTTTGTTGACATCATCAGGTATGTTGCTAGGGTGACCAATTCTTGTCAATGTCAATATCCATCAATATCACATGGTTTCTTGCTATGGTCTGACGCACATACAAATCCCTCTATCCTTCCCCCCAGAAGACATGACAAGGACCCTAGAGGTCTACTCATCGGATGACATAATCTCGCCCTCAGAGTCAATATCCATGTCGCTACATTCACTGATGCTCTCGTCGGATGAGTCATCCTCCAGCGGTTCTCCCGTCAGAGCGATGCGGGCGTAGTCGTCGGTGTCAATCGACTTGCAGAAGTGGATGGCATACTTGAGTTTGTCGCGCAGCACGTCTTTGCATGAGTAGCGCGGCATCTTGAGCAGGAAGAAGCACGTGTAGCTCTCCGGCAGGAAGTCGTCAGGTGGGTTGTACTTGTCAAGGACCTGAAGGTGACAACACAGCTTATAGGACGACACAGTAGAAACTATAATAAGATTTAACAAGATTCATGCTCAAATCTGTAGTGTGTGAATAGTAAGTAATATGCACAGTCTGTTTAAAAGAGAGCATAATTTTGTTGAAATCACTGAAAGAATTTACTTTGAACGTAAGATGGGGTAACTTGCGAAAGTGTGGCAACCATATGATACAGTATATAGAGGCAGGGTTACTTTTGTCTTCTTCGCAAATTTTTACCAGGTCCATATTACTCAACCAATAATTTAATAGTTTGTCCAATGATTTCAGTGAAACTCAACATATTTGCACAAAGGAGACAGCATGTTGTAGTCGATACTAGATATGAGACGAGTGAAACAATCAAACTGAAGAAGCACCTTTAAATACAAAATCTAATGGTAGATTAAAACATGACGCATAGCATTGTTAATAAAGTTATGCTTTGAAAAAAATTTTATTTATACAAAATATGCCCAACTAGTTCCGCATCAGTTGGCCAATGAACATCATAGTACTTTCCCTCTAAGTGACACCATATCATGGTAACTCGCCTGCAAAACAAAATCTCTGCCGCGGAAGTCAGCAATGGTTCGGGGCAGACGCGTTCGTCCCCAGACGAAGCGGAGGAAGAGGGAACGTTCGTTGTTGTTGAGTTCTTCCATGACCTCCCAGAACCAGTGGACGAGACTCGCAGAGCTGTCAATGCCCTTGTAGGTGGCCACCGACTTGAGCAGATTCAGTGGAATGTCAGGACTGCCACAGGCCTGGAGAAGTGTTTCAGATGTGACTTTATAACAATAACAAGTACATTAACATAGCCCTGTCAATTTGGCAAAGTACATTAACATAGCCCTGTCAATTTGGCGAAGTACATTAACATAGCCCTGTCAATTTGGCGAAGTACATTAACATAGCCCTGTCAATTTGGCAAAGTACATTAACATAGCCCTGTCAATTTGGCAAAGTACATTAACATAGCCCTGTCAATTTGGCAAAGTACATTAACATAGCACTGTAAATTTGGCAAAGTACATTAACATAGCACTGTAAATTTGGCAAAGTACATTAACATAGCCCTGTCAATTTGGCAAAGTACATTAACATAGCACTGTAAATTTGGCAAAGTACATTAACATAGCCCTGTCAATTTGGCGAAGTACATTCAGAGCTGCTTAAATATATAGGTGCTAAAATTAATTAGTGAAGTAAATTGTAATAAAAATACGTAATTCAAATGACAGATAAAACATCAAATGATTAAATGTCTGCAATATTCTGCCAAAACATTGTCTTGTAGCAATTGGTATCCTGGTCCACAAGTCAGGTGCAGCCCCTTCAAATCCTCTATCCGCAAAACTTGTTTCAAGGAACCTTAAGCAGATAGATATTGTTACCATGGGTCTTACCATGGTCTCTAGTTCGTGGCCAGTGAAGAGCGAGAGCAGAGGTACTGGGACGACCCGAGCCATGCCCTCGCGCACCCACAGCACCTGGTCATCAAACTCATGCAACCTGCAACGAGTAAATTACATAAAACAACCAAACTTGTGCGCTCCAATAGAGTGACAGACAACACCAACAGACAGAGTGACAGACAACACCAACAGACGAAGTGAGAAACAACACCAACAGACAGAGTGACAGACAACACCAACAGACAGAGTGACAGACAACACCAACAGACAGAGTGACAGATAACACCAACAGATAGAGTGACAGACGACACCAACAGACAGAGTGACATACAACACCAACAGAGTGAAAGACAACACCAACAGACAGAGTGACAGACAACACCAACAGACAGAGTGACAGACAACACCAACAGATAAAGTGACAGACAACACCAACAGACGGAGTGACATACAACACCAACAGAGTGAAAGACAACACCAACAGACAGAGTGACAGACAACACCAACAGACAGAGTGACAGACAACACCAACAGAAGAAGTAACAGACAACACCAACAGACGGAGTGACAGACAACACCAACAGAAGGAGTGACAGACAACACCAACAGACGGAGTGACAGACAACATCAACAGATGGAGTGACAGACAACACCAACAGAAGAAGTAACAGACAACACCAACAGACGGAGTGGAGTGACAGACAACATCAACAGACGGAGTGGAGTGACAGACAACATCAACAGATGGAGTGACAGACAACATCAACAGATGGAGTGACAGACAACATCAACAGACGGAGTGACAGACAACACCAACAGACGGAGTGACAGAAAACATCAACAGATAGAGTGACAGACAACATCAGCAGACTAACAACAACTGAATGAGCAGTGGATAAATCTAACTTCAGATATCAGGCATTCACTGCTGGATGGCTCTACACTCTTCTCATACAAATGCTGTGGCATTCAGCCAAAATAATCCACAGACCAAGGCAAGAAATAATTCCACCTACCTGTAACTGAGAGCCAGTCGTATGTACTCAACGCGATTGTCAGATGTGATTCTCCGGTACTTGCAAGACGTCAGGTGACACTCGTGTCCTGCAGCGCTCGGGGTGCTGAACGGCATGTCAGCCGAGCGCAAAGCCTCCTCATCCATGTCTTTGATACACATCAAGCCTGAATAATAAAATAATGAAATTACACATATAGCATCAAATTTTGGTAAATCCTACTCAAGGCGCTTTACATTAAACCTAAATTATTTTTAATGATCATTCCATGTTATATAAAAGTCCAAAACTAAAAGGACTAATAATGCCAAGCCAAGACTCCTGTCTCCCAGCCCTGTCACATTCTCTCGTCTCCTTCCCCTGTCACCTTCTCTCCTGTTTCCTTCCCCCCATCTATTTCCCTCTGTCATCTTCCCTCCTGTTTCCTTGCCCCGTCACATTCGCTCATCTCCTTCCCCTGTCACATTCCCTCCTGTCACTTTCTCTCCTATCTCCTTCGTGTCACCTTCCCCCCATTGCTTTCCCTCCTGTCTCCTTGCCCCTCTCGTCTCCTTCTCCTGTCACCTTCCCTCCTGTCTCCTGCCCCTGTCACCTTCCCTCCTGTCTCCTGCCCCTGTCACCTTCCCTCCTGTCTCCTGCCCCTGTCACCTTCCCTCCTGTCTCCTGCCCCTGTCACCTTCCCTCCTGTCTCCTGCCCCTGTCACCTTCCCTCCTGTCTCCTGCCCCTGTCACCTTCCCTCCTGTCTCCTGCCCCTGTCACCTTCTCTCCTGTCTCCTGCCCCTGTCACCTTCCCTCCTGTCTCCTGCCCCTGTCACCTTCCATCCTGTCTCCTGCCCCTGTCCTGTGTATGACTGGGCTGTGAGGGTGTGTTATCATACATACCTGGCACGTAGTCCTTGTCGACCTCCATGAGGTCTGCGACACTGAGAGGCATGCCGGCCAACTGCTTCCACACGGGCTCAGCCAGGTTCAGACTGAGAGGGCTGCCAGTGCGGATGGCGATCCCCAGTAGGATCCCTGCAACATGAACTCCACGAGTAACGTGCAGTGGCCACATTAGCACAGAACTATAAAGATAAAAAGGTATGTTCTTATAAAGCGCTGTATCCAGTCCTCGGGACCGCTCAAAGCACTTTACACTTCACCCCTGGCAGACCTGTTCATTCATATACCAACTCAACTCCGTGGGAAGCATTAGCCACGCCACAATTACTGCGTGAAGACTGCTCATTCGTTCACATACCCACCACTAACCATAAAACTTGAATCCTCACTGAGGAAGTGGAACATGTTCTTTTTGATATGAACATATGAGAACCACAAAATGTTAAATTTCACAGAGGAAGTGGAACATGTTCTGGTTGATATAAACGAACAATGATAACCATAAAACGTGAATCCTCACCGAGGAAGCGGAACATGTTCTGGTTGATATAAACGAACAATGATAACCGTAAAACGTGAATCCTCACCGAGGAAGCGGAACATGTTCTGGTTGACGTGACTGTGCAGGGTGGGGTTGAACATGTAACAGTCGCGACTGGAGCCCGACTCGTCCCTGCCGTTGGGCGTCTGCATGAGTAGAGCCACGGAGCCGTTCTGGAGCTCGTCACACATCTCGGCGATCGACTCGCTGTAGCCTCCTCCACAGTCATCCACACTCTCACCTACAGACACAGGGGGCAGTGTTAGACACAGCACACTCTCACCTACAGACACAGGGGCAGTGTTAGACACAGCACACTCTCACCTACAGACACAGGGGGCAGTGTTAGACACAGCACACTCTCACCTACAAACACAGGGGGTAGTGTTAGACACAGCACACTCTCACCTACAGACACAGGGGGTAATGTTAGACACATCACACTCTCACCTACAGACATAGGGGGTAGTGTTAGACACAGCACTCTCACCTACAGATACAGGGGGTAGTGCTAGACACAGCACACTCTCACCTACAGACACAGGGGGCAGTGTTAGACACAGCACTCTCACCTACAGACACAGGGGGTAGTGTTAGACACAGCACACTCTCACCTACAGACACAGGGGTAGCGTTAGACACAGCACACTCTCACCAACAGACACAGGGGCCATGTTAGACACAGCACACTCTCACCTACAGACACAGGGGATGTGTTAGACATAGCACATTCTCACCTACAGACACAGGGGGTAGTGTTAGATACAGCACACTCTCACCTACATACACAGGGGGTAGTGTTAGACACAGCACACTCTCACCTACAGACACAGGGGGTAGTGTTAGACACAACACACTCACCTACAGACACAGGGGGTAGTGTTAGATACAGCACACTCTCACCTACATACACAGGGGGTAGTGTTAGACACAGCACACTCTCACCTACATACACAGGGGGTAGTGTTAGACACAACACACTCACCTACAGACACAGGGAGCAGTGTTAGACACAGCACAAATCACTTATATGTGTAATGCAACTATTCTGATTAGTTATATTATATATACAAGTGTTAAATGCATCTTGAATTCATCATCTATGCAAGTATACCTGGTCGCATGTCACTGCATTGATTCTAGCATTATACTTGTATGATACAGATATATCTTTACTAGTTTCTACTTAAATTTATCTTGTATGAAACTTGTTCATACAAGTCTTTGTTAATTGTCAAATTTGATCAAAGTCATGCAGGGTTTATTCATTTTGAGTATATCATGTCAAAAGTCACTTTGCCAAAACATATTTCTCTACTGTCATCAGTGGATAGGACAATGTCTTAGCTTTATTTTAAAACCAAAAACAGCAATTAAGAACATTGCTGGTTATTTTTATATGGAATTGCATTAACCAGGCAACATTTTAGATGGCACACACAAGGGGGCTACAGACATAAAAATCAGGAAACAACTTATTTATTATAGTTATTTTCCATGATAGCAACTTTTTAAAACCAGAAAACTGGGAGTTATGTAATTCTGTTTTCCCTCACTACAGTGGCGACACCTACCAATGAATTTAACTTTCCATATGCGGTGCGGTAGCATGAGCGAATCTGGACCGAACAGCGCCATCTTTAAGCAGACCTGACCGAACACGGATTTGATGCCATCAGGACCAGCGAGGCCACCTTTACTACGGGAGCGTTTCACCTGCAAACAAAATAATTCACTTTTCAATTGTTATAATCATCTTTAATTATTGTTCTCCTTTCTTCTAGTTAAACACCACCTTCAACTTGCTGACGATGTTGCTGTGTTAGAGTCCATGAAACATTTACCCTGTGTGGGATTTTTATTCTCCTGGCATAGACATTAGGTAGAAAGAACCAACAGCTTTTATGCAAAAGTGGGGTGGACGAAATTGCCCTAGGTTTGAAACTCTAGTCCTTTTAATTGACAGTGCAGTGCTCTAACTGCCAATCTGCAGCACCCTACTATCATTATCAATTGACAGTCTGGTGCTCTAACTGCCAATCTACAGCACCCCACTGTCATTATCAGTCGGCAGTCTGGTGCTCTAACTGCCAATCTACAGCACCTCACAGTCATTATCAGTCGGCAGTCTGGTGCTCTAACTGCCAATCTACAGCACCCCACTGTCATTATCAGTCGGCAGTCTGGTGCTCTAACTGCCAATCTATAGCACCCCACTGTCATTATCAGTCGGCAGTCTGGTGCTCTAACTGTCAATCTACAGCACCCCACAGTCATTATCAGTCGGCAGTCTGGTGCTCTAACTGCCAATCTACAGCACCCCACAGTCATTATCAGTCGGCAGTCTGGTGCTCTAACTGCTAATCTACAGCACCCCACTGTCATTATCAGTCAGCAGTCTGGTGCTCTAACTGCCAATCTACAGCACCCCACTGTCATTATCAGTCGGCAGTCTGGTGCTCTAACTGCCAATCTACAGCACCCCACTGTCATTATCAGTCGGCAGTCTGGTGCTCTAACTGCCAATCTACAGCACCCCACTGTCATTATCAGTCGGCAGTCTGGTGCTCTAACTGCCAATCTGCAGCACCCCACAGTCATTATCAGTCGGCAGTCTGGTGCTCTAACTGCCAATCTGCAGCACCCCAGTCATTATCAGTCGGCAGTCTGGTGCTCTAACTGCCAATCTGCAGCACCCCACAGTCATTATCAGTTGGCAGTCTGGTGCTCTAACTGCCAATCTGCAGCACCCCACTGTCATTATCAGTCGGCAGTCTGGTGCTCTAACTGCCAATCTGCAGCACCCCAGTCATTATCAGTCGGCAGTCTGGTGCTCTAACTGCCAATCTGCAGCACCCCACTGTCATTATCAGTCGGCAGTCTGGTGCTCTAACTGCCAATCTGCAGCACCCCACTGTCATTATCAGTCGGCAGTCTGGTGCTCTAACTGCCAATCCGCAGCACCCCACTATCATTATCAATTGCGATTTACATTCAATTGTCTTAACCTTCTCCATTAAAAGGTAAATGACATGTGATGCTGATATGTAAAATGTTGTAGGAAGATTTTACAATCGATAAAAGGCTTGATTAAAAAATAGTATCGTTTTTTTGTAACTGAATTATATTTTTTTTCCAAGGAGCTATATCCAGTTGTTGACAAAGTGTTTAAAAATGCCTTGCCCAGCCAGTGCTGCCATCTACCTGTATTCGGTTGATTTCAATGACTGGTCCATGTTGCCGGTCTCGGATCATTGTGGCTTGTATGACCTTCCTGAATGCCGCTTCCTGAAAGGTCAACAAGGTCAAGGTTATGTTCCTTGCATTTTAAAGGATTTAGGTTTTTTGATTGGGTTCAAAACATGTCCAGCAGTGTACTAGTTTCTCCACAAAATGAGAAAGCAGTACATCACTGTATATCATTCAACCATGAGAAATTGTGGAAAATTCACGATTTAGTACTTCCTTGATGACAATTTCAGAAAATGTTGCAATTTGATGGGTAGAAACAATGGGATTCCATGCATTGTATTTTTCTTGCCATGAGAAAAATAAAGGAATTAAAAGAACTATTTGGCAAAAATCAAGACAATTTTACAGGATGTTTGACCAATGTGGCATTGTACACTGAAACATCACCAAGCGGTGTCACTCACTTTAGCAGAGGACACGAGTACGCCCCGGAGCATGTCAGGGCCACAGAGTCCCCCAGACGCCAGCTGTTCCTCTGCTCCCTGCTGCAGCTCAAACATGGGCAGCGACGGACAGAAGAGGTCAGAGAAGTGGTGGAGGAGTATGAGGCGGTTGCGCAGCGTTGCTATGGCAATGCAGGTCAGCTGACTGTACTCCATGGGTACGTGTGATGGCAGGCGTCCAGCGTTGACCGGCTTGCTGGTGGACCAGGCAAGACTGTGGGCTGAACCACACGCCACACAATTGATCTTCTTCCCTGAAAATATGCATGAAACTTTAGTTATTTCAACAAGCAACATTGAAATAGGGACGTCATTAGTACATTATATACAGAATGCACTCACAGAATCAACTGCTAAGTAGAATCAAGATAGCTGGGTCGGAATCATCCCGTACTTCCGCTGTGCTAAAATGCATGGCTTAATATAATCACATCCATCGGTTACTAGAAGCAGATACACGAACAATTATATAATTTAGGGCAAATAACAGGCTTTCCTGGAAACCCCTATGTTCTTTGACTATATATATCAGTGTTTTTGTGACATAGAAATGATACAATATACAGGTAAAATGACAATCCATTACATAAAACGAAACATCATTGCAATGCGGAAAGTGAGAGTCATGTAACTAATTTGCAAGTTTCGTGTAACCTGCTGTGGTGAAGCATTTTTTTATTACACTACTAATAATTTGACAAACTACCATAAATGTAAGTGTAGATTTCAGCATAAAAACAAAGCCAATTTAGGACAGATGTACATCTTAGTGATGTTCTAAGATATTTCAGACAGTTGCCAGGAGAGTTGCGTGACTGTAATATTACCTTGGAGTGCGGCTACTAGTCGTGGTCTCTGGATGGCATTGGTCGTGCCATCTCCCAACTGACCTTCGTCGTTGTCCCCCCAGGTATAGACCTCACCTGGAACAACACAAGTGGAAACTTGATCAACTGAACCAAGGTTCTAGCACACTTGGTAGTAGCCACTGGCGAGAGATTAACTGTCCAATCAGTTGGCTGACATTGTGCCATGTGGTATCGCGGTGCAAGAATCAGCAGTGTAAACTCCCTCGCAAGACCAAATAGCAAGGCCAATTTGTTGCCACGAATATGTCGGTCGAATGGGTCCAATTTGGCCAGGTGCGACCATGAATTTGAATCAGCCATAACTCTACTGTTCTTCTATGAACATAACATTAAAGATGTGCATTAGGGCTGTATGTTTCTTTCTAGAGTTCCTCACACACCTGTATTGGTGTATTAGAGCTGTATGTTTGTTTCTAGTTTCTCACCTGTATCGGTGCATGCGACGCAGTGAAGGGAGCCACAAGCAACAGAGATGATCTTCTTGCCCTGGAGGGCGGTTACCCTTCGAGGGCGTCTCACGTGGTCGTCAGTACCATGACCTAGACGGTGGTAGTCCCCTTTACCCCTGTAATCAGATAACATTAAAACCAATTAAGATACAAAACAACAAAATGTCTGTGTTACAGACACCAAACCACTCTCAAAAACGTTAAATAAAGGAAATTTTTTTTAAATTAAGAAATTTTAAAGATATTTGTAGGGACTTTTAGGCATGCCAAGAGCAACTTGTGTCACATGAAGTTGGTCAGTTGACACATCCAGGGCAATGTTAATCTGCCGACGAAGGCTGACTGAATTGGATGAAATATTTGGAGAATACCACTAAGTTTCTTGAGAGGTAAATAACATGTCAAATATCACAATCCTAGAAACCAGAACATCCGTCCATTCAAGGATTAATGCTCTGTGTAGACATGGGGCACTTGATAAATGACCAGTAGGCAGCCATTTGTAATGCTAACAAAACGTTACTTATAAATGTTGAAGATTGTTTTATTGAAAGAGAGGAGTAAGTGAACACTGACCATGTGTAGACGGCCCCAGACTTGGTGAGTGCGACAGAGAACTGTGATCCACACTCGACCTTGCACACCCCCAGCACCTGCAGAGCCTCTATCTTCATGGGCACCTTGCAGCCGTCTGACCCACCCCGCCCCAACTTGCCGTAGTCCCCGTCACCCCATGACCACACGCAGTCGTCATCCGTGATACACAAAGTCTGGGCGTCTCCGCTCCCACACGCCACGTCAACCACTCGCATCTCCTTCAGTGTCTCCACCTGGTGTCACATGTCATTATCATATTTTGTTACAAAATCTTGTTTTCATATAATGTGTTACAATTTACACAAGCACAGAATAGTTGTGCCAGCCACTTAAGGTAGCTGGGGCGGCTATTATATGTTTATCTTGAATTGATTAGTTCCAGTAGAAGTTTTTAAGAAAAATTAAACATTTCTTCACAGATTGTAGTTGAAATAATATAATATTTCAGATTAATAAAATAAAAAAAATTTTGTAAATGTAAAAAAATAGCCACAAAATGTTATCGTTTTGAGAAAATCCCCAAAGAAATAAATTACATACATATAAGTCTGATAGTGTCACTGATAACTTTACGGAAAATTTCGGTTAAATGAATGACAGCCTAAAGTGGCAGTGTATTTATGACAAACTCTTCATCGATCGTAATTCCAATTAGTGTAATTTTGCCTATATTTAAGACACGTCCATTTGCCAAATTGCAGCTTAGGAAGTGTAGTTTTTTCTAAAAAAAGTAAATCAGCACGATTTCCTGGTTGTTGGTTGGTAGTGATAACAGAAATGTCAATAGATATGTGTATCATGCTTGAAATGTGACGTTTTTCACTGGCATTTTACGTATTGTTAACAAAACATAACGGCCATTAATAATTATTGACGTCCTCGTAATTTGCTGCCACAATGGCCCTTCAATCTGTATTTGTAATGTGTTGTTGTCTACGATATCAGGTTATGCCAGCCATCTGACACATGGCAGGGCGTATTTACGATCATCCCGTTATCCGCGGGGTCACCAGATCACATCTACTTGGCTGTTTCCATTATAGCTTCAAAGGCGCAATAAACTACATTAGTGCTGATATTTGCTGGTTTAAAGACAATTTAGTTAGGTAGATACAGCACTGATGTGGACTGGAATCACAGTAACAAGACGATATGTTCCGCGTTCACAGCGAACGAATAAAGCTCAACAGATCAACACATATGCAGTTGTTACTGTGGAAATATCGTCAGCGCTTCTAAGAAGTCAGGGGGATTTCCAAAAGGACTGTTTTTTTAAAAGATGGATTGCCGAAATATGACATTAGTGCCATTAGCCACCCTAGCTACGTTAAACTAGTAATGATATATGTCAGATTTACTTTCATAATTTCTTCAAGGATAACTTAAAGGACAATAATTCATATTACCTTGATGACCAAAATAATATATGGACGTAATTGATTAGAAATCCCCCCTCAATTACTTTAGCCAGAATTTGTAGTATGTGAATAGATATATGCGCAGTCAATAGATATATGTGCAGTCAATAGATATATACGCAGTCTATAGATATATGCACAGTCTATAGATATATGTGCAGTCTACAGATATATGTGTAGTCAATAGATATGTGTGCAGTCAACAGATATATGCACAGTCTATAGATATATGTGCAGTCAATAGATATATGTGCAGTCTATAGATATATGTGCAGTCAACAGATATATGCGCAGTCTATAGATATATGTGTAGTCAATACATATATGTGCAGTCATTAGATGTATGAGCACTCTATAGATATATGCACAGTCAGTATAATAAAAAGTGCATACTATGTAAGTAATTGAAAGAATTGACTTTATCATAAGATCAGGTCACTTTCAAAAGTGTGAATGTCGTCAAACAAAAATAATTTAATAATTTGTCTGATGATTTCACCAAAACTAAATAACATATTTGTACAAAGTAACTAGCATGTAGTAGTTAATAATGGGTAGGTTTGATTTTTAGCGAAATGATTCTGAAATGAGATGAGCAAAAAAAACGCAATTCAGGGACCTTTAATAGAGGAGGGACTTTTAATAGAGGAAGGACCTTTAAGTCAAACCGCAGCCCTTAAAGAGTCCCACATACCATCTTTGGCCTGGTCTGGTCCTCGCTGTCTGCGTGTCCCAGTCGTCCGTAACGCCCTTTACCCCAGGTGTAGAGTTCACCGGCGACACTGACACAGGCGCTGTGAGCCCCACCGGCCGCAATGTCCACTATGTCCTTGCCCCGCAGTGACTCAATGACACGGGGCCGATCACACGGACTACAACATACAGGGAACCATTGATTGTGCAACTCTGACCGACTAATGTGGCGGTGTTGGCTGAAGTTTGGCTGTTCATGTGAATCAAACAATTAAAAGAAGCCCTTACAAAAGAAATCAGACTTTCAATGATGGAAACTTACAAGAAATGAAAGCCTGCTTTTGTGTATCCTGCAATCAGTGCAACACTGTGTACTACCAAAGGCCGATTTACATGAGCGATTAACTGCCGAGTTGGCCGGCTGGCAGGGTGTCATGTGATATCACATTGCAAGAACTGGTTGTGTAAACTCCCTTGTTAGACTGATTAGTGAGGCCAATATATGACTATGATTGTATCGGTCAAACTGGACCCAATTTCGCCATCAGTCAGCCACGTTTTGAAGCATTGACCGATCAGTGACCAACAACGATGGACAACAGGTGCACCAGTCATGACCTTTCATCAAAACTCAAATCAAGAGTGGTATGAGTCAATACAGTATCTAGACATGTCGCTCGTCTAAACATACTTATATTTTAGCTGCACAGTCATGTAAACCGGCCTTTAGGAAGTGTTGTGCAGAGATATGGATTGTTACTAGACACCGACCCCTCATTGCCATAGACACATACCTCCTGTTGACACAGAAACCTACCTCCTGTTGACACAGACACCTACCTCCCATTGCCATAGACACATACCTCCTGTTGACACAGACACCTACCACCCATTGCCATAGACACCTACCTCCTGTTGACACAGACACCTACCTTGCGTTGCCACAGACACCTAACTCCCGTTGCCATAGACACATACCTCCTGTTGACACAGACACCTAACTCCCGTTGCCATAGACACATACCTCCTGTTGACACAGACACCTACCTCCTGTTGCCATAGACACATACCTCCTGTTGACACAGACACCTACCACCCATTGCCATAGACACCTACCTCCTGTTGACACAGACACCTACCTCGCGTTGCCAGACACCTAACTCCCGTTGCCATAGACACCTACACCCTGTTGCCATCGACACCTACATCCTGTTGCCATAGACACCTACCTCCCGTTTCCGCAGACACCTACCTCCCGTTGCCATAGACACCTCCCATTGCCATAGACACCTACCTCCCGTTGCCATAGACACCTACTTCCCATTGCTATAGACACCTACCTCCCATTGCCATAGACACCTACCTCCCGTTTCCATAGACACCTACCTCCCATTGCCGTAGACACCTACCTCCCGTTGCCACAGACACCTACCTCCCGTTGCCATAGACACCTACCTTTTGTTGCCACAGACACCTACCTCCCGTTACCATAGACACCTACCTCCTGTTGCCGTGACCCAACTTCCCGTCTTCCCCCTCCCCCCAGGAGTACACCTCGCCCTCAGCTGACAGGGCGAGGCAATGTTTGCCCCCGGAGTTCACAGCCAGCTTCTTGATGAACACGTGTTGGATGGACTCGAGTAGTGTTGGAGCAGCCATTGACTCAGAGCCCCCTATACCCAGACGGCCCCCAGCTCCATAGCCCGTCGCATACACCTGCAACACACAGGACTGGTTACAACAGGTAATGGTAAGTCCTTACACTGTGCTCTATCTAGTCCTTACACTGTGCTCTATCTAGTCCTTACACTGTGCTCTATATAGTCCTTACACTGTGCTCTATCTAGTCCGTACACTGTGCTCTATATAGTCCTTACACTGTGCTCTATCTAGTCCTTACACTGTGCTCTATCTAGTCCGTACACTGTGCTCTATCTAGTCCGTACACTGTGCTCTATCTAGTCCTTACACTGTGCTCTATCTAGTCCTTACAATGTGCTCTATCTAGTCCTTACACTGTGCGCTATCTAATCTAGTCCTTACACTGTTCTCTATATAGTCCGTACACTGTGCTCTCTCTAGTCCTTACACTGTGCTCTATCTAGTCCTTACACTGTGCTCTATCTAGTCCTTACACTGTGCTCTATCTAGTCCTTACACTGTGCTCTATCTAGTCCTTACACTGTGCTCTATATAGTCCTTACACTGTGTGCTATCTAGTCCGTACACTGTGCTCTATCTAGTCCGTACACTGTGCTCTATCTAGTCCTTACACTGTGCTCTATCTAGTCCTTACACTGTGCTCTATCTAGTCCTTACACTGTGCGCTATCTAATCCTTACACTGTGCTCTATCTAGTCCTTACACTGTGCTCTATATAGTCCTTACACTGTGCTCCATCTAGTCCTTACACTGTGCGCTATCTAATCCTTACACTGTGCTCTATCTAGTCCTTACACTGTGCTCTATATAGTCCTTACACTGTGCTCTATCTAGTCCTTACACTGTGCGCTATCTAATCCTTACACTGTGCTCTATCTAGTCCTTACACTGTGCTCTGTATAGTCCTTACACTGTGCTCTATATAGTCCTTACACTGTGCTCTATCTAGTCCTTACACTGTGCTCTATCTAGTCCTTACACTGTGCTCTATCTAGTCCTTACACTGTGCTCTATCTAGTCCTTACACTGTGCTCTATCTAGTCCTTACAATGTGCTCTATCTAGTCCTTACATTGCGCTCTATCTAGTCCTTACAACGCGCTCTATCTAGTCATTACAACGCGCTCTATCTAGTCATTACACCGTGCTCTATCTAGTCATTACAACGCGCTCTATCTAGTCATTACACCGTGCTCTATCTAGTCCTTATAATATAATAATAGGAATTTACACAGCACTTGAACCACTAAAAATAAAATTCTCTTAGGCGCTTCGGTAATCGTTTACTTAACTGGCCTAAATTATTACGGCTTTATGCCGACGGTTTTTACAGCATTTTTGTACCTGAATGCGTTCCTTACATCATTCCGCATATGTTCCAGTAAAAAAGTTCATATATTCTTTAAAAATATTGTGTTTTAGGCCACTTTTAATCAGTTTTACACATCAAAACAGCGGAACCGATTGCATGATAAACATGGCGCGTGTGCGATTTGCGCATTAGTCACGCCTCGGTGCCATCAGAACCGCGAAGGCGATGTTTGTGTGTACTGGGCATACAATTACGCAACGTAAAAAAATTAAGAGAAAAAAATTGAGAAAATAGGCTCCAAAAATGTTTCAAACGAAGAAATTGTAGAAAAAAAATGAAAACATTCTCCACAGTTTTCATATTAAACACAACATTTGTAGAGCACATACAGTCACTTCTAACGTAATATTTTATATTTTATTTAACGAAATATTATTTGTATGAAAATGATGTGGTCGATATTAGATGTTATGCGCATGCGCAACTACAAGGGACATCTCATTGCATGTCATTGTAAATATAATTAAATTTAAAAGAATGCATGGGTTAAATTATCTGTCGTTTGATGAACAAAGATTATTTTGTAATTAAAAATTATACTGATGATATTGCATGTCATGCGCATGTGCAATTTTAAAGGGACAACTCATTGCATGTCATTAACATAATTAAATTAAAAAGAATGCATGGGTTAAAGTATCTTTCGTTTGGTGAGCAAAGGTTATTGTTTTTGTAATTAAAACATATACTGATAATATTGCATGTCATGCGCATGCGCAACTTTAAGGAGGGAGGAGTACTTTAGAAGCACTTTAATTTAATTAAGTAAATTTATATAAATTTAAGTCAATGTATATACATTTACAATTTAATGTACTCTCTTTACATTAACATGTTCATTTAAATAATTAAAAAATAATAATTAAATTATATGCATATTCATATTTTTGGGGAACACCAAATACATATTTAGTTTTTTTAATATTTCTAAACTGGTGAGTAACCAAACCACATATGTATTGCTTTTTACGTATATGCTGTGTCTATGTGCAGTTGTTGTATCACTGGATTTGTCTGAATACACATTTCTTGATCGAATGACTGATAACACATTCACAGCTCACATCCAGTGGATACACAAACCTGTGCATTCGATGTGTATTCGACGGTTATGCGCCCGTCATGGCAGTTCGTGCAAATGCTACACAATTTCTTTTGTGCAACTGCCTCGGACCGAAGCCCTCAGTGCGCGGAAGAAAGCCACACGATGTAAATACTTACTAAATAGTGTTATTATTTAAGCTTGGACAAGGATTTCCTACAGCAATTTACCTTATTTCTGCCAAGCAGCAGTATGAGTTACACCAGCAGACACCTTTAAAACACCATTGTTACTTAGCGATTTTCCTTCAAATAAATATAAGAAACTTTTACAATAGTTGGTTCATGGAGTTCTTTACATATAACTGGCCATTGATGGTAATGATAATGAAACTGACAATGATGGCTTGTAACGATAATGAAAAGTTATGTAGTCCCATAATGATAATAATACATTTATGTTTTTACGTAATTATTGTGGCAAGGATACTGAATACTCTATGACGACTCCATCCCTCTAAGAAAGCTAAATAGCTGTAAACTGTTGTTTTATTTATTACACGTCAAAATCACACTAGCAGTTACAATAGTGTAGCACGTTGATTAATTAATTATTAATATGTTAATTAATGTTATATATTTTGCTGAATGTGTGTATGCGCAATGAAAGTATGCTTTTATTTCACATGTATTATGAGAAAGTAATTAATGTTATTTAATATGAACAATTAAAATTGTTTCTGAGCTATATCTTCTTCTTCCCATTAATCACTGGCAAGGCAGTACTACATCACGATTTCTCCGCGGGATATTGCTGTGAAAACGGACAATACAGAATACCTCCCTCCCTCCCTCCCTCCCTCCCTCCCTCCCTCCCTCCCTCCCTCCCTCCTTCCCTCCCTCCCTCCCTCCCAACAATACCCCTCCCCATCAGAAGGAAACCATGCAGACATGCAATATCAGCATAATTTTAAAAAAACCTTTGTTCACCAAACGACAGATAATTTAACCCCTACATTCTTTTAAATTTAATTATATTAACAATGACATACAATGAATTGTCCCTTTAAAGATGCCCATGACATGCAATATCATCAGTATGTTTTAATTACAAAAACAATAACCTTTGCTCACCAAACGACAGATAATTTAACCCATCCATTCTTTTAAATTTAATTATATTAATTTTCATACAAATAATATTTGCAACATCAAATATTTAATTAAATAAATATGAAATATTACGTTAGAAGTGACTGTATGTGCTCTACAAATGTTGTGTTTAATATAAAAACTGTGGAGAATGTTTTAATTTTTTTATAGAATTTCTTCATTTGAAACATTTTTGGAGCCTATTTTCTCAATATTGTTCTCTTAATTTTTTTTACATTGCGTAATTGTATGCCCCATGCACACAAAGATCGCCTTCGCGGTTCTGATGGCACCTAGGCGTGACTAATGCGCAAATCGCACACGCGCCATGTTTATCTTGCAATCGGTTCCGCTGTTTTGATGTGTAAAACTGATTAAAAGTGGCTTAAAACACAATATTTTTAAAGAATATATGAACTTTTTTACTGGAACATATGCGGAATGATGTAAGGAACGCATTCAGGTACAAAAATGCTGTAAAAACCGTCGGCATAAAGCCATAATAATTTAGGCCAGTTAAGTAAACGATTACCGGCGCTTCATATAAAACTGCATTAAAAAAAAAAAAATTGCCAGGTACTCTTTTAGTCAACTAAGGAAATATGTCCAATACCCCACAGCAATAGGAGTCCAATGTTCCAATAAGGCCAATACCCCACAGCAATAGGAGTCCAATGTTCCAATAAGGCCAATACCCCACAGCAATAGGAGTCCAATGTTCCAATAGGGCCAATAACCCACGGCAATAGGAGTCCAATGTTCCAATAGGGCCAATACCCCACGGCAATAGGAGTCCAATGTTCCAATAGGGCCAATACCCCACGGCAAATGGAGTCCAATGTTCCAATAGGGCCAATACCCCACAGCAATAGGAGTCCAATGTTCCAATAGGGCCAATACCCCACAGCAATAGGAGTCCAATGTTCCAATAGGGCCAATACCACACGGCAATAGGAGTCCAATGTTCCAATAGGGCCAATACCACACGGCAATAGGAGTCCAATGTTCCTATAGGGCCAATACCCCACAGAAATAGGAGTCCAATGTTCCTATAGGGCCAATACCACACGGCAATAGGAGTCCAATGTTCCAATAGGGCCAATACCCCACAGCAATAGGAGTCCAATGTTCCAATAGGGCCAATACCCCACGGCAATAGGAGTCCAATGTTCCAATAGGGCCAATACCCCACGGCAAATGGAGTCCAATGTTCCAATAGGGCCAATACCCCACAGCAATAGGAGTCCAATGTTCCAATAGGGCCAATACCCCACAGCAATAGGAGTCCAATGTTCCAATAGGGCCAATACCCCACAGCAATAGGAGTCCAATGTTCCAATACCCCACAGCAATAGGAGTCCAATGTTCCAATAGGGCCAATACCCCACAGCAATAGGAGTCCAATGTTCCAATAGGGCCAATACCCCACAGCAAAAGTAGTCCAATGTTCCAATAGGGCCAATACCCCACAGCAGTGATAGACAATACTTGGTAATGTTTTCAGAATTGCACAATTTGCTGGGTGGAATTAATGGAATTATGCGCATTCAGGGTATTTTTTCTTGGCATTAATTTTTTTTATTAATTTAAAGGAATATTTTGCAAAAAATTAAAGAATATCATTGAGTTTTAAGGGATGGGAAAAAATTATGGAATATAAAGGAATTTCCTTTCAGATAATAAGTTGACTTGCTATGACACACCTTTCCATCGCCGGTCACTGCAAATAATGTCTGCTCCCCTCCTATCAGCTGTACTGGACGCAGGGCAGCCAGCGACTCACAGCTGATTGGCTGTTTGACCTTTGCCCCCTCAACGCCACCGAGCTGACCACGATGATTATGACCCCAGCCGAGAATCTGACCACTGCCTCCCCAGGACAGCGTCCAGTCATCTGCGTGTCTACAACAGAACGAGTGACCTCTTAAAAGAAATGTACGACTTCCATTGGTTAATTGATAGACTGTTTTATGAGACGTTGAAACACTGAATTTATTAGTGATTTGAACATCTTAGTTGTTTAAAAATAGTTTCCATATAAAGCGTGTTACTACTGTGACATTTCATGTCTTAATATTTTCGAAAATATACGGTTTAGTGATGAAATAAAATATTAAAATTTTACGACATATAGAGACCGCTTTACTGTAATTAATGACAGACCAATTCTAGGCTAGCGCTACTGGTGGCCACATGGCATCGGATTTGGCTAAACAAAAGTCACCCGTTTGAGCCAATTTGGCCAGCAGCATTTTGTTTCAAAAGTATGCAGAATTGTGAGAATACATGAGACATCTTTGTTGTTGTTTTGATGCACATTAAAAAAGTTTGGCTACAGCAAAACGGCTAAACATAAGAGACAGCCCATCAATGAATCCTCACAACTGAATTAAAACATGTTTTTCACCAGATAATATATTGTTCTGTCAAACCCCTTTTTTACAAAATTTTTGACAATAAATATACTACATCAATAAAGATTAAAACAGAAACTATAAATCTGCTAATTTAGGTGAACTTTGAGGTTAATGGTTTTGTGCCATCTAGGTGACAGCGGTGGACGTACGTGTTCTCCAGCAAAACGTGTTATACGCCACTAATGACTAATGGCATAACAGCCTTCCTTTATATCACTTAACAAAGTGCAACAGAAAACATGATTTATCTTGAAATGAACAAATAGGAAATAACTCATTTTGCGAATAAACGCTTCAATTATTGGTTAAATAATTCATGAGTATCGCCACCTGTTGAGCCACAACAGTAGTTGTTCGTCATTGTCGCATTTGAATATGTCATGCTTCTCATGCGCGCGAGACGTCCCCTCTCCCTCCTGGCTTATCTCTTGCACCTTCTTGAGCACCTCGTCACAGAAGGTGGTGGGTAACACCGTCCGCTGCTCCAAGGCCTGTGCCACTCGCGCTGCCGAACAGTAGCGTCGGAACCACAACCATTTGTGCACCTCCAGACAGCCTGAGAGGGAATCTAGGCCAAGATCACATGCTAGCGCCACCAACACCTGGGTGGAGGAACCAAGGTAGACATGTGACAGTCATATGAACACAAACTATTAATTAGTGTGACTATAATATTATGGTTATTGAAATATGAAAAAAATTCATTAAAAATTCAGTAAATCATGATCGTTAGCAAAAATTGTAAAGTTATTTAATTATGATTAGATTTCTAGTTTGATAGCTGGCAAGACAGAGAGAAAACATAAATATGTGTGACAATAAACATATAATCATACTTGTTTTTATCATGCATTATGTGTGTCTTTGTGTGTGTGTGTGTGTGTGTGTGTGTGTGTGTGTGTGTGTGTGTGTGTGTGTGTGCACGTGTGTGCGCGTGTGTGTGAATATATAAGTGTTATGGACGAGACCTTGAAGAAAGCACTGTGCATCAAATGCTTGCCGCTGCGTACGATCGGTTCCTCGTACTCATACTGTCTCTGCAACATCTCTGGCAGCCCCTTGACCAGGGACGCGAGAGCTGTACCACTGAGGCACTGTAACACAAGACACGACACTCAAGTAACACCTCTGGTAGCCCCTTGATCAGGGATGCGAGAGCTGTACCACTGAGGCACTGTAACATAAGACACGACACTCAAGTAACACCTCTGGTAGCCCCTTGACCAGGGACGCGAGAGCTGTACCACTGAGGCACTGTAACACAAGACACGACACTCAAGTAACATCTCTGGTAGCCCCTTGACCAGGGACGCGAGAGCTGTACCACTGAGGCACTGTAACACAAGACACGACACTCAAGTAACACCTCTGGCAGCCCCTTGATCAGGGACGCGAGAGCTGTACCACTGAGGCACTGTAACACAAGACACGACACTCAAGTAACACCTCTGGTAGCCCCTTGATCAGGGATGCGAGAGCTGTACCACTGAGGCACTGTAACATAAGACACGACACTCAAGTAACACCTCTGGTAGCCCCTTGACCAGGGACGCGAGAGCTGTACCACTGAGGCACTGTAACACAAGACAAGACACTCAAGTAACATCTCTGGTAGCCCCTTGACCAGGGACGGGAAAGCTGTACCACTGAGGCACTGTAACATAAGACACGACACTCAAGTAACACCTCTGGTAGCCCCTTGATCAGGGATGTGAGAGCTGTACCACTGAGGCACTGTAACATAAGACACGACACTCAAGTAACATCTCTGGTAGCCCCTTGACCAGGGACGCGAGAGCTGTACCACTGAGGCACTGTAACACAAGACACGACACTCAAGTAACACCTCTGGTAGCCCCTTGACCAGGGACGGGAGAGCTGTACCACTGAGGCACTGTAACACAAGACACGACACTCAAGTAACATCTCTGGTAGCCCCTTGACCAGGGACGCGAGAGCTGTACCACTGAGGCACTGTAACACAAGACACGACAGGTAGATATGTTACACAAATGTGACCCGCACCATCAAAATCAGGAACAAGTCGGAAAATTACATCTTAAAATAAAGGTACTACATAAAAGACAATTATACGGGCTTTCCAACGGTGCCAAAGACAACTACCAAGCTCTATTAGTTGCTGAGTTATCATTTGATAAAGAGAAGGTGCCCCGAGTCATTTGACAAAAAATTATTCTGAGAAAAACAGCTTTGAAGTTTACTAAAGTATATTCATACATTTCAATAAAAAAGGCATATTGCATGAATTTGAAATTTTGCACTTTTGTAGTACAAATCAACATGGACATTTTGGTGCAATTCCATTTCGATAGCTGTGAAAGTTTGCAAGACATGGCATTCTCAGTGACTTTGCCGCCAAGCTATCCGTGCACTCGCTCGAAGCTGTCAGTGTTAACTGTCGCTCGATCGTGATCTTCCTCGTCACTTTTGCCCTCAGAAATGATGTTCATTCCATTGTCGCTATCTGATCCGTCTGACTCGACTAAGTTTTCCAGTCAACAGCAACTAAATAAATGATTAATAAACGTAGATTCGATATATAAAAAAATCTCTGTACATCGAACTCAAACCAAAACAAACATGGCTTCGTGTGGGGGTAAAGGTCGCATTCCAATGTTCAGAGTGATTGTGCATGCGCGTTTCTAGCTGAGCACAAGCGATTTGTATCACATGATTATGTCCTCATTATTATTCAGTGAATAATGTGGTTTTGTTTACGTTTGGTCTCCCTTTTAAACCTCTCTGACTGGTTATATAGTAACACGTGACTGATTTTACCTTAGTAAATGCATCCCATAATAGGTCAGCTTTTCAATGATGCCAATATGTTTTCAAAGTTA
This sequence comes from Lamellibrachia columna, assembly GCA_963662155.1. NCBI lineage: Eukaryota > Metazoa > Annelida > Polychaeta > Sabellida > Siboglinidae > Lamellibrachia > Lamellibrachia columna. The sequence goes on along the minus strand of OY759274.1, from coordinate 32,584,131 downwards.
TCAATCGTTTTATGACCTTATAATATCATGACAGCAATGTAGGATAGTTACGCTAACTAAATACATCAACACCTCAAAATTGGCCATCGCAGCCAAATTCACCCCTTCACACACTTTGAAGTGGAATAGACAGGCTTGGCATTTCCAACTTATTCCTGATTGGCTGGAACAGGTCACATATGTGTAAAAACCACAAATCTTTAAAAATAACACAAACATTTGATTGGACGGATGTACTCATATAGATCTAAGAAATTAACAATGTGCAAAACAAAAAGAAACATTTTTAACAGATGATGACAACCTGACATCACCTGACAGCACCTGACAGCACCTGCGGCGCTACACACTCTGCTGAACAATGCCTCACTGTTGTACGTACCACGTTGAAGTCCTTCGGATCATCAGGTAGTTCTCCCGTTGGACTTGCAATCAGCAGACTCACGTTGATGTTAGCTCCAAAGTGGGTCATCATTAACTTGCGCAGTTTCTTCAACGCCCACATTCTCTGCTGGGCACCTACATAGGACCATCAATGAGGTACAAGGACCATCAAGGAGGGTACAAGGACCATTAAGGATGGCACAAGGACCATCAAGGAGGGAACACAGACCATCAAGGAGGGAACATGGACCATCAAGGAGGGAACATGGACCATCAAGGATGGCACAACGACCTTCAAGGAGGGAACACGGACCTTCAAGGAGGGAACATGGACCATCAAGGAGGGACAAGGACTATCAAAGAGGAACATGGACTTTCAAGGAGGGAACATGGACCATCAAGGAGGGAACATGGACCATCAAGGATGGAACATGGACCATCAAGGAGGGAACACGGACCATCAAGGACGGTACAAGGACCAACAAAGAGGGTACATGGACCACCAATGATGGCACATGTACCATCAAGGATGGCAAAAAGGACAATCAAGGACGGCAAAAAGATCGTCAAGTATAGCACAAGGGCCATCAAGGATGGCACTAGGACCATCAATGATGGCACAAGGACCATTAAGGATGGCACAAGCACACACCATCAAGGAGGGAACATCTGAAACTATAGCTATGTTCTGATTCTGATTTTTGTGCGTCCCTGTTCACGATTATGCTTAATGATTCTGTTTTCAACGAGGGAACACGGACCAGGACCATCAAGGAGGGTGCAAGGACCATCAAGGAAGGTACAAGGGCCATCTTGCAAGGAGGCTCCACTACTATATTAAATACTGTGAATAAGGGCTTCAGTAAAGGCCAGGTCTGTAAATGAGCACTTCCACATTACTGCGCAACAGAAGGAAGACAAGTGCATTAGCAATTACTGGGGGGATAGACTGGCAAAAAATTATTCAACATTGGTTTACAAAGTTAGAACATGGTCTCAATCAACTACAAGATTGAAAACATAACTGTTCTGCATCGTCTTGTACAATGTGTGCAACAAACTGCTGAATTGTGTAAGCTACATGGCGTCCAGTAAGCTACATGGCGTCCTGTAAGCTACATGGCGTCCAGTAAGCTACATGGCGTCCAGTAAGCTACATGGCGTCCAGTAAGCTACATGGCATCCAGTAAGCTACATGGCATCCAGTAAGCTACATGGTGTCCAGTAAGCTACATGGTGTCCAGTAAGCTACATAGAGTCCACTAAGCTACATGGTGTCCAGTAAGCTACATGGTGTCCAGTAAGTCTTTCACATAAAAAAAATTGTTATTGACATGAATTTTCTTGTTTGTGGAACACCTTTAATATATTAAAGATATTCCGCTAAGAAGTAAGTATACACCACTAAAAAATTTATTTTCTGTGAATTTTTTTCATCCAAAACGTTTTACTTATACAGCGCCACCTACCGAGAGAGCTGAGTTGTGCACACGCTGCGAGGGCCGCAGCGAGACGGGGCACGATGCCGCGGTTATTCGTCGTCTCAAGTTTGAAGTCGAGCAGACACGTAACAAGGTCAATGGAAGGTCGCGACAGCACGGTGCGATCAGACAGCATGTCCATGGGCGCTGCCAGGGGCATGATGGGATACACGGTGAAGCGCCAGCCCCAGCCGTTAACAGAGCCGTCACTTGTGAATCGCCAGCGAAGTTCGTCACCGCTCACTCGCAGCTCTTGCGACCAGTCTGCCCACTCACGCCCTAGGGACATGCAGATGTTTATCTTATACAGCTCAACAATAACAGTCATTACCACTCTCAAAAACAAATTATAAGGAATATTTTAAAGAAAATTAAAGGAAATTACAGGATTTTTTTAAGGAATGTTGGATCTAATGTCTGGCCAGTAAGGAGGCTCAACTTTTCGGCTGGTCTAATTTGAACAAAATCAGAAATATGTAATAGGTATTTCAACCTGAAGACCCCCATAACAGACCTGATCTGATGGAGATGTTGCGTCCAGTGCCGTCCATCAACATGAGGGGATCGTGTCTCCTCTCTGTTGAACACTGCCGGTCAAACTCCACTCGCAAGCCTTCCGCACCTACAACGAGGGGGGCTCTATGATCACATACTGACCAGTTATATTGAAGTTCCCTCCTCAATTTTTTTATTTTTCGAGCTTGTTTGTATTTTAGCTTTGGTGTAATCGCCAGACAAACTATTACATTATTTTTTACCAGATCCAGTAAAACTAGATGAAAAAAGATAAAAGTGGTCCGGCTCTATATACTATCAAAGTCACCACTGATGGTCAAGAGAACTGACCAGGTATCTTGACATGACCGCTGATGGATGTGTCATCGGAGTAGGGATGCGAGCTCTCTTGGATGGCAGGCAGCGCTGTGTGATGACCACTCTCCATATCAGCCGCAACATCCTCCAACTCAGTGACACACAACTCTAGCAACATCTCTGACACCTGCAACAGACATCACGTGTGACACATGGCTCTAGCAGCATCTCTGACACCTGCAACAGATGTCACGTGTAACACGGCTCTAGCAGCATATCTGACACCTGCAACATACGTCATGTGTGACACACGGCTCTAGCAACATCTCTGACACCTGCAACAGATGTCACGTGTAACACGGCTCTAGCAGCATATCTGACACCTGCAACATACGTCACGTGTGACACACGGCTCTAGCAGCATCTCTGACACCTGCAACAGATGTCACGTGTAACATGGCTCTAGCAGCATATCTGACACCGGCAACATACGTCATGTGTGACACACGGCTCTAGCAACATCTCTGACACCTGCAACATACGTCACGTGTGACACACGGCTCTAGCATCTCTGACACCTGCAACAGATGTCACATGTAACATGGCTCTAGCAGCATATCTGACACCTGCAACATACGTCACGTGTGACACACGGCTCTAGCAGCATCTCTGATACCTGCAACATACGTCACATGTGACACACGGCTCTCGCAGCATCTCTGACACCTGCAACAGACGTCATTTGTGACACACGGCTCTCGCAGCATCTCTGACACCTGCAACATTATTAAACATAATATCCATACAAAATGTGTCACTATCGCGATCTTTCATACCTTAAAAAAACAAGATTTGGCAATAAAATAAAATATGCTAGTTTTACAACATGTACAGAGACCGCTTTACTGATATTAACGAGATGAATAAATCTTCCCATTTGAAGGTGAAATATAATGTTTTTCACTGGATGAATTATTGGTCTATCAAAATCCCATTTTATACAATTTATAATGGCATATTTACTACAGCAATAAAGTTTAAACAAGTATAACCATTGAATGGATGAATTTTCTAGTTTCTTGCGTTGATGTATTGACATTTTATTTATCTCTCAAGAAACGTGAAATATTTGGAGAATACAAACAATTTCTCGAGAGGTTAATAACAAGTCAAATGAAGTATTTGAGAATTTGGGCATTTTAATTATACAAACCCCCACACCAGTCACATTCACTGTGCATTCCATTGTAAAAGCCAGTCCCTCCTACCTGGGGATACGTCTTCCCAAGGGCTGTGAGGACATCAGTCAGTGCCTCCTTTCCTCTCTCTCCAGCCCGTTTGGCCACGGCCAGTTTCAGCATGTCCACAAGGCTACGGGCATCGTCTGCAGTCAACTTCTGACTGAAGTCATCGAGGTCAGGCACGCAGATAATGGATGTGTCAACCTCGGCTCCAGAGCTTGTAATCTGTAACATCATACAGGTGCTTGAGGCCTGCAAGACTCAGTAGCTTGAGATGCAAGGACGACGTGTCAAAGTCTGCATCATTTTTATTATGGTAGGGCTATATTTAGAATGGCTTTTTCCTACAAAAGGCCAACTCACTTATGTACTTTCTTCACAAGAGGTCAGTACTTTAAAATATACAATTGAAATTCAGTGACATGAGGGCAGTTTGCCACCCAGTATAAAAAGGGAAAGAAAACGATGTTCGGGACTTTCGTCAAGTGAGTCAAAAAGTCTTTGTTCCGGTAGCAGCCGGCAGTTAGACGTGCATTATTTTATAATTGTATTATTTTATATTAGACTTCTTTCAAACTGTCTGTTAAGTTTGTTTTGTTTCAAGGGTTATTACTGGATAAACCCGGGAGGTTTTGTTTTAATAAAGTATGTGATAAACGTGTAACCTGACTTTACATTCTTTTTCTGTGCAACATAATCCTCACCAGTTTTGGACTAACCCCCCAACCAACATTGGCCATCCCATATTTGAAACAGGGAGTGGAACAACAATATTTATCCAACAAACTGGTGTCAGAAATATCAACTCCCCTGGTGCAGGACCAGCGGACACTTTATATGTTGATCTCCTCAATGTCCAAGGCAAATTTCACAAATTTCCAAAAATGTTCGGTAATTTAGGAAAATATAGAATGTGGCCAGATTACGATCCTGTCAGACCTCACTAATATTTATCAACATGAAGAGAATCAATGTCTAGAGACAACATTCCCATTACCTGTGCCATGGTTGTGAATGTCTCAGCTATAAAACTGTTCGCTGGCGAAGCTTTCGCCAGGCTGTGCATGCTGGGAAATGAACCGATGCTCTCGTGACTGCTAGATGCCATCTACGAAAGAAATATCATAAATAAATTTCATTTTTAAATACAATAAGTAAAGTTTTCGTTCAATCGTATCCTCATGCGAGGGAGTTAGCAGAATTGACTGAACCGCGTCATGAACACTTCTGCAGTGGCTCACGAGAGATGGAGTCCACAGCAGGCTACACATTTACCCCCTGTGTGGGATCTTTTACTTCCCCTGGCACAGACGCCAGGTAGAAGGGACCAACAGCTTTTAGTGTATCTTCTGAAAGACACAGGCAAAGTGGAGTGAACGAAATTGCACCAGGTGGACTGGAACCCTCGAGTGGCAGTCCAGCACTGTAACAGGTGGACTGGAACCCTCGAGTGGCAGTCCAGCACTGTAACAGGTGGACTGCAACCCTCGAGTGGCAGTCCAGCACTGTAACAGGTGGACTGGAACCCTCGAGTGGCAGTCCAGCACTGTAACAGGTGGACTGCAACCCTCGAGTGGCAGTCCAGCACTGGAACAGGTGGACTGGAACCCTCGAATGGCAGTCCAGCACTGTAACAGGTGGACTGGAACCCTCGAATGGCAGACCAGCGCTGTAACAGGTGGAGTGGAACCCTCGAATGGCAGACCAGCGCTGTAACAGGTGGACTGGAACCCTCGAATGGCAGACCAGCGCTGTAACAGGTGGACTGGAACCCTCGAATGGCAGACCAGCGCTGTAACAGGTGGACTGGAACCCTCGAATGGCAGACCAGCGCTGTAGCAGGTGGACTGGAACCCTCGAATGGCAGACCAGCGCTGTTACAGGTGGACTGGAACCCTCGAATGGCAGACCAGCGCTGTAACAGGTGGACTGGAACCCTCGAATGGCAGACCAGCGCTGTAACAGGTGGACTGGAACCCTCGAATGGCAGACCAGCACTGTAACAGGTGGACTGGAACCCTCGAATGGCAGACCAGCGCTGTAACAGGTAGACTGGAACCCTCGAATGGCAGACCAGCGCAGTAACAGGTGGACTGGAACCCTCGAGTGGCAGACCAGCACTGTAATAGGTGGACTGGAACCCTCGAGTGGCAGACCAGCGCAGTAACAAGTGGACTGGAACCCTCGAGTGGCAGACCAGCACTGTAATAGGTGGACTGGAACCCTCGAATGGCAGACCAGAACTGTAACAGGTGGACTGGAACCCTCGAGTGGCAGACCAGCGCAATAACAGGTGGACTGGAACCCTCGAGTGGCAGACCAGCACTGTAACAGGTGGACTGGAACCCTCGAATGGCAGACCAGGACTGTAACAGGTGGACTGGAACCCTCGAGTGGCAGACCAGCGCAGTAACAGGTGGACTGGAACCCTCGAATGGCAGACCAGCACTGTAAGCTACATGGCATCCAGCACTGTAACAGGTGGACTGCAACCCTCGAGTGGCAGTCCAGCACTGGAACAGGTGGACTGGAACCCTCGAATGGCAGTCCAGCACTGTAACAGGTGGACTAGAACCCTCGAATGGCAGACCAGCGCTGTAACAGGTGGAGTGGAACCCTCGAATGGCAGACCAGCGCTGTAACAGGTGGACTGGAACCCTCGAATGGCAGACCAGCGCTGTAACAGGTGGACTGGAACCCTCGAATGGCAGACCAGCGCTGTAACAGGTGGACTGGAACCCTCGAATGGCAGACCAGCGCTGTAGCAGGTGGACTGGAACCCTCGAATGGCAGACCAGCGCTGTTACAGGTGGACTGGAACCCTCGAATGGCAGACCAGCGCAGTAACAGGTGGACTGGAACCCTCGAATGGCAGACCAGCGCTGTAACAGGTGGACTGGAACCCTCGAATGGCAGACCAGCGCAGTAACAGGTGGACTGGAACCCTCGAGTGGCAGACCAGCACTGTAATAGGTGGACTGGAACCCTCGAGTGGCAGACCAGCGCAGTAACAGGTGGACTGGAACCCTCGAGTGGCAGACCAGCACTGTAATAGGTGGACTGGAACCCTCGAATGGCAGACCAGAACTGTAACAGGTGGACTGGAACCCTCGAGTGGCAGACCAGCGCAATAACAGGTGGACTGGAACCCTCGAGTGGCAGACCAGCACTGTAACAGGTGGACTGGAACCCTCGAATGGCAGACCAGAACTGTAACAGGTGGACTGGAACCCTCGAGTGGCAGACCAGCGCAGTAACAGGTGGACTGGAACCCTCGAGTGGCAGACCAGCACATTAACAGGTGAACTAGAACCCTCAAGTGGCAGTCCAGCACTGTAACAGCCGAGATTACACACTTCACTACAGTTGTACAGGTCTATGCCAGTGTGAACATGTATTTAGGACTGACCATCAGTGGCCTGACTTACCTCGGACACTCTGGTCAGTGAGTCCGTCATGGAGATGGCAATGTCCAGTACGTCGACCCGACTGGACGACAGGGCAGTCACTGCCCTAAGGGTAGGTTCATCAGGGCTGACCAGGGGTGAGATGGCTGGGGGTGAGGGTAGAACCAGCTTGGACTCCGCCATGTTGACAGCATGGATGTCTTTGAGCAGCGACCCAACTACTGCGGACCTGGAGAGAAGACAGATCCATAATGTAGGGCCTCCTTTTTACTTTGTTAAATCAATAACATATAAGGCCCTTCTTTTTACTTTGTTAAATCAATAACACATAAGGCCCTTCTTGACTTCCGGAAATCTTGGTGCAGCAGCGACTTGAAATTGGTGTAGAGAATTTACAGTTAAAAGTGGAATATTGAATAGAATCAGTATTACTACTGCATATATATTATACGTAAACTTATTGTAGACATATATTAGAAAACAGTTTTTGCTAATTATTAGTCAAAGGCAGGATTTTAGAGTAAGTTAGTTCCGGACTCCGACAGGGAAGTCAGTGAGCGTTAATAGGGTTGTTTACCATTCGAAAATTGAGATAGCATAGTTAATAGTCAGAAACAGTGGAATATTGGTTAGAATAAGTATTACTATTACACATATACTATATACACAAACTTCTTATAGACATATATTAAGAAACTATCTTATTAACAGAGGTTGTATTTTTCCCGGACTCAAATTCAACGAGCGATAAGGGGGAGTTTGTTTACAGGTCGTAAATTAAACAGGTGTACCAAACTATCGTATATATTGCTAAATATATATTAGATAAAGTGATACATTTACATAAATAACATACATAAGGTAATATCTGACATAGTTGTAGTAAACGATTTCAGTAAAAAGGAATTAACAGCATGATTTTAGCGTAAGTTGGTTTACACTGACTTCGTTGTTTTGTTTACACAGTGTTCTCCGTATTCGCTAGGTGGCAGGCTTTTTCTTTGCTCATACGAGCTTAGTAGAAAAGACATAGTTAGCAAGTATATTAGCCTAAAGTGTTCTTTTGAACACAAAAACAGCCTTATTCAAGGCTAACGTAGCAATCAGATCAAGTCTAAATTTTATGATGGCGCCGTGCAAATGGCAGGTAAAGGCCACTAGGCATTTAATATGCAGCAGTTGTAGCAACTGGGTGGACTTCGTCAAGTCCGGGTGTGAGAAGTCCTGGACTGAGGTTCAGGCAGATAGTTTTAGTTTTGAGTGTATGGGATGTACAAGGATGAAGGAACTTGAGGTGGAGTTAGAACAGCTGAGGCTGCTCATTGTGACAGTGGTGGGAAGGGAGCAGGTCGGTTGTGCCAGTGGTTCTGGTGGGGGGACAGTAGATGATAAAGTGGGGGAAGACGACGAGAGAGATGCTAGGGAGAGCTCACCTCACCCTGGGAGGATGCTGAGAGGAGGTAAGGTGACAGGTCGTAGGGAGACAGGACGTAAGGAAACGGGACGTAGGGAGACAGGACGAAGAGACAAGAAGGAAAGAAATGGGAGGGAAGACAAATGGATCGAAGGAAAGGGGAATGGGGGAGACAGTAGCGAACGAGTCAAGGTGGAAGGAGACGATAGTTAAGGTGATGGGAGTGAGGGAGACGGGAGGGAAGGCGACAGGAGCGCAAGTTAGCCAGGAGACGGGAGGGAAAGGTGACAGGTAGATGAGTGAGAGAGAGCCTGATAACAGTCTGCCACAAAGTGACAAGGCTGCAGGACAGAATGTGATGGAGGGGATCCACCAGAAGAGCTATTCCGAGGCAGTGATAGAGGGGGTGAGAAAGAGAGCGAGGGTGTTTGAATCTTAAACAAGGGAGATGACGTGGTAGTTTGCTTGCCTGGGGCCAAAATAGAGGCGATAACTGAGAGGGTAGAAAACACTGTGGGTTCGGGCAAGGGTGGATCTGTTTTAGTACACATAGGGACAAATAACGTAGAGAGGGAGGGTGCAACTGCCATAGTTAGGAAATACAGGAATTTGGTCAGAGCACTAAAGCAGACGCGGGTTGAGCAGGTAATACTGTCAGGGATTTTACCAGTAATAGGAAGGAGGGGTCATATAGAAATCGAAATTGCCGGGGGATGGCAATTAACATGCTAGTCGAGAAACTGTGTAGGGAAGAGGAAGTTGGTTTTGTGGATTTGTGGGGAAGTTTTGTTGGAAGGGCTGATATGTACATGAAGGACGGGCTTCATCTAAGTGGAAAGGGGGCAGCAGTATTTGCGGATGGACTCACAACAGCAGTAGACAGTGGCATGGGTAACATAACTAATATTTTTGGTAGTAAACACTATTTAAACTAGAAGTGCAGGGGGTTACTTAGAGATGTCTCAAGCAGGACAAGAGGCCACTAGTACAGATAAACCAATAACAAAATGTCCGAAACACATGTCTAAACAGGTTATAGATGCGTGTGTTTAAATGCTAGGAGTATAGTAAATAAGAAAAACGAGTTAAACATTATGGTAGATGATACTGACCCTCACATAATTGGTATTACTGAATCATGGGCCAACACAGACATAACAGATGCTGAATTAGGATTGACAGGATACATAATGTTTAGGAGAGATCAAATAGGAAGAAGGGGAGGGGGAGTTATTTTATATGTTAAAGAATCTATTCAGGCTTATGAAATAAAATTGGAAAGGAAAGCAGATTACGATGAAGCTGTTTGGTGCAAAATAGTTTCAGGAAATTCAAAATTAACTATTGGATTAGTTTACCGAAGTCCAAACATAAACGAAGACGATAACACAAAAATACAAAATGCTATAAAGGAAGTTAGTAAAGGGGAATGTATCATAATGGGAGATTTTAACCATGGACACATACAATGGAAATCTCTAGAGAGTACAGGGGGTGTGGACCAACAATTTCTATTTTTAATTCAGGATAGCTTCCTTACTCAGCACGTGCTAGAACCAACCAGGGGAGAAAATGTATTAGATATAGTTTTATCATCACAAAAAGAATTAGTGGACAATGTAAAAATACATCAACCATTGGGTAACAGTGACCACAATTAAATACATTTTGACATCAATGTAAAATCAGAAAGTAAAAATAAAAAACTGTATAGGAGAAACTTCCACTAAGGTAACTATAAAGATATGAGAAAATACTTAGCAAAGCTAGATTGGAATAACATGCTGATGAATAAGACCGCAATTGAATGTTGGAATATTCTAAAATATGAAATTGAGAGTATCGTCGATAAATTTGTTCCCTTGAAAAAACAACGAAAATGGCCTAGAAAGAAACATTTGTCAAAAGAAGCTATTAGAAAAATAGTGTTAAAGCAAACTATGTGGTGGGTTTATAGCCGTACCAGAAAGGATGAAGACTGCAAATAAAAAAAGAGGCACTTAACCTAGCTACAACTGAAATTAGAAAATCTAAGACCATTTGAAAAAAAATTGGCAGGTAATATAAAAAATTACACAAGTTTCTATGGTTATGTAAGGAGTAAACAGAAAGTTCAAGATAAGGTCGGACCACTGGAAAACAACAGGGGAAACATAATTTCAGACGGGTTTCAAATGGCAGAGGTCCTGATTGAGTATTTCAGCTCAGTTTTTACCACAGCGCCATTTACTAAATTTGAGGGCAATAAATCAGAACATTTAGAGCAATTATTTGTAACTCCTGAAATGATAGCACAAAACATTAAGAAGATGAAAGATAATAAATCACTGGGAGTTGATGGGATACCACCAAAACTGCTTAAGGAAATTGTTGAGCAAATTAGTACACCACTTGCAAAATTGTTTAACTTGTCAATAGAAGAAGGAATAGTTCCTTCAGAATGGAAAGAGGCAAATATTACGCCGCTATTTAAGAAGGGATCGAGGAACAAGCCAGAAAATTACAGGCAAGTGAGTTTAACATCAGTTGTATGTAAATTACACGAAACATTAATTAGAAACCACATGGTGGAATTCCTTGTAAAACATAAATTAATAAATACATCTCAACATGGGTTCCTAAAAGCAAAGTCATGTCTAACCAATCTCTTATGTTTTTTTGAAGAAATTACAAAGTGGGTAGATGACGGGGACCAGTGGATGTTGTCTATTTAGATTTTCAGAAAGCTTTCGAAAAAGTGGCTTACACACAGAAAACAGAGAGTAATAGTAGATGGTGATATTTCAAACTGGAAATCTGTTTTGAGTGGGGTACCACAGGGATCAGTATTAGGCCCTATACTGTTTTTAATATAAATAAATGATTTGGAAGATGACATATCTAGCAAAGTACTCAAATTTGCAGATGACACAAAAGTATTCAGAAAGGTTACTAATGATACAGATAAACAAAGTTTACAGGATGATCTAGATAAATTAGTTAAATGGTCAAAAAAATGGCAAATGTTATTCAATTTTGGAAGGTGTAAATGTATACAAATAGGATATGGAAACATGGACGAAGATTATAAAATGGGGGATGCTGTACTAGGTAGAACCACACAAGAAAAGGACTTAGGAGTAACATTTAGTGCTGACATGAAAGTTTCAGAGCAATGTGGGATTGCTGCTTCGAAAGGAAATCAAATTCTTTGGCTAATTAGGAGAACTATCATGTATAAGGAGAAACAGCTAATTGTACCCCTGTACAAAGCAATAGTTAGATCACATTTGGAATATTGTATTCAAGCATGGAGGCCATATCGTAAAGAGGACATAGACAAGCTACAAAGAATACAATGAAGAGCAACTAAAATGATTCCAGAATTGAGAGACCTTAGTTACGAAAGTCGCTTATTACAATGTGATTTGACAACACTAGAGACCAGGAGACTAAGAGGAGACCGACCTTTTGACTTTGTTAACTTCACAAAATAAGGCCCTTTTTGACTTTGTAATACCCATAACATAAAATATAGAGCTCTTATTTTGACTAAACTAAACTAAATTATATGAATAAACTCATAAAATTAAACTCATAAAATGATCTGAATTAGTCGCTGACATAGCACACACGATCCACTGACCTGGCGTATATTATCTGTAGCGCTTGCAGGATGTGAGCAAGAGCGTGTTGCTTGGCTGCAGTGCCCTCTAGTGAGAGCAGGATCTTCGCAAGAGACGGACGGTTTGGTTTGGGAGGTGGTGAGCTGACCGTGGTGTTATTCATCCCTGCTGAGTCTTCAGACGTGCACTCACCCAGGCCTGTAGCACCGATGACAGCATTGTTTCTCAGTACATACACATATATGCTTACAGGTACAAGGTCCAATCGCAAAATCATGTAATATTGTATAAAATACCCATTTTGACATCTTGACCAGCCAAATGTGTTTTAATGATTCAAAAAAAAAAAAAATTATTTGACCGTTATCTGTTTATGAATATCGACCTTGCTATTGAGCAGAGGCAGAAAACAATAGGTGGACCAGGTTATATATAACAAAACATATCTATTTCCATAGCTGAGCATAACTGAGATTATTCAATAAGAAAGACATGGTTATACAGGTCTGCCCTTGTCCATTTAAGAATTGTCGTCACCTCTGTGTCCAGTATGGCTTTAAATGATACATACAATGCAGTGAGCACTATCCACCCACCTATGAGAGAAGCAGAACCCACCTATGAGACAAGCATCACCTGCCTATGAGAGAAGCACCACCCACCTATGAGAGAAGCACCACCCACCTATGAGAGAAGCACCACCCACCTATGAGAGAAGCACCACCCACCTATGAGAGATACACCACCCACCTATGAAAGAAGCACCACCCATCTATGAGAGAGAAGCACCACCCACCTATGAGAGAAGCACCGAGCGAGTCTCTGGCAGTGGAGAAGAGGACAGGTTCGTGCGTGGTAGGGGTGGACATGTCGGTGGTGCACCAGGCAATGCTGTGAGACGACCCACATGCGACCTTGGTCATCTTGTAGCTGTCCAGTCCCTGCACCAGCGCTGGCTTCCGATTGACCGTCGTTGTGCCGTTGCCTTGCTGACCGTGGTCATTGTCGCCCCATGCATACACCTGGGGGTAATTAGTGTTGTTCGTGAGTATTTATGAACAACTGACATTCTTATTAATTAATTAATAATTATTGATAACATTTTAGATAATTGTATTTAGCTATGTTGAGTTAGGTTTTATGTCTAATTTAGAAATACTGACTTAGGTTTTACTTCTAATTTTTAATGACACATATATTCAATTAGTTTACCTTTAAATAACTTGTATTTGTCTTACCACAGTTGTATACATACTGTCTATGTATAACTCATGTATAACCCATGTATAACCTATATATAACCTATGTGTAACCTATGTATAACCTATGTGTAACCTACATATGCCAGAGAAAGTTTACATATACCAACTTTGACCAACACTAAATTATACACAAAATGATTAATTATAAAGAAATAAAACAAACCATAACTCAAGAACCAGTATCAATACCAGCCTCATTGCGGACAAAGTTCAGAAAAAAAGGACAGCAACAACAAAAGCACCGCCAGTGCATGCACTACCCACCTGTCCAGTGTCAGTGACAGCGAGACAGTGCAGGGCACCGACAGCAACATCGACAATCTTGCGTGTCTTCAAACTCTCTGCGACCTGTGGCTTCCGTATGTGAGAATCCGAGCCGTGTCCCAAACGGAAGTAATCTCCCTTTCCCCTGAGGAAGAAGAGACTCTCAGTTAGACAATACATGATGGGAGAGGTACCTACAGTCATGTGCCAACATGTTTCAAAGTACGTGATAGTGTCTTAACCATTTCAGTATGACAGGCCGGAATTCCGGCATCGCGGTGTGTGACGCTACAGTACGACAGGCCAGAATTCCGGCATTGGCTACGTTCACCATTTAAATCACTTTTACTCATAATTATCCACTAAGTGGAGCCACTTGTTATATACGGTTGTCATGGTGAATGAATTAGCTATTCGGTAGCAGCAATTGTTTATTATCGCTCAATATCATTCTACAGAGATTTTCGCGGTTTTTAATGACGGAACAACAACGATGTTGGCGAACTTAGCGACCGAGCCGGAGGCAAAATGGATACTGACAGCGGGAGTATTTTCAATGGTTTCTCGGACGTCAGTGATGATGAATGTGATGATGTAAACGCTGAGGATGAGCTGCGCACTGTACTATCAATGCTGGATGATGCGTAGTTTATTTTTGTTACAAGAAAAAGGTGTGTGTGAATCCGTCAACATGCAAAGTTTGACTGGAAATGGTCCAGTAGCGATGAATGTGTTAGCAAATATACAAATGAACACTTCTGTCATATATGTTTAAAATACATATAAATAACTTGTTTTTCACTTTCTCATACTCCACAAAATGTACATTATATTGTATTTTATATCATAGTACACTCCTGTAGCATGATCAACATGAGTAGTTTACATTAAATATGTATATTGGCATACAACTGCGTTCAGCAACTGCAAAAACGTTGAAATTGTGGTGGCCATCTTGGATTGCTTGTTACCACGACGACGAAATGTAAAATGAAATGGCTCATTTTACTCGCTGATTATCGTACTTTCAGAATATATATAATATTCCTATTCATAAAATGCATTTTTGGTTTGATGAAATCTTGACTTGAAGTGATACAGTCGATTTTCTTGCATATTCACTGGTAATGCAGTATTCATTGGTCACAGCAGATCAGGGCTGTAGTACTGAAATGGTTAAACCTAGAAAGGGGTTGGTTGGAAACAGTAAATGATTTATCATGTTGTGGTGAAAGTTTACATTTCCAAAATTTATGGAAGCCACATCAAAAGACCCCTATGAAATCTTGATCTTTAATATATCTCCATACTAACAGCCCGGCTTTTGTGCTTGGAAAGCACAACTTCTACCACAAATCTACTTTGTTCATAGAATAATGATGCACGTAATAAAATATCCCTACGATAATGCATGGATGCAACCGTCTATCCACTTAGTGATTTCTTCCAAAAAACATAACATATTTGTTAAGCATGACCTCGCTTTAAGGAATCCATGTTGAGATGAATTTAATAATTTTTGCTTAACGAGGAAGTCCACCATATGGTCTTTAATTAACCTTTCTAATAATTTACAAATCACTGACGTTAAACTCACTGGTCTGTAATTCTCTGACTTATTTCTCGAACCCTTTTTACTGATACTGATGGTGATAAACAACATTTACAAAATGATCTAGACAGATTAGTGAAATGGTCTGAGAAATGGCAGATGCTGTTAAATTTTGGGAAATGTAAATGCCTACATACAGGACATGGGAACTTGAATGTAAACTATAAAATGGGAGATACTGTTCTGGGTACTACTGTAAAAGAAAAGGACTTAGGAGTTACAATAAGCGCTGATATGAAAGTTTCAGAGCAGTGTGGTATTGCAGCTTCAAAGGGTAATCAAATTCTTGGATTGATTAGAAGAAACATAACATACAAGGGAAAAAAGTTAATTATACCTCTTTATAAAGCAATAGTTAGACCTCATTTAGAATACTGTATACAAGCATGGAGACCATATCGTAAGAAGGATATAGATACGCTTGAACGCATACAAAGGAGAGCAACTAAAATGATTCCAGAACTGAGAGACCTTAGTTATGAAGAACGCCTGAAAGAATGTGGTTTAACAACTCTAGAGACAAGGAGGTTAAGAGGAGATCAGATTGAAGTTTTTAAGATATTGAATGGGTATGAAAATATTGATAGAAATATGTTTTTCTCACTCAAGAAGGATAGCAGAACTAGAGGACATGAGGTAAAATTAGTAAAGGATCAATGTAGATTGGACATCAGGAAGCACTCGTTCTCACAGAGGACAATAAATGAATGGAACAAATTGTCTACAGATTGTGTAACTGCTAGCAGCGTGAATATGTTTAAAAACAAGGTTGACACATATCCCAGGAGGGCGGGTTATAAGTAGATGAACATTGTTGGACTCACGATAAGCCAATGGCTTCCTTGTCCACTTGCCATCTGGGCCTTTGGCTTGGATGGCAAATCTTGTTAAACCACACATTTGCATGCACACACGCACGCACGCACGCACCCACACACCCACACACAAACACATGCATGAACCAATACATGTATGCAGACACTTACCAGGTCCAGACTTGTCCACACTTTGTGAGTGCCAGTGAGAACTGAGCCCCGCACTCTATGCGACACACACCCTGGCCTGCCAGTCGCTCAATGGGGTGGGGTGCACTGCACCCCTCACTGCCCCCACGCCCCAGTTTGCCAAAGTCTCCGTCGCCCCATGAGTAGACGGTGCCTTCATCTGTGAGGGCGAGGGTCTGGGCGTCGCGGCTGCCCAGGGCCACTTGGATGACCCTCTGACCTGCCAGCCATTTCACCTGTAACCGAGCAGACATAACCTGTTAGATCCTAGGATTTCATGGACAAATGATGCTATAACCTTCAAACTATTGGCAAATTCCAGGTGTATATTTACTTCCTTGTGTTCAAAATTATGCAGAAAAATAATGCAATGTTGACAATTACAAGTCAGGGGTGCGCACTAGTTGGGGTGCGCACTAGTTGGGGTGTGCACAAGTCGGGGTGCAAACAAGTCCGGGTGCGCACAACTCGATTATTAGCAAAATGTTAATAACCACTAACAAAATAGTGCTTGAATGCGCTCGCATAAATTCACACATTTCACTGATTAATTTGCATAACTGAAGTCTGCAAGAAAAGCCAATGTTTGCAAGGCATGTTTATTTCGAAGAGTAATAATTGCCAACAGTCAACTACACATGTTCGATAAACAGTCCCAAAGCATCTCTGTCATTCTCTCTACTGAAAACTTTATGAACTCGAAGAGCTAGGAGCTAACACTGGCGAGAAAAGAAAATTTAAATATGGCAACTTATACGTCTGACGTGCACAGGTTGTTGAAAGACATCTCCATTACACATCATAAAAATGTTAATATGTTTAGTTCACTGGTTAATCGCCAAGATTTGTTTAATACAAGTCCCATTTCTGGCCGGTGGCAGCCATTCTAAGACAGTGACAATCTCTTATATAAAATTGTACAGCTGTATAAACATTGTTAATGGACCTGTATGGTCTAGATGTGTATGAGTACTTTATTGTGTAGAATGGTGATTCTACATACCATCTATATATATTTAATATTATGTTTCAATTTATTAATATTTTTAATGTAGTTATATTTTTAACTTATTTATTATTATTTTTTTAACTTATTTATTTGTGTTACTTATCTATATTTTTAATATGAGTATATTAACTTGTATGTATATCATGAGTTTTTACCTGAAATAAAAGTATTTGCATTCATATACAGATGTGATGACATAAACGACACACGTGAAGGACCCACCTGCTTTGGGCGCAGCTGCGTAGTGTTGTCCCCGTGCCCGAGTCGCCCATACTCGCCCAAGCCCCATGTGTACAAGTCCCCATTAGACGCAATGGCAGCACTGTGTGAACTGCCACAGGCGATGTCCCGTATACGCTTCGAACGCAACGCTTCAATCAGTCGCGGCTTGTCACAGTTCCTGTTAGACAAACATATTTAGTTCTTATTTATTAAAAGTGTCTCATTCAATCTTCAATTTAATTTTGACTCTTGCAGTCGTGACAGCCAACTTGAGTGAGCAGCTAACTTTTATGCCTACCTACACCGTTTCTTTGATTGTTCAAATTAATTCGTTATTCCTGACATGCATTGCAGGTCAGCGTCAAGTGTACCAGAACGGCCAGTTCTTGGCCACAATATCTCTGGATTCCACCACTCGCATAATATTTGGAAATGGCTAGGTTTGTGGGTGCCTCACCATTCACAAACACAAACACACATATACACATGGCCAACCAGGCGTGCACATACTGTGAACTAGTTCACAGGCATGTTTGTAGTATACCCAGATGATGTACTTACATGCGACTGTAGTGGCCCAGTTTGCCGTCGTCTCCCTCGCCCCAGGAGAACACTTTGCCATCGACAGTGAGAGCCATGGCATGGCGACCACCTGTTTGGTAAACGTAACAGCAAATACACCATGTGAATGCATGCAACCATGCAGACATGGATCCTGATCACACAACCATGCAGACATGGATCCTGATCACACAAACATGCTGACATGGATCCTGATCACACAACCATGCAGACATGGATCCTGATCACACAAATATGCAGACATGGATATCACACAAACATGCAGACGTGGATATCACACAAACATGCAGACATGGATCCCGATCACACAAACATGCAGACATTGATCCTAATCACACAACCATGCAGACATGGATCCTGATCACACAAACATGCAGACATGGATCCTGATCACACAACCATGCAGACATGGATCCTGATCGCACAAATATGCAGACGTGGATATCACACAAACATGCAGACGTGGATATCACACAAACATGCAGACATGGATCCTGATCACACAAACATGCAGACATGGATATCACGCAAACATGTAGACATGGATCCTGATCACACAAACGTGCAGACATGGATCCTAATCACACAAACATGCAGGCATGGATTCTGATCACACAAACATGCAGACATGGATCCCAATCACACAAACATGCAGACACGGATCCCGATCACACAAACATGCAGACACGGATCCCGATCACACAAACATGCAGACATGGATCTCGATCACACAAACATGCAGACATGGATCCTGATCACACAAACATGCAGACATGGATCCCGATCACACAAACTAGATGTTCTACAAACAATGTACACATGTCACTGGCAAGTTTAAACAAAATATGATTCTGTAAAATCATCTTTAGTTTACTTGATGAAATTTATTTGATGATGTATGATACATGACTAGACTAAATAACACTCCATTGTATGTAGAGCAAAGCTAATGTTCAATTTATACTGCACCTCTCCAGTATTTGTTGCTCAAAGTGCGTTACACTTTGCCCCAGGCAGACATATTCGTGCAAACATCATTTCAACGTCTTATGAAGCATCCAGTCACTGCGATTGCTGAGCGAACGCTGTTCGTTCTTATAATTCCATCACTGGAATCCCCTAACTGTCTATTGCCAGGTGTTCATTTATACAGCCGAGTGAACTGAGGCAAAGAGGCATGAACAAAATTGTCCAAGTTTTAAAATGGCAGCAGGTGGACTAGAACCCTGATCCTCTTGAGAGTCTGGCATTCTAACCACTGAGCCACTGGAACCCTGGTCCTCTTGATTGACAGTCTGGCATTCTAACCACTGAGCCACTGGAACCCTGATCCTCTTGACTGACAGTCTGGCATTCTAACCACTGAGCCACTGGAACCCTGGTCCTCTTGACTGACAGTCTGGCATTCTAACCACTGAGCCACTGGAACCCTGGTCCTCTTGACTGACAGTCTGGCATTCTAACCACTGAGTCACTGGAACCCTGGTCCTCTTGATTGACAGTCTGGCATTCTAACCACTGAGCCACTGGAACCCTGATCCTCTTGACTGACAGTCTGGCATTCTAACCACTGAGCCACTGGAACCCTGGTCCTCTTGACTGACAATCTGGCATTCTAACCACTGAGCCACTGATACCCTGATCCTCTTGACTGACAGTCTGGCATTCTAACCACTGAGCCACTGATACCCTGATCCTCTTGATTGTCAGTCTGGCATTCTAACCACTGAGTCACTGGAACCCTGGTCCTCTTGACTGACAGTCTGGCATTCTAACCACTGAGCCACTGGAACCCTGGTCCTCTTGATTGACAGTCTGGCATTCTAACCACTGAGTCACTGGAACCCTGGTCCTCTTGACTGACAGTCTGGCATTTTAACCACTGAGCCACTGAGCCACTGATACCCTGATCCTCTTGACTGACAGTCTGGCATTCTAACCACTGAGCCACTGTGTCCCACATAATGAACATGAGTAGGAGGGAAGAGATAGAACTAGCACCTGAAGCACTGCAGCCTAGTGTTAAAGTAAGAAACTATGGGATTCTAAACGAAAAATATAAGATTTGCATACCTGAATGGACAGCCACCTTCTTGATGACGTACTGACTTAGGGAGGTCAGTTGTCGTGGCAATGGAACGTTCCCAGTGCGTATTCCCAGACCCAGTCGGCCATTCGTCGCTTCCCCACACGCATACAGCTTGCCGTCTTGTGTGACTACAAAACACAAACATTCATCCTTCATAATGGTCAACCAACACACGTCATCACACCTGTCAATGAACACACCAAGACATCATCACACCTGTCAATGAACACACCAAGACGTCATCACACTTGTCAATCAACACACGTCATCACACCTGTCAATGAACACACCAAGACATCATCACACCTGTCAATGAACACACCAAGACATCATCACACCTGTCAATGAACACACCAAGACATCACCACACCTGTCAATGAACACACCAAGACATCATCACACTTGTCAATCAACACACATCATCACACCTGTCAATGAACACACCAAGACATCATCACACTTGTCAATCAACACACCAATATATCATCACACCTGTCAATGAACACACCAAGACATCATCACACCTGTCAATGAACACACCAAGACATCATCACACTTGTCAATCAACACACATCATCACACCTGTCAATGAACACACCAAGACATCATCACACTTGTCAATCAACACACCAATATATCATCACACCTGTCAATCAACACACCAAGACATCATCACACCTGTCAATCAACACACCAAGACATCATCACACTTGTCAATGAACACACCAAAACATTGTAACACCTGTCAATCAACACACCAAGACATCATCACACCTGTCAATCAACACACCAAGACATCATCACACCTGTCAATGAACACACCAAGACATCATCACACTTGTCAATCAACACACATCATCACACCTGTCAATGAACACACCAAGACATCATCACACTTGTCAATCAACACACCAATATATCATCACACCTGTCAATGAACACACCAAGACATCATCACACCTGTCAATGAACACACCAAGACATCATCACACTTGTCAATCAACACACATCATCACACCTGTCAATGAACACACCAAGACATCATCACACTTGTCAATCAACACACCAATATATCATCACACCTGTCAATCAACACACCAAGACATCATCACACCTGTCAATCAACACACCAAGACATCATCACACTTGTCAATGAACACACCAAAACATTGTAACACCTGTCAATCAACACACCAAGACATCATCACACCTGTCAATCAACACACCAAGACATCATCACACCTGTCAATCAACACACCAAGACATCATCACACCTGTCAATCAAGACATCATCACACCATTATTTAACTACTATAGGAATATTTTTATATTGTATTAGTGCATTTACTTTGGTATTTTCTAGAGATGAAAAATCCAAAACGAATAATACTTAGAAGCCAGTGAAATGATCTTCTTAACAGGGAAAGCAAGATCACCCTAATTGTACAAGTGATCAAAATGAATAAATTGAGGATGTATAGTCAATGTTAGTCATATGACGAGAAGAGAAGATGTTCTGTCATAAAGGTGGCATGCATGCATGAAGATGAATGGAAAGAGACTGAGAGGAAGGCTAAGAGTAGGCTCAACAATAGTAGCAGCCACCTGGAGGGATAGAACAACAGCCTTAGAGATGTAACAAGAGTGGAACGGTACAAGAACCGTATGGAGGAAGTTGATTTCTTGTCACACTGACGGGAGTTGTAGTGACACGTCTTAATTGGTACAAGGTGAGCAGGTGAGCTTGTGAGCAGGTGAGCTTGTGAGCAGGTGAGCTTGTGAGCAGGTGAGTTTGTGAGCAGGTGAGCTTGTGAGCAGGTGAGCTTGTGAGCAGGTGAGTTTGTGAGCAGGTGAGCTTGTGAGCAGGTGAGCAGGTGAGCAGAAGCTGAGCCATGTAGTGAAGACAAACAGACAAGACTGACCACAGAAGAGGCTCTTTGACCCGCCAGCAATCTGGACACACTTGAGAGACGACAACACCTCATTCAACATTGGCATCTTGATCTGTAACAAGACATGACATCACGGGTTAACAACACTAGAGACAAGCAGGTTACGAGGAGATCAAATTGAAGTTATTGCATACGTATGAAAATATTAACATAAGTATATTTTCTCACTTAAGGAAGATAGAACTAGGACACAAAGCAACATTAGTCAAAGAGCAGTGTAGACTGGATATCACTATATCAGAAAGTACTCATTTTCAGAGGACAATAAATTAATTGAACAAATTAACTACAAGACAAAGGAACTTTGCATTGATTTCTGCACCAGCGGCCAGTTTGATGGACCACTATGTATTGGTGGTGAGGCTGTGGAGGTAACGGACACCTGTTTGTACTATTGTTATATTTTATGGACTACTTTCATGTATGTACTACTGTTATATTGCATGGATTACTTTCATGTATGTACTACTGTTATATTGTATGGACTACTTTCATGTATGTACTACTGTTATATTGCATGGATTACTTTCATGTATGTACTACTGTTATATTGTATGGACTACTTTCATGTATGTACTACTGTTATATTGCATGGATTACTTTCATGTATGTACTACTGTTATATTGTATGGACTACTTTCATGTATGTACTACCGTTATATTGTATGGACTACTTTCATGCATGTACTACTGTTATATTGTATGTACTACGTTCATGTATGTACCACTGTTATATTGTATGGACTACTTTCATGTATGTACTACTGTTATATTGCATGGATTACTTTCATGTATGTACTACTGTTATATTGTATGGACTACTTTCATGTATGTACTACTGTTATATTGCATGGATTACATTCATGTATGTACTACTGTTATATTGCATGGACTACTTTCATGTATGTACTACTGTTATATTGCATGGATTACTTTCATGTATGTACTACTGTTATATTGTATGGACTACTTTCATGTATGTACTACTGTTATATTGCATGGATTACTTTCATGTATGTACTACGGTTATATTGTATGGACTACTTTCATGTATGTACTACTGTTATATTGCATGGATTACTTTCATGTATGTACTACTGTTATATTGTATGGACTACTTTCATGTATGTACTACTGTTATATTGTATGGACTACTTTCATGCATGTACTACTGTTATATTGTATGGACTACTTTCATGTATGTACTACTGTTATATTGTATGGACTACTTTCATGTATGTACTACTGTTATATTGCATGGATTACTTTCATGTATGTACTACTGTTATATTGTATGGACTACTTTCATGTATGTACTACTGTTATATTGTATGGATCACTTTCATGTATGTACTACTGTTATATTGCATGGATTACTTTCATGTATGTACTACTGTTATATTGTATGGACTACTTTCATGTATGTACTACTGTTATATTGTATGGACTACTTTCATGTATGTACTACTGTTATATTGTATGGACTACTTTCATGTATGTACTACTGTTATATTGTATGGACTACTTTCATGTATGTACTACTGTTATATTGTATGGACTACTTTCATGTATGTACTACTGTTATATTGTATGGACTACTTTCATGTATGTACTACTGTTATATTGTATGGACTACTTTCATGTATGTACTACTGTTATATTGTATGGACTACTTTCATGTATGTACTACTGTTATATTGCATGGACTACTTTCATGTATGTACTACTGTTATATTGCATGGACTACTTTCATGTATGTACTACTGTTATATTGCATGGATTACTTTCATGTATGTACTACTGTTATATTGTATAGACTACTTTCATGTATGTACTACTGTTATATTGTATGGACTACTTTCATGTATGTACTACTGTTATATTGTATGGATTACTTTAATGTATGTACTACTGTTATATTGTATGGACTACTTTCATGTATGTACTACTGTTATATTGTATGGACTACTTTCATGTATGTACTACTGTTATATTGTATGGACTACTTTCATGCATGTACTACTGTTATATTGTATGGACTACTTTCATGCATGTACTACTGTTATATTGCATGGACTACTTTCATGTATGTACTACTGTTATATTGCATGGATTACTTTCATGTATGTACTACTGTTATATTGTATGGACTACTTTCATGTATGTACTACTGTTATATTGTATGGATCACTTTCATGTATGTACTACTGTTATATTGCATGGATTACTTTCATGTATGTACTACTGTTATATTGTATGGACTACTTTCATGTATGTACTACTGTTATATTGTATGGACTACTTTCATGTATGTACTACTGTTATATTGTATGGACTACTTTCATGTATGTACTACTGTTATATTGTATGGACTACTTTCATGTATGTACTACTGTTATATTGTATGGACTACTTTCATGTATGTACTACTGTTATATTGTATGGACTACTTTCATGTATGTACTACTGTTATATTGTATGGACTACTTTCATGTATGTACTACTGTTATATTGTATGGACTACTTTCATGTATGTACTACTGTTATATTGTATGGACTACTTTCATGTATGTACTACTGTTATATTGCATGGACTACTTTCATGTATGTACTACTGTTATATTGCATGGATTACTTTCATGTATGTACTACTGTTATATTGTATGGACTACTTTCATGTATGTACTACTGTTATATTGTATGGACTACTTTCATGTATGTACTACTGTTATATTGTATGGATTACTTTCATGTATGTACTACTGTTATATTGTATGGACTACTTTCATGTATGTACTACTGTTATATTGTATGGACTACTTTCATGTATGTACTACTGTTATATTGTATGGACTACTTTCATGTATGTACTACTGTTATATTGTATGGACTACTTTCATGTATGTACTACTGTTATATTGTATGGACTACTTTCATGTATGTACTACTGTTATATTGTATGGACTACTTTCATGCATGTACTACTGTTATATTGTATGGACTACTTTCATGTATGTACTACTGTTATATTGTATGGACTACTTTCATGTATGTACTACTGTTATATTGTATGGATTACTTTCATGTATGTACTACTGTTATATTGTATGGACTACTTTCATGTATGTATTACTGTTATATTGTATGGACTACTTTCATGTATGTACTACTGTTATATTGTATGGACTACTTTCATGCATGTACTACTGTTATATTGTATGGACTACTTTCATGTATGTACTACTGTTATATTGTATGGACTACTTTCATGTATGTACTACTGTTATATTGCATGGATTACTTTCATGTATGTACTACTGTTATATTGTACGGATTACTTTCATGTATGTACTACTGTTATATTGCATGGATTACTTTCATGTATGTACTACTGTTATATTGCATGGATTACTTTCATGTATGTACTACTGTTATATTGTATGGACTACTTTCATGTATGTACTACTGTTATATTGTATGGACTACTTTCATGTATGTACTACTGTTATATTGTACGGACTACTTTCATGTATGTACTACTGTTATATTGTATGGACTACTTTCATGTATGTACTACTGTTATATTGTATGGACTACTTTCATGTATGTACTATTGTTATATTGTATGGACTACTTTCATGTATGTACTACTGTTATATTGTATGGACTACTTTCATGCATGTACTACTGTTATATTGTATGGACTACTTTCATGTATGTACTACTGTTATATTGTATGGACTACTTTCATGTATGTACTACTGTTATATTGTATGGACTACTTTCATGTATGTACTACTGTTATATTGTATGGACTACTTTCATGCATGTACTACTGTTATATTGTATGGACTACTTTCATGTATGTACTACTGTTATATTGTATGGACTACTTTCATGTATGTACTACTGTTATATTGCATGGATTACTTTCATGTATGTACTACTGTTATATTGTATGGATTACTTTCATGTATGTACTACTGTTATATTGCATGGATTACTTTCATGTATGTACTACTGTTATATTGCATGGATTACTTTCATGTATGTACTACTGTTATATTGTATGGACTACTTTCATGTATGTACTACTGTTATATTGTATGGACTACTTTCATGTATGTACTACTGTTATACTGTATGGACTACTTTCATGTATGTACCACTGTTATTACTTTTATTTATTAATTTCATGTATATATTACTTTTATTAACCATGTTTGCCTAACACTTTATCCTCTATACATATGATACTCAGCAAGCAGAAGACAATTATCCAATGTTTCATTGGACAATAAACTTGTATCGTATTGTATTGTACTGACTGTGTAAATGCTAGCAGGGTGAATATGTTTAAAAACAAGACTGACAAATTAATATCTCAGAGGGGAGGGTTACACATAGATGACTAATCGTTGGACTTTTGATAAACCGATGGCTTGCCATCCTTGTTTTGGATGGATTGGCGAAATATGACGTTAGTGCCGGGTGATTATTTGTGGTGTCGACATTCAGCATGTTTTGAAAAAAAAAATCAACTGACATGCTGACATGCTAGCTGCCCAGCCACCTTAAAGGTGTACTTGCACCACTAATGATGTCACACAAAAATCACCCAATATATATGATGGATCACATAAGATGTTCTCACCTTTGACCCTTTCGGTCCTCCAAGTTGGTCCTTATCGTTGAGACCCCACACGAAGACATGGGTCTTGATGTCCTGGCTAGTCATTGGCTTTTGCTTTTTGTTCGTTGCTGTGGTCAAAGGTCGGTCCTGGTCCTCGTTGTCCGAGGCGAGGTAGCGAAAGTTTGCAGCGAGGTCTTCCTCATCTGACTTGAGGTGGCCAATGATGGAGAGACCATGGACCTTGCAGTCAATGCCACTACTCTTGCACTGACGCACAGACAGTTCTAGGAAGTGGTAATACTACAATACAGATAGAGAGACCATGATAAACCTTGCTACAACACAGACCTTACAGTCTACACCACTACTCTTGCACTGATGCACAAACAGTTCTAGGAAGTGGTAATACTACAACATACATAGAGAGACCATGATGAACCTTGCTACAACACAGAACTTACAGTCTATGCCACTACTCTTGCACTGACGCACAAACAGTTCTAGGAAGTGGTAACATTACAACATACATAGAGAGACCATGATGAACCTTGCTACAACACAGACCTTAAAGTCTACACCACTACTCTTGCACTGGCGCACAAACAGTTCTAGGAAGTGGTAATACTACAACATACACAGAGAGACCATGATGAACCTTGCTACAACACAGACCTTACAGTCTACACCACTACTCTTGCACTGATGCACAAACAGTTCTAGGAAGTGGTAATACTACAACATACATAGAGAGACCATGATGAACCTTGCTACAACACAGACGTTACAGTCTATGCCACTACACTTGCACTGACGCACAGACAGTTCTAGGAAGTGGTAATACTACAACATACATAGAGATACCATGATGAACCTTGCTACAACACAGACCTTACAGTCTACGCCACTACTCTTGCACTGATGCACAGACAGTTCTAGGAAGTGGTAATACTACAACATACACAGAGAGACCATGATGAACCTTGCTACAACACAGACCTTACAGTCTACACCACTACTCTTGCACTGATGCACAAACAGTTCTAGGAAGTGGTAATACTACAACATACATAGAGAGACCATGATGAACCTTGCTACAACACAGACATTACAGTCTATGCCACTACTCTTGCACTGATGCACAGACAGTTCTAGGAAGTGGTAATACTACAACATACACAGAGAGACCATGATGAACCTTGCTACAACACAGACCTTACAGTCTATGCCACTACTCTTGCACTGATGCACAAACAGTTCTAGGAAGTGGTAATACTACAACATACATAGAGACCATGATGAACCTTGCTACAACACAGACCTTACAGTCTACACCACTACTCTTGCACTGATGCACAAACAGTTCTAGGAAGTGGTAATACTACAACATACATAGAGAGACCATGATGAACCTTGCTACAACACAGACCTTACAATCTACACCACTACTCTTGCACTGACGTACAAACAGTTCTAGGAAGTGGTAATACTACAACATACATAGAGAGACCATGATGAACCTTGCTACAACACAGACCTTACAATCTACACCACTACTCTTGCACTGACGTACAAACAGTTCTAGGAAGTGGTAATACTACAACATACACAGAGAGACCATGATGAACCTTGCTACAACACAGACCTTACAGTCTATACCACTACTCTTGCACTGATGCACAAACAGTTCTAGGAAGTGGTAATACTACAACATACATAGAGAGACCATGATGAACCTTGCTACAACACAGACGTTACAGTCTACACCACTACTCTTGCACTGACGCACAAACAGTTCTAGGAAGTGGTAATACTACAACATACATAGAGAGACCATGATGAACCTTGCTACAACACAGACCTTACAATCTACACCACTACTCTTGCACTGACGTACAAACAGTTCTAGGAAGTGGTAATACTACAACATACATAGAGAGACCATGATGAACCTTGCTACAACACAGACGTTACAGTCTACACCACTACTCTTGCACTGATGCACAAACAGTTCTAGGAAGTGGTAATACTACAACATACACAGAGAGACCATGATGAACCTTGCTACAACACAGACCTTATAGTCTACACCACTACTCTTGCACTGACGCACAAACAGTTCTAGGAAGTGGTAATACTACAACATACATAGAGAGACCATGATGAACCTTGCTACAACACAGACCTTACAATCTACACCACTACTCTTGCACTGACGTACAAACAGTTCTAGGAAGTGGTAATACTACAACATACATAGAGACCATGATGAACCTTGCTACAACACAGACGTTACAGTCTACACCACTACTCTTGCACTGATGCACAGACAGTTCTAGGAAGTGGTAATACTACAACATACATAGAGAGACCATGATGAACCTTGCTACAACACAGACCTTACAGTCTACACCACTACTCTTGCACTGACGTACAAACAGTTCTAGGAAGTGGTAATACTACAACATACACAGAGAGACCATGATGAACCTTGCTACAACACAGACCTTACAGTCTACACCACTACTCTTGCACTGACGTACAAACAGTTCTAGGAAGTGGTAATACTACAACATACACAGAGAGACCATGATGAACCTTGCTACAACACAGACCTTACAGTCTACACCACTACTCTTGCACTGACGCACAAACAGTTCTAGGAAGTGGTAATACTACAACATACACAGAGAGACCATGATGAACCTTGCTACAACACAGACCTTACAGTCTATGCCACTACTCTTGCACTGATGCACAGACAGTTCTAGGAAGTAGTAATACTACAACATACACAGAGAGACCATGATGAACCTTGCTACAACACAGACCTTACAGTCTATGCCACTACTCTTGCACTGATGCACAGACAGTTCTAGGAAGTGGTAATACTACAACATACATAGAGAGACCATGATGAACCTTGCTACAACACAGACCTTACAGTCTACACCACTACTCTTGCACTGACGCACAAACAGTTCTAGGAAGTGGTAATATTACAACATATATAGAGAGACCATGATAAACCTTGCTACAACACAGACCTTACAATCTACACCACTACTCTTGCACTGACGTACAAACAGTTCTAGGAAGTGGTAATATTACAACATACATAGAGAGAACATGATAAACCTTGCTACAACACAGACCTTACAGTCTACACCACTACTCTTGCACTGATGCACAAACAGTTCTAGGAAGTGGTAATACTACAACATACATAGAGAGACCATGATGAACCTTGCTACAACACAGACGTTACAGTCTACACCACTACTCTTGCACTGATGCACAAACAGTTCTAGGAAGTGGTAATACTACAACATACACAGAGAGACCATGATGAACCTTGCTACAACACAGACCTTACAGTCTATGCCACTACTCTTGCACTTATGCACAGACAGTTCTAGGAAGTGGTAATACTACAACATACATAGAGAGACCATGATGAACCTTGCTACAACACAGATCTTACAGTCTATGCCACTACTCTTGCACTGATGCACAGACAGTTCTAGGAAGTGGTAATACTACAACATACATAGAGAGACCATGATGAACCTTGCTACAACACAGACCTTACAGTCTACACCACTACTCTTGCACTGACGTACAAACAGTTCTAGGAAGTGGTAATACTACAACATACACAGAGAGACCATGATGAACCTTGCTACAACACAGACCTTACAGTCTACACCACTACTCTTGCACTGACGTACAAACAGTTCTAGGAAGTGGTAATACTACAACATACACAGAGAGACCATGATGAACCTTGCTACAACACAGACCTTACAGTCTACACCACTACTCTTGCACTGACGCACAAACAGTTCTAGGAAGTGGTAATACTACAACATACACAGAGAGACCATGATGAACCTTGCTACAACACAGACCTTACAGTCTATGCCACTACTCTTGCACTGATGCACAGACAGTTCTAGGAAGTAGTAATACTACAACATACACAGAGAGACCATGATGAACCTTGCTACAACACAGACCTTACAGTCTATGCCACTACTCTTGCACTGATGCACAGACAGTTCTAGGAAGTGGTAATACTACAACATACATAGAGAGACCATGATGAACCTTGCTACAACACAGACCTTACAGTCTACACCACTACTCTTGCACTGACGCACAAACAGTTCTAGGAAGTGGTAATATTACAACATATATAGAGAGACCATGATAAACCTTGCTACAACACAGACCTTACAATCTACACCACTACTCTTGCACTGACGTACAAACAGTTCTAGGAAGTGGTAATATTACAACATACATAGAGAGAACATGATAAACCTTGCTACAACACAGACCTTACAGTCTACACCACTACTCTTGCACTGATGCACAAACAGTTCTAGGAAGTGGTAATACTACAACATACATAGAGAGACCATGATGAACCTTGCTACAACACAGACGTTACAGTCTACACCACTACTCTTGCACTGATGCACAAACAGTTCTAGGAAGTGGTAATACTACAACATACACAGAGAGACCATGATGAACCTTGCTACAACACAGACCTTACAGTCTATGCCACTACTCTTGCACTTATGCACAGACAGTTCTAGGAAGTGGTAATACTACAACATACATAGAGAGACCATGATGAACCTTGCTACAACACAGACCTTACAGTCTATGCCACTACTCTTGCACTGACGCACAAACAGTTCTAGGAAGTGGTAATATTACAACATACATAGAGAGACCATGATAAACCTTGCTACAACACAGACCTTACAGTCTACACCACTACTCTTGCACTGATGCACAAACAGTTCTAGGAAGTGGTAATACTACAACATACATAAAGAGACCATGATGAACCTTGCTACAACACAGACCTTACAGTCTATGCCACTACTCTTGCACTGACGCACAAACAGTTCTAGGAAGTGGTAATATTACAACATACATGGAGAGACCATGATGAACCTTGCTACAACACAGACCTTACAGTCTACACCACTACTCTTGCACTGACGCACAAACAGTTCTAGGAAGTGGTAATACTACAACATACACAGAGAGACCATGATGAACCTTGCTACAACACAGACCTTACAGTCTACACCACTACTCTTGCACTGATGCACAAACAGTTCTAGGAAGTGGTAATACTACAACATACATAGAGAGACCATGATGAACCTTGCTACAACACAGACCTTACAGTCTACACCACTACTCTTGCAATGATGCACAAACAGTTCTAGGAAGTGGTAATACTACAACATACATAGAGAGACCATGATGAACCTTGCTACAACACAGACGTTACAGTCTACACCACTACTCTTGCACTGATGCACAAACAGTTCTAGGAAGTGGTAATACTACAACATACACAGAGAGACCATGATGAACCTTGCTACAACACAGACCTTACAGTCTATGCCACTACTCTTGCACTGATGCACAGACAGTTCTAGGAAGTGGTAATACTACAACATACATAGAGAGACCATGATGAACCTTGCTACAACACAGACCTTACAGTCTACACCACTACTCTTGCACTGATGCACAGACAGTTCTAGGAAGTGGTAATACTACAACATACATAGAGAGACCATGATGAACCTTGCTACAACACAGACCTTACAGTCTACACCACTACTCTTACACTGATGCACAGACAGTTCTAGGAAGTGGTAATACTACAACATACATAGAGATACCATGATGAACCTTGCTACAACACAGACCTTACAGTCTACACCACTACTCTTGCACTGACGCACAGACAGTTCTAGGAAGTGGTAATACTACAATACAGATAGAGAGACCATGATAAACCTTGCTACAACACAGACCTTACAGTCTACACCACTACTCTTGCACTGATGCACAAACAGTTCTAGGAAGTGGTAATACTACAACATACATAGAGTGACCATGATGAACCTTGCTACAACACAGACCTTACAGTCTATGCCACTACTCTTGCACTGATGCACAGACAGTTCTAGGAAGTGGTAATACTACAACATACATAGAGAGACCATGATGAACCTTGCTACAACACAGACCTTACAGTCTACACCACTACTCTTGCACTGACGCACAAACAGTTCTAGGAAGTGGTAATACTACAACATACACAGAGAGACCATGATGAACCTTGCTACAAAACAGACCTTACAGTCTACACCACTACTCTTGCACTGATGCACAAACAGTTCTAGGAAGTGGTAATACTATAACATACATAGAGAGACCATGATGAACCTTGCTACAACACAGACGGAGACCACAGACCTTACAGTCTATGCCACTACTCTTGCACTGACGCACAGACAGTTCTAGGAAGTGGTAATACTACAACATACATAGAGAGACCATGATGAACCTTGCTACAACACAGAACTTACAGTCTATGCCACTACTCTTGCACTGATGCACAAACAGTTCTAGGAAGTGGTAATACTACAACATACATAGAGAGACCATGATAAACCTTGCTACAACACAGACCTTACAGTCTACACCACTACTCTTGCACTGACGCACAGACAGTTCTAGGAAGTGGTAATACTACAACATACATAGAGAGACCATGATAAACCTTGCTACAACACAGACGGAGACCACAGACCTTACAGTCTACACCACTACTCTTGCACTGACGCACAGACAGTTCTAGGAAGTGGTAATACTACAACATACATAGAGAGACCATGATAAACCTTGCTACAACACAGACGGAGACCACAGACCTTACAGTCTATGCCACTACTCTTGCACTGACGCACAGACAGTTCTAGGAAGTGGTAGTGCAACAAGACAGTTCTAGGAAGTGGTAGTGCAACAAGACAGTTCTAGGAAGTGGTAGTGCAACAAGACAGTTCCTCACAAATAATTTTTTACATAAAAAATTCATTGTAATTTTACTGATATTTATTTGTATAATCCCTTGTCTGGAGTATTGCTTAGTACAGCAGTGAATCCTGGACACTCAAGGAAGAGGATGAGAAACACATGCAAACACGCGAGATGTGGGTATGGCACAGAATGCTCAGGATAAGCTGGACAGACAAAGACAAACATCTGAGCCAGAGATAAAGTATAGGAGTTAAGGAAGAAAACAGATGTATATGTTCCATAAATACAACACAATATAAAACACTTCTGTTGTGCTAAAATCTTCGGGAGACCCAACCTCGGCAGCGCACCAAAACAAAATGGGTCAGGCAGTTTCTAATCAATCAGCCATTCCAGTTGTAAACAGTTGGACTGGTACACTGAGGAGCTATGCAAGTTTAAACACTTTAACATGCACTGCACCAATTGTGCTTAGGATGCTACCAAGACCTAGCTGTGACAATGGAGCCAAGTGCCATGTGTGCCTTGTCTAGGCTGATACCAGTGCTACACAAGAAATCATGATTATTATCATTTTCTCAGCCGAGTTACCCAGTGTTGCAAAGGAGAAAAGGCAGCCATTGCAAGAGCCTATGACTCCTTGCAACACCTTGTCAAGTTCTTGTAGGGCAGTGCCAATGACAACTTATGACTCCTTGCACTACCCAGTCAAGTTCTTGTAGGGCAGTGCCAATGACAACTTATGACTCCTTGCAACACCCTGTCAAGTTCTTGTAGGGCAGTGCCAATGACAACTTATGACTCCTTGCAACACCCTGTCAAGTTCTTGTAGGGCAGTGCCATTTGATGTAGATCACATAACTCGGAACAATCATAGAAAACACGAATAGCGTTGCTAACAATTGTATGTAACTATGAACTCCTGTTGTTCTGAGTTACGTAATCTACATACGTAATATTCCCACAACCGGAGAATAAAAAAAAATTTCTGACAGAGATATGAAGAAACATACAGAGTGACAAACTACTTTATATTATAGACACAAGCTGCCTGTGAAGTCACAGAACATGCCTTTGACCAGTAGTTTACCTCAGTGACATCACAGAGAACCTCGACCAGGGTCTCGTTGGCTCCGATGTTGACCGTCTTGATCTCCTTGAGACTGTGGACGGTGTCGCCCCCACTGACCACCACGAGTGATGGCATGTAGCTGGCGTCCGCTGGCTCCACCTGCATGAACAACTTTGTCACTAGGACGTCCGGCTGCATCTCTAGGCGAATCCAGTGCTACAACAAGAGTGGGAGGCGGATGAACAACCAAAACACACAATCAATTTGTATTATAGCTACCTTTCATATTTTTTCTCGACAGCTTTCGAGACCCTCTAGGTCCCTTCGTCAGCATCAGTCTGACCTGCCCTCTGGTGTCATCTGACCATGTTGGTGGTTCAACACCAAGTTAATGAGGGCCACAATATCACGGCCACAGTTCTGGCCAGAGAAGACAACTTCTGGTGCACACATAGATAAGCAATTTGATTGAAATATGTGAGAAGCTCCCAGCAATCAACAGAGATGGGGGTAACAGCTTTCGCATGATTTTTATGGAACTTCCGTCATGTGACAACCGCTGATTGGCCACAGCTTAAAATTGCTGTCAACCGTCAATCAAATTAGGACCAGCCACAGATTTAGTGTTTTCTCAACCGATTCTTACACTGGGATACCGCACAACAGAGAATATCAAGGTGGTTTTACAACGACAAATTAATTACCTTGCCCTGAGACCCAGAGCTCTGCCAGTAGCCTTCGCTGCCGTCAATGAGACGATGCGCCATGCTCTCTTTAGATGACACACTCAGGTGTTTCACGCAGTGATGCCAGTCCTTGAGGACTGAACACAGACTACTAGGGGGCAGCACCTCCCCACTTGACTGCACCACCTTCTTCTTCTGGCGGCCTGGCTTTCCCGCGTACACGAGAGCACCACCTGTGTGACGATTAGGTGGACTGTTTAGTGACAAATATTGACAGGGTTAAAGATCATTCTTCAATTTGATTTGCTTCGTTTGTCTCGTTTCAGATTCATTTCGCGAAAAATCGAACCTATCTAGTATCGACTACGACATGTTAGCTCGTTTCTGCAAATACCTCATTTAGTTTTGATGAAATCATCGGACAAACTATTAAATTATTTTAGACTGGATACAGTCAAAATTCTGCAAAAAGGCTATAAAGTGGTCTGGCTCTATATACTAAATATAACAAACTATATACTACATATAACAAATTATATACTATGTATAACAAACTCAATGACTTTAACAAAAGTGTTCTCTTTTATTCAACTGACTGTGCATAATACTTCAACTAATCACAAACTACAGACATGAATGAAAATTTTATTTGCGATGGGCTAAATCAATTTAGGATGGATTTTTAAAACGAATCGCAAGTTTGATGTGACCAATCATTGACCTGGCTCGGAGACGCGATTGAAGGAATGGCGATGAGATCGTTTACTGCGGAAACAGTTCTCACAGTAGTCAAAGTCGTTGCACGTCCGACACTTATAGCGAGGACCAATGATAGGGTCCGTTTGACATCCATCACAGCTGGAAACAAAACGTAGACATTTATAGAGAGGACCAATGATAGGGTCCGTTTGACATCCATCACAACTGGAAACAAAATAAACATTTATAGAGAGAACCAATGATAGGGTCCATTTGACATCAATCACAGCTGGAAACAAAACAGACATTTATAGAGAGGACCAATGATAGGGTCCATTTGACATCCATCACAGCTGGAAACAAAACATAGACATTTATAGCAAGGTATTTTAAAATTTTGTTTTTAAAAGCTGCTAGCATTTACACAATCAGTAGATAATTTGTTCCATTCATTTATTGTCTTCTGTGAGAATAAATGCTTCCTTATATCCAATCTACACGGATCCTTCACTAATGTTACTTCATGTCCTTTAGTTCTACTCTCTTCCTTAAGTCTGAAAAAAAAATACTTATTGCAATATTTTCATAAACATCCAATATCTAAAAAACTTCTATTTGTTTTCCTGTCAATCTGCTGGTCCACATTCTTTTAGCTGTTTTTCTTTATAACTAATGTTTCTCAGTTCTGGAATCAGTTTAGTTGCTCTCCTCTGTATTCGTTCTAGCGTATCTATATCATTCTTACGATATGGTCTCCAAGCTTGTACATAGTATTCTAGATGAGGCCTAACTATTGCTTTATACAGAGATATAATTAGCTGTTCATTTATAAGTGAGCACTCACAGGATGCCTTCGTGCGTACTTGGCACCACCTGCATCTCAGCCAGCAGACCGGTCCAGTGAGTCTGCTGGGGGAAGTCTACAGTCACATCCCGGCCATTCGCATTGATGGCTGCAACACAGACACTCTCTCATAACACTGGCTGTCACCAGCAAACATCAGATCTTATGTTGGATTTAACACTAAATATTACAACTGTTAATTCTTGTAATTAGCCAAAATAGATAATTATACATGGGCACACCAAAGATTTCAAAGACAATCACACAGAGGTGAGCCCTGTCTTCATTTACCGGAAGTAAAGAAGTTGTGATTGATATGGTTACCTGGCAACCAAATACTAGACGGACAAGACTTAACTTATCCAAAACAACTTGCATCTGAATTTGGGATAGAAGCTATGGTTTACCTCCAGACAACTAGATGATGATAATTAGTCAGCATTTACGCACGCACGCACGCACGCACACACACACACACACACACACACATAATTTAAGACACAGTGACTCACATCTGACAACACCAACACTGCGCGTTGTGACAGAGCCCCACTTGTACTTTGGAGTCTCAATGTCTGGCCTGACACGGACGCTGTCCCCGACCTTGATGGGAACACTGCTGCTACGGGTCACGCCTAGACAAGGACATGAGTCATCAAAGGTCAACACTAAATCTGAAGTCAGGAAAAGCAGTTCTGATTTCTGGTCAGAGAACATTTAAAAAATGAGGTTTAATGCTGCTAGACTGTTGACATTATAAAGGAAGTTAGTAAAGGAGAATGTATCATAATGGGGGATTTTAACCATGGACATATACAATGGAAATCTCTAGAGAGTACAGGGGGTGAGGACCAACAATTTCTATTTTAATTCACGAGAGCTTCCTTACTCAGCACGTGCTAGAACCAACCAGGGGAGAAAATGTATTAGATATAGTTTTATCATCACAAAAAGAATTAGTGGACAATGTAAAAATACATGAACCATTGGGTAACAGTGACCACAATCAAATACAGTTTGACATCAATGTAAAATCAGAAAGTAAAAATAAAAAAACGTATAGGAGAAACTTCCACAAAGGTAACTATAAAGATATGAGAAAATACTTAGCAAAGCTAGATTGGAATAACATGCTGATGAATAAGATCGCAATTGAATGTTGGAATATTCTAAAATATGAAATTGAGAGTATCATCGATAAATTTGTTCCCTTGAAAAAACAAGGAAAACGATCTAGAAAGAAACACTTGTCAAAAGAAGTTATTAGAAAAATATTGTTTAAGCAAACTATGTGGAGGGTTTATAGGTGTACCAGAAAGGATGAAGACTATGCAAATTACAAAGAGGCACTTAACATAGGTACAACTGAAATTAGAAAATCTAAAACATTTGAAAAAAATTGGCAGGTAATATAAAAAATGACAGCAAGAGTTTCTATGCTTATGTAAGGAGTAAACAGAAAGTTCGAGATAAGGTCGGACCACTGGAAAACAACAGGGGAAACATAATTTCAGACAGGTTTCAAATGGCAGAGGTCCTGAATGAGTATTTCAGTTCAGTTTTTACCACAGAAGATATCAGCTCACTTCCAGTTCCATTCACTAAATTTGAGGGCAATATATCAGAACATTTAGGGCAGTTATTTGTAACTCCTGAAATGATAGCAAAGAAAATTAAGAAGATGAAAGATAATAAATCACCTGGAGTTGATGGGATACCACCAAAACTGCTTAAGGAAATTGTTGAGCAAATTAGTACACCACCTGCAAAATTGTTTAACTTGTCACTAGAAGAAGGAATAGTTCCTTCAGAATGGAAAGAAACAAACATTACGCTGCTATTTAAGAAGGGATCGAAGAACAAGCCAGAAAATTACAGACCAGTGAGTTTAACATCAGTTGTATGTAAATTACACGAAACATTAATTAGAGACCACATGGTGGAATTCCTTGTAAAACATAAATTAATAAATACATCTCAACATGGGTTCCTAAAAGCAAGGTCATGTCTAACTAATCTCTTATGTTTTTTTAAAGAAATTACAAAGTGGGTAGATGACGGGTCACCAGTGGATGTTGTCTACTTAGATTTTCAGAAAGCTTTCGAAAAAGTGGCTTACACACAGAAAACAGAGAGTAATAGTAGATGGTGATATTTCAAACTGGAAATCTGTTTTGAGTGGGGTACCACAGGGATCAGTATTAGGCCCTATACTGTTTTTAATATAAATAAATGATTTGGAAGATGACATATCTAGCAAAGTACTCAAATTTGCAGATGACACAAAAGTATTCAGAAAGGTTACTAATGATACAGACAAACAAAGTTTACAGGATGATCTAGATAAATTAGTTAAATGGTCAGAAAAATGGCAAATATTATTCAATTTTGGGAAGTGTAAATGTATACACATAGGACATGGACACATGGACGAAGAATATAAAATGGGGGATGCTGTACTAGGTAGAACCACACAAGGAAAGGACTTAGGAGTAACATTTAGTGCTGACATGAAAGTTTCAGAGCAATGTGAGATTGCTGCTTCAAAAGGAAATCAAATTATAGGGACAATTAAGAGAACTATCATGTATAAGGAGAAACAGCTAATTATACCCCTGTACAAAGCAATAGTTAGACCAGGTTTGGAATATTGTATTCAAGCATGGAGACCATATCGTAAAAAGGACATAGACAAGCTAGAAACAATACAATGAAGAGCAACTAAAATGATTCCAGAATTGAGAGACCATAGTTACGAAAGTCGCTTATTATAATGTGGTTTGACAACACTAGAGGGAACTAAGAGGAGACCAAATAGAAGTGTTTAAAATAGTGAATGGTTATGAGGATGTTCACAGGAATATGTTCTTCAAACTTAAAGAAGGCAGTAGAACCAGAGGACATAAAGCAGCATTAGTTAAGGAGCAGTGTAGGTAGGACATGAGAAAGTACTCTTTCTCACAGAGGGTGATAAATGAATGGAACAAACTGCCAAATGATTGTGTTAATGCTAGTAGTGTGAATATGTTTAAAAATAGAATTGACAGTTATTTGATAAGGGCGGGCTACACATAGATGAGAAAATTGTTGGACTCTCGATAAGCCAACGGTTTCCTTGTCCACTTGCCATCAGGAACTTGTTTGGGATGGCAACCTTGTTAAACTTTGTTAAACCACTAACGCTACTTCCTGAACACATGAAATTTATTTGAAGCATAGATTTGGTAAAAGTAGACAAGGCAAAAACAGGTGCAAATAATGCGGGGGATAGTGTCTTTAGCAGTGCAAACATGGGCAGATAAAGTTCTGCTTGGGTCTTGGCTGCACGGAACAAACGAGGAGTGGATGTGCAAGGCCTGTAATTTATTAATTTAAGATGTCTAGCAGTTGACTGATTACAGTATTTAAGATGTTCAGCAGTTGACTGATTACATTATTTAAGATGTCCAGCAGTTGACTGATTACAGTATTTAAGATGCCCAGCAGTTGACTGATTACAGTATTTAAGATGTCCAGCAGTTTACTGATTACAGCATTTAAGATATCCAGCGGTTGACTGATTACAGTATTTAAGATGTCCAGGAGTTGACTGATTACAGTATTTAAGATGTGTAGCAGTTGACTGATTACAGTATTTAAGATGTGTAGCAGTTGACTGATTAGTTTTTAGATGTCGAGCAGTTGACTGATTACAGTATTTAAGATGTGTAGCAGTTGACTGATTACAGTATTTAAGATATCCAGCAGTTGACTGATTACAATATTTAAAGTGTCCAGCAATTCACTGATTACATTATTTAAGATGTCCAGCAGTTGACTGATTACAGTATTTAAGATGTCCAGCAGTTGACTGATTACAGTATTTAAGATATCCAGCAGTTGACTGATTACAGTATTTAAGATGTCCAGCAGTTGACTGATAACAATATTTAAGGTGTCTAGCAGTTGACTGATTGCATTATTTAAATCCATCTGGATTACCATATTTTTATCCATAGCATCTACCCCTGGCATAGATGGTGGTCACAGCAAACAAAGTGGTAGTCACAATATGTATAGAGATCACATTAGGGAAACAATGTTAGGTACAGAGTTGGTGGTAAAGAGATGAGTCACCTGTCTTGACGTCGGTGAAGCCAAGGACCTCCACGTGTATGTAGCGCACCCAGTAACTCCCTCCTTTCTTCTGCCACTCACACTGGATGTTGAGATCATGCAGCCCATCACGGTCCAGCTAACGTCATAAAAAAGTAAAGGTAAGTTGTTATATGGTCCGTAGGACCGCTCAAAGCATTTTATACTTCCCCCTGGGAG
The DNA here is from genome assembly GCA_963662155.1 of Lamellibrachia columna. Taxonomy (NCBI): domain Eukaryota; kingdom Metazoa; phylum Annelida; class Polychaeta; order Sabellida; family Siboglinidae; genus Lamellibrachia; species Lamellibrachia columna. The sequence goes on along the minus strand of OY759274.1, from coordinate 32,542,681 downwards.
ACCAGTCCATTCCATCACCAAGTTGATGCATTCAGCCATGCAAGCATTCAGCCATGCTGCAATTACAGCACAAAGACTACTAATTCATTTATATCCACCAATGTGTTAGGTCAGTAGGAAACTTAAGGACATTTCGCCTATCTTTTTAACGAAGCTTTCCCTGCTCTGCTCCCTAGCGCATTCAGCCATCTGTCAACAACAATAGATTGCCCAACCCTGTCACTTTGATGCACCACACAGCTCTGGTTTGCAATGATTTAGGCACGACAGAAGGTTTCGTATTATCACAACGATATATGACAGCTGGAGTGTGAGAAGGACCTAGTTACCTTGATGACTCGGCCTACGTCCCCTTCGTGTACCTCCTCATACGTGTGACAACAGCGCACTGACATCCCCACCTGGAGGACACCGCGCACGTACGACGCATAGTCGTCATTGCTCCCAAAGTCACAACGCTTCTTCAACTTGCCACTGGATGGCACCACTGGTGCTGGCACCGATGTAGCCTGGACGATATGAAACCATTGCGTCATAGTCACTGCATGCATACAAAGTGTAGTTTTGTGACACTAGTAAAACTATAATATTGTTTATACAAGTGAAGGGCAACAGACAAAGAGGACTCTAGGACCAACCACAATGACCTCATCCTCATGTCCACCTTACCCTTTCATTCACCACAATGACCTCGTCCTCATGTCCACCTTAACCTTTCATTCACCACAATGACCTCATCCTCATGTCCACCTTAACCTTTCATTCACCATAATCCTTTAGGCATGCACCTACGCTAACTCTGCACCCCAATAATCCTGCACACAGTTAACCCTGCACCCCTTTCCTTTAACCCTACACCACCAATTAACCCTGAACTCCGTCAACCTATCACCCATTAGCCCTGCATCCACATTAGCCCCGCAATCCGTTAAACCTTTTATAGTTCACTCCATTAAGCCTTCACCCATTAACCTGGCACCATTACCCCTGCAGTCCGTTAACCCTTCACCCTGTTAATCCTCAACCCATTGATGTTAACCCTTCTCCCCATTAACCCTCCACTTTAACCTTGCACTCTATTAACCCTGCACCCACATCAACCCTGCACCACATTAACCCTGCACCCACATTAACCTTCCACCCATATTAACCCTGCACCAACATTAACCCTGCACCCTATTAAGCCTGCACTGACATTAACACTGCACCTTATTAACCCTGCACCCATATTGACCTTCCACCCACATTAACCCTGCACACTATTAACCCTGCACCCTATTAACCCTCCACACACCTGGATGTAGCCAAATGCCCCCTCAGCTTCCTCATACTCGTCACTGGAAGTGTCCGAATCACTGGACGCGTCCGAGCCGGTGAGACTGTCCGAGTCAGACAAGTTGGTCAGTCTGAGCTGCTGGTGTTCTAGCAGCCAGCCAACCAGTGACTCCGCATTCGGCATGTCACCGCCCACTGCCATCGAACCTCCTGGTGGCAGCAATGGGCAATACTGGTTAAAACATCTAAGCATTTGTGTAACTAAATTGTATAATTTATGATGTTCTCAATCGTGCGGATTGTTTTGTTTTTATTTTGGGGTGAAGAAACACTTCTGATAAGTCCATAGCTCGTCAGCATACCGATCACACTGTTTATGACTGGAATCACCGACTAGAACTATCTAACCTTTTGTTTTGGTACGCCACTGAGCTTGGGTTTCTTGAAGATTTTAGTGCAAGAAAAGTTTTTTATTGTATTGTATTACATAGATCTATGTTGGAAGTCAGTGATCCTCATTCACATTTGTACAGCATCATCTGGTGAAGTAGTGTAACACCATTTCCTGGGGACTGGTACTTATTTTAAATGAATCGTACAATGACTAGGTGGCGGCTAGGTGGTGTTTCTGTATAATTAAATTTGCCTCGATCCTTGGAACTTTTGATCTCAAAGTACATCTACATTGACAATGTAGTAGTATTATTAATATGCTTTAATTTTTATTTATGTAGTACATTTATTTATGTAGTTTATTTATTTATATTAGTATATTTACCGTCAGAAATTGTACAAAATGGGCATTAAAAAATGCTGCATCATCGCCGAGTCTCTGACTCGATTGGCCTTCCCATTCGCAGACTGACATAACTGTTCAGTTCAAGAGGCGAGTGGCCTTGTGACTTGTGACTGTGACTTGTGACTGTGTAGTTATTAGTTAATTGGTTGGCTTAAAATAATATCCATATAAAAAAATCATGAAAATAATGTTTTTTCCACCGTTCAATTGTTCCGCTCAGCTACACCAAGATGCATGTTGCAATGGAATAAATACTAAATGGTCCCTTACTACACCCCCTACATTACACTCGCTTGATGGCACCATGGTTGTCTTGGCACGCGACCATGCTAACGACATACGTTGAGTAAGCGTATCACTTCGTATTTGAGAAATTAACATTTCGGTCAACCATTCGAAGTTACTATGTGTCTAAAACTACTTATGAATGTTGTTTGGAACTACCAGACATTTATACATTCACGGATGGTCAAAAGGATACCAGAGCACTGCAAGGTCTGCTTATGGGAGTGAAAGTTCATCTGTCGTTGCTGAACTGTGACATTGATGTAGAGGAAATTATACTTGAGTTGCCTGATTTTTTTGTGCACCTTTTGATATGCAAGGTTAGCATAACTATCCAATTATAATTTTAGTGAATAAATTCCTCATATTTGTAAGATGCTATAACCACAACTGATACTGTCAGTTCAGTGCAAACACTGATCTGCAGTGATCAAGTGCTAGTTGCAGAATGATAAAATACGGATTTGAATGACACACGAATTTGGGACACACAACCATGCAATCTGGATTCACAGAAAAACAGGGGTGTACGCTTATTAGGGCGAATACAGTACATATAACATACTCTTGCTGCATTATAGTTAGACTATCCAGCTCACCCAGGGCTCTGATGGCGAACTCTATCTTCTTGCGTCGGAAGCCCATCTCCATCAGTTGCAGGATGACTGCAGCAGTCGGCGTGGCCTCAGGGCATGACCTGCGCGCCTTGTGGGAGCGGGAGTGTGGGGTTCCGGGAGGGGACAGGTAGAGAGAGTGGTGGGAAGAGTCCTGCTGCCTCACAGGGAGTGGAAGGTCGGGTTCTGGGTTGCTGACACAGGCTGCGAGGTATTGACACACAGCAAGGGCGGCCACCTGAAACAAGGTACAAATAAAAGTATATTAAAACACAATTATTACAATACAATACGAAAACTTCTATAAGGCCAAAGTCCTCGGAAACCCGAGCTCAGAGGTGCATCAAGACAAAAGGGTAAGGCAGTCTTGAAATCAATATACAATCCGTCTTCAGATGACAGTGAAATGTTAGTATGTCTTAGTATGTTAGTATGACCTAACACTAACAACGACTGAACTGACCTAACACTAACAATGACTGAATTAACCTAACACTAACAATGACTGAACTGACCTAACACTAACAATGACTGAATTGACCTAACACTAACAATGGCTGAACTGACCTAACACTAACAATGACTGAATTGACCTAACACTAACAACGACTGAACTGACCTAACACTAACAACGACTGAACTGACCTAACACTAGCAATGGCTGAACTGACCTAACACTAACGACGACTGAACTGACCTAACACTAACGACGACTTAATTTACCTAACACTAATAACGACTGAATTGACCTAACATTAACAATGACTGAATTGACCTAACACTAACGACTGAACTGACCTAACACTAACAACGACTGAACTGATCTAACACTAACAACGACTGAACTGACCTAACACTAACAACGACTGAATTGACCTAACACTAACAACGACTGAATTGACCTAACACAAACAACGACTAAACTGACCTAACACTAACAATGACTGAACTGACCTAACACTAACAACGACTGAACTGACCTAACACTAACAATGACTGAACTGACCTAACACTAACAATGACTGAACTGACCTAACACTAACAACGACTGAACTCCCAAAAGTTGGTGATTAGTGAACAATTAGTTGTTACTTAGCTCCAACTCTTGCACAAATAACTAAAAAAAAGTTTACTATATTAAACCACAATTAATAACTTAAACTAATTAATTAGTAAATATCTGAACTACCGATACTAAATAAAGCAATTAGTAATTAGTCATTTATAAGCATATTAAAAACACATCATAAACAAGAACAAACAACAAATTAATGAGTGAATATTTGAACTATGAAACAAAGCAATTACTTGTTATTTACCTCCAACTCATCTCTCGTAAAGATGGCCTTGATGGGCGAAGGCTGAGTCGAAGCTTGCATCAGATGCTGCACCAACAAGATTGGTCCTACAGCCTCACCCTCTTCATCCCCACAGGTGGCGCCACACTCTGCATCCGAGACACCCCCTGTAGGCTGTGAGAGGACCTGTCGGAGAGAGTTCTGTTGCATGAGGAGGGTCTGACCGGCCTTGAGGAGTCCGAGACGGAGTTGTTGCTTCCTCAGGGTCTTCACACTCAACTCATCTGAAACGACATCAACAGAGGTTGGTTTGGTTGACAGCAGGATGTATTTATTGAAGCTCTTATTTCCCTTACCTAAGGCTGCTGTGTCCTTTCTGTAGTCTATTACAGTCCAATTCTTCTTATCCTCACTTCTGTGCTTATCTTCTTTAATTGGGTCTTAATTATGATATCTTCATTTGCCATTGCATACAGCCATAAAAATATCCTCCTGAAACTTCAATAGAAATGTGTCCAGCTTCTGGTTGTCACATTCATATACTTTCCAGATCTCATATCCATATAATAAAACTGGTTCGTGGCATTAATTGAAGCCCTTATTTAGCATTCTGTATTTGTTGTTACATTTTAACTGCCCGCCCACCGGCCAGCCGGCCAGCCAGCCAACCAGCACTCACCTGACAACACTTCCCGACACTCAGTGTCTTTCTCGTTGCGTAATGTCAGTCCAAGATGATGAATAAGAGATGTCCACGTGGCCAGTAGAGCATCGTTGAGAGGCAACTTCTCCACTTGAAATGGTTCTGAAGGCACCTACCAAGCAGTAGAACAAAAGGACTGCACAATGATATACGTTGATTACTTGAATGATTATTTATAACATTTCAGTTGTCTAAATATAATATCCATAAAAACACGCTTCTATCCTGATCATTCATATCTTAACATCAAAAAAATGCACGGATACACAATGGTCACCTAAATGAATGATGAATTTGACCGGGAATCAACCAGAAAAGACACAGTGACACTCACCACCTGCAGCTCGGCCAGTCGACACAGTTTGGTCATCCTGAGGTCGTGACACTGGACAGACACCTTCCCATTGGACGATATCCTTGAGATGGTCCCAGAGCCCCAGTCCTCATGGATCACTGACCCCCCGAGGCGAGGGCGGTTGTCCAGCCCTCCAATCAGGGCCAGTGTTGCCATGACAGCTGCCTGAGACCGATGGGTGTCATCCTTTAGGGTTTGAGGGTCCACAAGCTGTGGAAGAACACAAGGATATGTTGTATTGAGCAGTTGAGCCACACTCCAGTTCAACTGGAACATTGTCATTGTTCATCTAAAACACTTTCAATCTAGAAACATTGTAGCATATAGGATGCTTCATGGTTTTTGGCTTCTTTGGCAAAATTGTTTGGCAAGGGTACTTACCCGGTCTTCTCCTTTCTCTCACTCAGTGCCACTTATTAAATCATTGCATATGCTCCCTGTACAATATCGCATTATTTCTAAGATCTGTACTATTACCTATCAAACACTTTCATCCAAGCAGCCGACATACCAGACAGCTTTGTTTATTTAGTTTTATTTACTTTTCGTGCGAAAGATGGCAATGCACATTTTCAAGTCTCGCTCAGACTTTCTGCACTGCGCTGTTGATCGGACTAGCTCAGTAAAACTAACATGTGTGTATGTCGACAAACGTAACAAATATTCGTACCAAACATGGCTAAAGAATAGTTCAAATATATTTCTACAGATGTGTGAATTTATTATTTTTATTAATTGACAGAATTTAAGTTTTAGGAATTTAAGCAAATAGCACACAAGCTAGTTTTTTTATGTCAGCTACCACAGTGCTGTGTTTACCAGTGCACATCAGCCAAATATGACACCCTTTGTTAAATTGTGAAAACAGTGAGACCTGCAATGGCTGGATTTTGTTTTCAGTTGCATCACTGCATAGATCAGAAAATTCTTGTAAAGTACACAACATTTTATAAAATTGGGCTTCATTGAACATAATTGTGATTGTTTTCCTGAACAAGTTCTTATGATTATCATAAGAAATAGGTTCATTAGCTCTATTGTTTTACATATGTGAGATTCTCCAAGATGTACAGTCAGTTAAAAAAATCATAACTTCACTAGTAATTGATAGATTTTGACAATTTAAACAGCACTGTGAATGATTTACGAGCCTGTGTCAAATAAAAAAATAATATATTTAAGTTTATCTTATTTTTGGCATGCATTGCTGCATATACTGACCGCAAGAGAAAATGGGTTGTTGTTGAGCATGTTGCTGCATATACTGACAGTGAGAGAGATTGGGTGGTCATTGAGCATGTCGCTGCATATACTGACCGTGAGAGAGATTGGGTGGTCGTTGAGCATGTTGCTGCATATACTGACAGTGAGAGAGATTGGGTGGTCATTGAGCATGTCACAGCATATACTGACAGTGAGAGATTGGGTGGTCATTGAGCATGTCACTGCATATACTGACAGTGAGAGAGATTGGGTGGTTGTTGAGCATGTCGCTGCATATACTGACAGTGAGAGAGATTGGGTGGTCATTGAGCATGTCACTGCATATACTGACAGTGAGAGAGATTGGGTGGTCGTTGAGCATGTCACTGCAATATACTGACAGTGAGAGAGATTGGGTGGTGATTGAGCATGTCGCTGCAATATACTGACAGTGAGAGAGATTGGGTGGTGATTGAGCATGTCGCTGCAATATACTGACAGTGAGAGAGATTGGGTGGTCATTGAGCATGTCACTGCATATACTGACAGTGAGAGAGATTGGGTGGTTGTTGAGCATGTCACTGCATATACTGACAGTGAGAGAGATTGGGTGTTCGTTGAGCATGTCGCTGCATATACTGACCGTGAGAGAGATTGGGTGGTCGTTGAGCATATCGCTGCATATACTGACCGTGAGAGAGATTGGGTGGTCATTGAGCATGTCACTGCAATATACTGACAGTGAGAGAGATTGGGTGGTCGTTGAGCATGTCACTGCATATACTGACAGTGAGAGAGATTGGGTGGTCGTTGAGCATGTCACTGCAATATACTGACAGTGAGAGAGATTGGGTGGTCATTGAGCATGTCACTGCATATACTGACAGTGAGAGAGATTGGGTGGTCGTTGAGCATGTCGCTGCAATATACTGACAGTGAGAGAGATTGGGTGGTCATTGAGCATGTCACTGCATATACTGACCGTGAGAGAGATTGGGTGGTCATTGAGCATGTCACTGCATATACTGACAGTGAGAGAGATTGGGTGGTCGTTGAGCATGTCACTGCAATATACTGACAGTGAGAGAGATTGGGTGGTCATTGAGCATGTCGCTGCAATATACTGACAGTGAGAGAGATTGGGTGGTCATTGAGCATGTCGCTGCAATATACTGACCGTGAGAGAAATTGGGTGGTCATTGAGCATGTCACTGCATATACTGACAGTGAGAGAGATTGGGTGGTCGTTGAGCATGTCACTGCATATACTGACAGTGAGAGAGATTGGGTGGTCGTTGAGCATGTCACTGCATATACTGACCATGAGAGAGATTGGGTGGTCATTGAGCATGTCACTGCATATACTGACTGTGAGAGAGATTGGGTGGTCATTGAGCATGTCACTGCATATACTGACCGTGAGAGAGATTGGGTGGTCATTGAGCATGTCACTGCATATACTGACAGTGAGAGAGATTAGGTGGTCATTGAACATGTCACTGCATATACTGACCGTGAGAGAGATTGGGTGGTCATTGAGCATGTCACTGCATATACTGACCATGAGAGAGATTGGGTGGTCATTGAGCATGTCACTGCATATACTGACCGTGAGAGAGATTGGGTGGTCGTTGCGCATGTCGCTGCATATACTGACCGTGAGAGAGATTGGGTGGTCATTGAGCATGTCACTGCATATACTGACCATGAGAGAGATTGGGTGGTCATTGAGCATGTCACTGCATATACTGACCGTGAGAGAGATTGGGTGGTCATTGAGCATGTCACTGCATATACTGACCGTGAGAGAGATTGGGTGGTCATTGAGCATGTCACTGCATATACTGACCGTGAGAGAGATTGGGTGGTCATTGAGCATGTCACTGCATATACTGACCGTGAGAGAGATTGGGTGGTCATTGAGCATGTCACTGCATATACTGACCGTGAGAGAGATTGGGTGGTCATTGAGCATGTCGCTGCATATACTGACCGTGAGAGAGATTGGGTGGTCGTTGAGCATGTCACTGCATATACTGACAGTGAGAGAGATTGGGTGGTCGTTGAGCATGTCGCTGCATATACTGACCGTGAGAGAGATTAGGTGGTCGTTGAGCATGTCGCTGCATATACTGACCGTGAGAGAGATTGGGTGGTCATTGAGCATGTCACTGCATATACTGACCGTGAGAGAGATTGGGTGGTCGTTGAGCATGTCACTGCATATACTGACCGTGAGAGAGATTGGGTGGTCGTTGAGCATGTCACTGCATATACTGACCGTGAGAGAGATTGGGTGGTCGTTGAGCATGTCACTGCATATACTGACCGTGAGAGAGATTGGGTGGTCATTGAGCATGTCACTGCATATACTGACCGTGAGAGAGATTGGGTGGTCATTGAGCATGTCACTGCATATACTGACCATGAGAGAGATTGGGTGGTCATTGAGCATGTCACTGCATATACTGACAGTGAGAGAGATTGGGTGGTCGTTGAGCATGTCACTGCATATACTAACAGTGAGAGAGATTAGGTTGTCGTTGAGCATGTCACTGCATATACTGACCGTGAGAGAGATTGGGTGGTCGTTGCGCATGTCACTGCATATACTGACCGTGAGAGAGATTGGGTGGTCATTGAGCATGTCACTGCATATACTGACCGTGAGAGAGATTGGGTGGTCATTGAGCATGTCACTGCATATACTGACCATGAGAGAGATTGGGTGGTCATTGAGCATGTCACTGCATATACTGACAGTGAGAGAGATTGGGTGGTCGTTGAGCATGTCACTGCATATATTGACAGTGAGAGAGATTAGGTTGTCGTTGAGCATGTCACTGCATATACTGACCGTGAGAGAGATTGGGTGGTCGTTGAGCATGTCACTGCATATACTGACCGTGAGAGAGATTGGGTGGTCATTGAGCATGTCACTGCATATACTGACCGTGAGAGAGATTGGGTGGTCATTGAGCATGTCACTGCATATACTGACCATGAGAGAGATTGGGTGGTCATTGAGCATGTCACTGCATATACTGACAGTGAGAGAGATTGGGTGGTCGTTGAGCATGTCACTGCATATACTAACAGTGAGAGAGATTAGGTTGTCGTTGAGCATGTCACTGCATATACTGACCGTGAGAGAGATTGGGTGGTCATTGAGCATGTCGCCGCATATACTGACCGTGAGAGAGATTGGGTGGTCGTTGAGCATGTCACTGCATATACTAACAGTGAGAGAGATTAGGTTGTCGTTGAGCATGTCACTGCATATACTGACCGTGAGAGAGATTGGGTGGTCGTTGAGCATGTCGCTGCATATACTGACCGTGAGAGAGATTGGGTGGTCATTGAGCATGTCACTGCATATACTGACCGTGAAAGAGATTGGGTGGTCATTGAGCATGTCACTGCATATACTGACCAATGAGAGAGATTGGGTGGTCATTGAGCATGTCACTGCATATACTGACCGTGAGAGAGATTGGGTGGTCGTTGAGCATGTCACTGCATATACTGACCGTGAGAGAGATTGGGTGGTCGTTGAGCATGTCATTCAGCAGGTGGAGGTGGTGGACAGTGTAGGCATTGATGACAGGGTTCCAAGCTTCCAGGGCGTGGAGGGAGCGAAGGAGCACCACCATCTCCTCCGCCAGGGTGCTGGTGTAGGAGGCAGACAATGGAACGGGAGCCTTCCTTCTTCCCTGCCACTGGTCTCCCTCTTCCATAGGACACGCCACTGTAACACGAAAACACTTATGTCTTATGATAGATACACACTTATGTCTTATGGTAGATAATCACTTATGTCTTATGATAGATACTCACTTATGTCTTATGATAGATACACACTTGTCTTATAATAGACACACACTTGTCTTATGATAGATACACACTTATGTCTTATGGTAGATACTCACTTATGTTTTATGATAGATACACACTTATGTCTTAGGATAGATACACACTTATGTCTTATGATAGATACTCACTTATGTCTTATGATACTCACTTATGTCTTATGATAGATACTCCAAACTGCCCATTTCCACCAGATTTGTGAGTCCACAAGAGGTGACACATTTACCCCCTTTATGGGACCTCTTACTTCCCTGGCATAGACACCAGTTAGAAAGACCTGGCATTGACACCAGTTAAAAAGGACCTGGCATTGACACCAGTTAGAAAGACCTGGCATTGACACCAGTTAGAAAGACCTGGCATTGACACCAGTTAGAGAGACCTGGCATTGACACCAGTTAAAACTAACTGCTGGTGGACTTGAACCCCCAGTTCCCTCGACAGACAGTCTAGGCTCTAACTGCTAGTGGACTTGAACCCCCAGTTCCCTCGACAGACAGTCTAGGCTCTAACTGCTAGTGGACTTGAACCCCCAGTTCCCTCGACAGACAGTCTAGGCTCTAACTGCTAGTGGACTTGAACCCCCAGTTCCCTCAACAGACAGTCTAGGCTCTAACTGCTAGTGGACTTCAACCCCCAGTTCCCTCGACAGGCAGTCTAGGCTCTAACTGCTAGTGGACTTGAACCCCCAGTTCCCTCGACAGTCAGTCTAGGCTCTAACTGCTAGTGGACTTGAACCCCCAGTTCCCTCGACAGACAGTCTGGACTCTAACTGCTAGTGGATTTGAACCCCCAGTTCCCTCGACAGACAGTCTAGGCTCTAACTGCTAGTGGACTTGAACCCCCAGTTCCCTCGACAGGCAGTCTAGGCTCTAACTGCTAGTGGACTTGAACCCCCAGTTCCCTCGACAGGCAGTCTAGGCTCTAACTGCTAGTGGACTTGAACCCCCAGTTCCCTTGACAGACAGTCTAGGCTCTAACTGCTAGTGGACTTGAACCCCCAGTTCCCTCGACAGACAGTCTAGGCTCTAACTGCTAGTGGACTTGAACCCCCAGTTCCCTCGACAGGCAGTCTAGGCTCTAACTGCTAGTGGACTTGAACCCCCAGTTCCCTCGAGAGGCAGTCTAGGCTCTAACTGCTAGTGGACTTGAACCCCCAGTTCCCTCGACAGGCAGTCTAGGCTCTAACTGCTAGTGGACTTGAACCCCCAGTTCCCTCGACAGACAGTCTAGGCTCTAACTGCTAGTGGACTTGAACCCCCAGTTCCCTCGACAGGCAGTCTAGGCTCTAACTGCTAGTGGACTTGAACCCCCAGTTCCCTCGACAGGCAGTCTGGACTCTAACTGCTGCATGAGTTGCAGCACCTGCCTGCAGCACCTTACAAGAGGGAAACATACAGTTCTAAGGGACACAAACAGTTGTAAAAGCTACACACATGTTACAGTTGTAATGATAAACAGTTGCAACAGCTACACATATCCATTACAGTTGTAATGAGGACAAACAGTTGTAACAGCTACACATATATGTTACAGTTGTAATGAGGACAAACACTTGTAAAATCTACATGTATCTGTAACAGTTGTACTGGGGACAAAAAGTTGTAACAGCTACACATATGTTACATTTGTAATGAGGACAAACAGTTGTACCAGCTACACATATCTGTTACAGTTGTAATGAGGACAAAAACTGATAAAATCTACACGTATCTGTAACAGTTGTAATGAGGACAAACAGTTGTAACAGCTACACATCTGTTACATTTGTAATGAGGAAAAACAGTTGTAACAGCTACACATATCTGCATCATAGATATTAATGTCATCCTAGAAAGGATAATTAATTATGCAACATTGTTTATTTCACTTCAGGAAAATGCTGCTATACTTTGGCAAGTTGCCCGATCTAACGATCAAACTAATTCTTTTAATTATAAAAAATATCCACTCTTTTACTAAACTGTTTGCACATATTACTTAAATTATTTACACACTACATATCTGAACATCTACGAATCTGATTTGTGATGGGATAAATGAATTGAGGAGAGGGTTCTAAATGAATTGAGGAGAGGTACTAAATGAATTGAGGAGAGGGTTCTAAATGAATTGAGAGGGTTCTAAATGAATTGAAGAGAGGGTTCTAAATGAATTGAGGTGTGAGTTCTAAGTACACAAACGTCTGCTGCAACCAGTACACTGGTTACTTTCTCACCAGTCAGCGTACCTGCTGCAACCAGTACACTGGTTACTTTCTCACCAGTCAGCGTACCTGCTGTGTATAATGTCGGATCTGGACTGCACTTGAGAAGGGCATTACCCAGAATGCCACACAACTTCTCTATGAGGCATCGCATGCGTCGACGGTCCTGAGGACTATCCCAAGAGGGCAGCACTGTGCGAAGGAATTGTAGAGCGAGCACCTGGCCAAAGAGACATTCACGTTACCTTTTGGTGACATTGCAAGTAACATGGCTCAAGATGGAATGCTCAATGGTTTTTATTGGCTAACTAAACATGAGATTGGCTAACTAAACATGAGACTGACTAACTAAACATGACATTGGCTAACTAAACATGACATTGGCTAACTAAACATGACATTGCACCATTGAATTTATTAGCATTTATAACATCTTAGTTGGTTAAAAACAATAAACATATACGTGTTACAACAGTATTGTGATCTATCAGTTCTTAATATTTTTGAAAATGGAAAACTGATTTGGTGACGAAATAACATAAGTTTTATGACATATATATATATATATATATATATATATATATATATAATATATATATATATATATATATATATATATATATAGTCGAGCCTCGTTATAACGCAGTGGTCAGGGTCCACGACTTCGGACCGCGCTGTACGCGAGGCGCGTTAGGTGTTCTCAAATCTGCCACCAGGGAACTACTAAACAACAGTGATCGCCGCCCGCTGCACCAAGTCCATGAACGCTGTCGAAGCCCTATGTGCTTGCAGCACTGTCTTATATGCCAACATGCAGTTTATGGAACTTATTAAACTTATTATGTCACACCCTGTTGATTCTTGAACTGAATAAAACACATGTACATATACCGTTATAGAATAGATCTACTACGATGAAGATGTACTGGACCAATATAAGTGCATTTAAAACTGTTTATCTGATTCTTACGCGAAGCTTAGGCCCTATTTGTGAATCTCGATTGCAATTTACAAACTGTCGAAGCAAAGCCAGCGACAGCGATTGATGTCGGGACACCGCAAAACAAAACAACACGATGATACTCATTCATTGACATTGTTCGCCTAATGTATCTTGAGAATTGTCAAAGCAATTCTAAGTAGGTTTAAGCAGGCCCATTTGGCATTTTTCCCTGGCGGCAGAAAATCGGGGTCCATGACCGACTGAGTTATATCCGAATCCGTGTAATAACGGGACACGTAATAACGAGGTGCGACTGTATAGAGAGATCACTTTAAGCCATTCATTTGCAGACCACTAAGTCTTCACCCTTCAATGTAAAATATGTTATTGTTTTTCAGCAGATGACTCACTGGTCTGCCTAATTCTCATTCACTACAATTTACTGGTCTGCCTAATTCTCATTCAGTACAATTTACTTGTCTGCCTAATTCTCATTCAATACAATTTACTTGTCTGCCTAATTCTCATTCAATACAATTTACTGGTCTGCCTAATTCACATTCAATACAATTTACTTGTCTGCCTAATTCTCACTCACTACAATTTACTTGTCTGCCTAATTCTCATTCAATACAATTTACTTGTCTGCCTAATTCACATTCAATACAATTTACTGGTCTGCCTAATTCTCATTCACTACAATTTACTTGTCTGCCTAATTCTCATTCACTACAATTTACTTGTCTGCCTAATTCTCATTCAATACAATTTACTGGTCTGCCTAATTCTCATTCAATACAATTTACTGGTCTGCCTGATTCTCATTCAATAAAATTTACTGGTCTTCCTAATTCCCATTCAATACAATTTACTGGTCTGCCTAATTCTCATTCAATACAATTTACTGGTCTGCCTAATTCTCATTCAATACAATTTACTGATCTGCCTAATTCGGAGTAATTCCCATTCAATACAATTTACTGGTCTGCCTAATTCCCATTCAATACAATTTACTGGTCTGCCTAATTCCCACTCAATACAATTTACTGGTTTTCCTAATTCCCATTCAATACAATTTACTGGTCTGCCTAATTCCCATTTAATACAATTTACTGGTCTGCCTAATTCTCGTTCAATACAATTTACTGGTCTGCCTAATTCTCATTCAATACAATTTACTGGTCTGCCTAATTCTCATTTAATACAATTTACTGGTCTGCCTAATTCCCATTCAATACAATTTACTGGTCTTCCTAATTCTCATTCAATACAATTTACTGGTCTGCCTAATTCCCATTCAATACAACTTACGGATCTGCCTAATTCCCATTCAATACAATTTATGGATCTGCCTAATTCCCATTCAATACAATTTGTGACGGCAAATAGACTACAGCAATATAAAGATTAAAACAGTATAACATTGTTAATTTACATGTATGTTGAGAATGAAACATTCAGAGAATGGGGACATCTTAACTACTCATGTGGGAGATCCGACAATACAAAACAGATGCACCGCACCTGTCGGGGTAGATTTGATGCACCAGAGGGTGTGTGTTCTGTGGCAGCGAGTCTGAGACAGAGTTCGACCCAGGCTTCACTAGAGAGGGCGCGCTGCATGGGGCCAGCGATGGCAATGCTCCGAATGAAGCCGAGGTTGGCCCAGGTGTAGTGCTGTTCACAGCTGACCGCCTGTCTCGAGTGACGCACGTCTGAAACATGGACGTTATATTAAAGGACACACAGCTACCTTTCTGGTCCCTTTGTCAGCTGGATTGCTCTCAGGTGTCATGTGGCCATGTTGGTGATTGTCACATGACAGCAGTTACAACATTCCCGAGATTTTAACAGAATAAAGAGGATTTTGAAAGCTCTGTCACGCAAAATTTTTAGACTTGAAAGATAGCTACAATTCCAATAATTTGAAACATTAACAAACTGAGAATAGTGCATCACTGGTGCCGCGTGTAGTTACTTCTAATGCTAAGTGAACAACTGAGAATGGTGCATCACTGGTGTCGCGTGTAGTTACTTCTAAAGCTAAGTGAACAACTGAGAATGGTGCATCACTGGTGCCGTGTGTAGTTACTTCTAATGCTAAGTGAACAACTGAGAATGGTGCATCACTGGTGCCGCGTGAAGTTCCTTCTAATGCTAAGTGAACAACTGAGAATGGTGCATCACTGGTGCCGCGTGTAGTTACTTCTAATGCTAAGTGAACAACTGAGAATGGTGCATCACTGGCGCCGCGTGTAGATACTTATAATGCTAAGCGAACAACAGAGAATGCTGCATCATTGGTGCCGCATGTAGTTACTTCTAATGCTAAGTGAACAACTGAGAATGGTGCATCACTGGCGCCGCGTGTAGATACTTATAATGCTAAGCGAACAACAGAGAATGCTGCATCATTGGTGCCGCGTGTAGTTACTTCTAATGCTAAGTGAACAACTGAGAATGCTGCATCACTGGTGCCGCGTGTAGATACTTATAATGCTAAGTGAACAACTGAGAATGGTGCATCACTGGCGCCACGTGTAGTTACTTCTAATGCTAAGTGAACAACTGAGAATGGTGCATCACTGGTGCCGCGTGTAGTTACTTCTAATGCTAAGTGAACAACTGAGAATGGTGCATCACTGGCGCCGCGTGTAGATACTTATAATGCTAAGTGAACAACTGAGAATGGTGCATCACTGGCGCCACGTGTAGTTACTTCTAATGCTAAGTGAACAACTGAGAATGGTGCATCACTGGCGCCACGTGTAGATACTTATAATGCTAAGTGAACAACTGAGAATGGTGCATCACTGGTGCCGCGTGTAGTTACTTCTAATGCTAAGTGAACAACTGAGAATGGTGCATCACTGGCGCCACGTGTAGATACTTATAATGCTAAGTGAACAACTGAGAATGGTGCATCACTGGTGCCGCGTGTAGTTACTTCTAATGCTAAGTGAACAACTGAGAATGCTGCATCACTGGTGCCGCGTGTAGATACTTATAATGCTAAGTGAACAATTGAGAATGCTGCATCAATCACCTTCTAATGCCAAGTGAACTACTGAGAATGGTACATCACTGGTGCTGCGTGTAGTTCCTTCTAATGCTAAGTGAACAACTGAGAATGGTGCATCACTGGCACCGCGTGTAGTCACTTCTAATGTAAGTGAACAACTGAGAATGGTGCATTACTGGCACAGTGTGTAGTTACTTCTAATGTAAGTGAACAACTGAGAATGGTGTATTACTGGCACCGCGTGTAGTTACTTCTAATATAAGTGAACAACTGAGAATGGTGTATTACTGACGCCGCATGTAGTTACTTCTAATGTAAGTGAACAACTGAGAATGGTGTATTACTGGCACCGTGTGTAGTTATTTCTAATGTAAGTGAACAACTGAGAATGGTGTATTACTGGCACCATGTGTAGTTACTTCTAATGTAAGTGAACAACTGAGAATGGTGCATTACTGACGCCACATGTAGTTACTTCTAATGTAAGTGAATAACTGAGAATGGTGTATTACTGGCACCGCGTGTAGTTACTTCTAATGTAAGTGAACAACTGAGAATGGTGCATTACTGGCACTGTGTGTAGTTACTTCTAATGTAAGTGAACAACTGAGAATGGTGTATTACTGGCACCGTGTGTAGTTACGTCTAATGTAAGTGAACTACTGAGAATGGTGCATTACTGGCACCGTGTGTAGTTACTTCTACTGTAAGTGAACAACTGAGAATGGTGTATTACTGGCACCGCGTGTAGTTACTTCTAATGTAAGTGAACAACTAAGAATGGTGTATTACTGGCACCGCGTGCAGTTACTTCTAATGCCAAGTGAACAACTGAGAATGGTGTATTACTGACGCCACATGTAGTTACTTCTAATGTAAGTGAACAACTGAGAATGGTGTATTACTGGCACCGCGTGTAGTTACTTCTAATGTAAGTGAACAACTGAGAATGGTGTATTACTGACGCCACATGTAGTTACTTCTAATGTAAGTGAACAACTGAGAATGGTGTATTACTGGCACCGCGTGTAGTTACTTCTAATGTAAGTGAACAACTGAGAATGGTGCATTACTGGCACTGTGTGTAGTTACTTCTAATGTAAGTGAACAACTGAGAATGGTGTATTACTGGCACCATGTGTAGTTACGTCTAATGTAAGTGAACAACTGAGAATGGTGCATTACTGGCACCGTGTGTAGTTACTTCTAATGTAAGTGAACAACTGAGAATGGTGCATTACTGGCACTGTGTGTAGTTACTTCTAATGTAAGTGAACAAATGAGAATGGTGTATTACTGGCACCGTGTGTAGCTACTTCTAATGTAAGTGAACAACTGAGAATGGTGCATTACTGGCACCGTGTGTAGTTACTTCTAATGTAAGTGAACAACTGAGAATGGTGTATTACTGACGCTGCATGTAGTTACGTCTAATGTAAGTGAACAACTGAGAATGGTGTATTACTGGCACCGTGTGTAGTTACTTCTAATGCCAAGTGAACAACTGAGAATGGTGAATTACTGACGCCGCATGTAGTTACTTCTAATGTAAGTGAACAACTGAGAATGGTGTATTACTGGCACCGCGTGTAGTTACTTCTAATGTAAGTGAACAACTGAGAATGGTGTATTACTGACGCTGCATGTAGTTACTTCTAATGTAAGTAAACAACTGAGAATGGTGTATTACTGGCACCGCGTGTAGTTACTTCTAATGTAAGTGAACAACTGAGAATGGTGCATTACTGGCACCGTGTGTAGTTACTTCTAATGTAAGTGAACAACTGAGAATGGTGTATTACTGGCACCGCATGTAGTTACTTCTAATGTAAGTGAACAACTGAGAATGGTGTATTACTGGCACCGTGTGTAGTTACTTCTAATGCCAAGTGAACAACTGAGAATGGTGTATTACTGACGCCGCATGTAGTTACTTCTAATGTAAGTGAACAACTGAGAATGGTGTATTACTGGCACCGCGTGTAGTTACTTCTAATGTAAGTGAACAACTGAGAATGGTGTATTACTGGCACCGTGTGTAGTTACTTCTAATGCCAAGTGAACAACTGAGAATGGTGTATTACTGACGCCGCATGTAGTTACTTCTAATGCCAAGTGAACAACTGAGAATGGTGTATTACTGACGCCGCATGTAGTTACTTCTAATGTAAGTGAACAACTGAGAATGGTGTATTACTGGCACCGCGTGTAGTTACTTCTAATGTAAGTGAACAACTGAGAATGGTGTATTACTGGCACCGTGTGTAGTTACTTCTAATGCCAAGTGAACAACTGAGAATGGTGTATTACTGACGCCGCATGTAGTTACTTCTAATGTAAGTGAACAACTGAGAGTGGTGTATTACTGGCACTGCGTGTAGTTACTTCTAATGTAAGTGAACAACTGAGAATGGTGTATTACTGGCGCCGCATGTAGTTAGTTCTAATGCCAAGTGAACAACTGAGAATGGTGTATTACTGGCACCATGTGTAGTTACTTCTAATGTAAGTGAACTACTGAAAATGGTGTATTACTGGCACCGCATGTAGTTACTTCTAATGTAAGTGAACAACTGAGAATGGTGTATTACTGGCACCGCGTGTAGTCACACACTAAATTTAGCGTAAGTGTCTGAGTACTATAAAGTGAACAACTGAATGCTTGAGAATAATAAAGGTAAGTATTCAGCATAAGCGTATGAGTACTATAAAGCAACTGACTGAGCGCCTGAGAGCAGCCGGCGTCCACTAGTGTCCTGAGTAGACCACTCAGTGTCTTGATAGCCTCTCTCTCTGCGCAGTCTGCATGGACCCCCGCACACACAGTCAGGGTTTGTAACAGTTGGGTTGTCGCTTGCTTGATCAGCAGGGTGGGGTGATGACTGCCCAGCGGTGAACTGTCTGTAAACACTGCAACATACAACACCCTTGTGTACTGACAGTGTATGATACTTGGCAATATATAACACCTGGCAGTGTATGACACCTGGCAGTGCATGACACCTGGCAGTGTATGACACTTGGCAATATATGACACCTGGCAGTATACAACACCTGGCAGTGTATGATACCTGGCAATATACAACACCTGGCAATGCATGACACCAGGCAGTGTATGACACCAGGCAGTGCATGACACCAAGCAGTGTATGACACCTGGCAGTCCATGACACTTGGCAATATACAACACCTGGCAATATACAACACCTGGCAGTGCATGACACCTGGCAGTGTATGACACTTGGCAATATATGACACCTGGCAGTATACAACACCTGGCAGTGTACGACACCTGGCAGTGTATGCCACCTGGCAGTATACAACACCTGGCAGTACATGACACCTGGCAGTATAACTATAATTATGATTGTTTAATATTGAGTGATTTTAGAATATTCATGATAACAACTGTAATATAGTTATGATGATTTTAGAATATTTAGAGTATTTAATAACCACATCACCTTACAGCATAAAGACTAACATATTTTAGTACTTTAAATGAAATGGGGGTCATTTTCCTACATGGCATGTCACTTTCGTATAAGGGAAAATCTGCGGTAAACTGACATTAGGGTCGATATACTATGCAGTATATTTCCCCCAACAGAGTCACTAATAATATTAAATAATAATAATACTGAATAATAATATTAAATAATAATACCAAATAATAAAAATAATAAATATTAATATTAAATAATACTGACATAATAATGCTAAATAATATTAAATAATTATACCAAAAAATACCAAATAATAATACTAACTAATATTAAATAATAATATCGTACAGTCATACTATATACTAAAAAAAAGAAAGAATGTCCCAACCTACATTGTTCCTTAACTAATGCTGCTTTGTGTGCTCTTGTTAATAACAAGTGTTAACTACACCAGAAAGATTCACCAGCCTGACCAGCTCTGGTTAATAACAAGTGTTATCTACACCAGAAACAGTCACCAGCCTCACCAGCTCTGGTTAATAACAAGTGTTACCTACACCAGAAAGAGTCACCAGCCTCACCAGCTCTGGTTAATAACAAGTGTTATCTACACCAGCCTCACCAGCTCTGGTTAATAACAAGTGTTATCTATACCAGCCTCACCAGCATCATCCTCCACCTCCTCATCTTCTTCCTCCTCATCGCCATTACTAGAGGGTGCCAGTGGTTCCACCAACTTGAGGTCGTACTTTCCCTCCTTCCCCATGCGGTACGAGTTCGTGTTCCCCGTGTCCCACTGCACCCGGATCCAGCCGTCTTCCCCCAGTTCCCCAATAACGTGTCCCAGACTCGGCGGAGGCCCATCCTACACAGACGGAACAATGTTAAATGTTATTATTTTTTATTTGATCCAGTTAAAATTCAGCAAAAATTTTTAAATGGTCCGGCTCTAGATTTCGTAGTGGTGCTCATCCTCAATTGCATTTTTCTTCATGTTGTTTCATTCATTTCACAACAAATTTAACCTCTCTAGAATCCACTAGAACACGCTAGCTCATACACACAAAGTTGTTATTTAATTTAGTGAAATCATTGGACAAACTATTAAATTATTTTTTACAGAGTTTGGTAAAAAATTGGGTGAAAATGAGGCAAAAATTGTCCACCTCTACATACTGTAACATAAAACTACTTCTACTTTCACAAGTTACAGATCTAACAATCAAAGTCAATTCATTCAATGATTGTAACAATCATAGTCGATTCGTTCAATGAATGTAACAAAGTCAATTCGTTCGATGATTATAACAATCAAAGTCAATTTGTTCGATGACTGTAACAATCAAAGTCAATTTGTTTGATGACTGTAACAATCAAAGTCAATTCATTCCATGATTGTAACAATAAAAGTCAATTTGTTCAATGATTGTAACAATCAAAGTCAATTTGATGATTGTAACAATCAAAGTCAATTCGTTCAATGATTGTAACAATCAAACTCAATTCGTTCAATGATTGTAACAAACAATCAAAGTCAATTCGTTCAATGATTGTAACAAACAATCAAAGTCAATTTGTTTGATGATTGTAACAATCAAAGTCAATTCGTTCGATGATTGCAACAATCAAAGTCAATTCATTCGATGATTGTAACAATCAAAGTCAATTCGTTCGATGATTGTAACAATCAAAGTCAATTCGTTCGATGATTGTAACAATCAAAGTCGATTATTGTAACAATCAAAGTCAATTCGTTTGATGATTGTAACAATCAAAGTCAATTCGTCCGATGATTGTAACAACAGTAGACACTCTTGTTAAACTGACTGGACATATCACTTAAAACTATTCACACTACAGTTGTGAACCTGATTCATAACGGGCTCAATGAATTGAGGAGGGAGTGTTGTCTGCGCAACATCCTGTGAAGACATGTATGACACCCCTCATGACAACCCTTACCTGGTCACCCCATTTCCAGTCCACACCCCTCATGACGCAGGTGCCCACTTTCATTACAGATGCCAGTGCGGGGCCCGTGATCGGGGCCTGCTGCAGCTGCTGTCTCTGCCGGGGCTCCTCGAGCACTGCATGAATGGCTTTGACGTTCTCCACGGGCACATTACTTGGGTCGGGCCCTGAAACATGCATTTTATGTGTGCAATTTCCATCAGTTACAAACATCATGTCATCAAAACAAAGGCAAAGGTAGGAGCCAGGAACAACATCCTAAGGAAGCTGTCCAACTCCAAATGGGGAACAGACCCAGGGACCATATTAAGTACTGCCCTTGCCCTGTGCTACTCAGTATGTCTGCCATGTATGGGGCCCCTCTACACATGCCAATGGACCCAGTCCTCAACACGGCCTGTAGAGCTATTACTGGTTGCCTCAAACCAACGAGAGTTGACGACCTCTATCTATAGAGAGAACCAAGCAGGAAAGTGACCCTCGCCTCCCCCTATTCCAACATGAACCAGCACCCAAGAGGTTGAAGTTCAGGAATAGCTTCCTTCATGCTGTTAAGTCCCTGGACAATAAACCACACAGTTGCAGAATAGATGATTGGTTAACACACCTGCAATCAATACCTCACCAAGGAATCCCTAACGCACCTGCAATCAATACCTCACCAAGGAATCCCTAACGCACCTGCAATCAATACCTCACCAAGGAGTCCCTAACGCACCTGCAATCAATACCTCACCAAGGAGTCCCTAACGCACCTGCAATCAATACCTCACCAAGGAGTCCCTAACGCACCTGCAATCAATACCTCACCAAGGAGTCCCTAACACACTTGCAATCAACACCTCACCAAGGAGTCCCTAACGCACCTGCAATCAATACCTCACCAAGGAGTCCCTAATCCACCTGCAATCAATACTTCATCAAGGAGTCCCTAACCCACCTGCAATCAATACCTCACCAAGGAGTCCCTAATGCACCTGCAATCAATACCTCACCAAGGAGTCCCTAATGCACCTGCAATCAATACCTCACCAAGGAGTCCCTAATGCACCTGCAATCAATACCTCACCAAGGAGTCCCTAATGCACCTGCAATCAATACCTCACCAAGGAGTCCCTAATGCACCTGCAATCAATACCTCACCAAGGAGTCCCTAATGCACCTGCAATCAATACCTCACCAAGGAGTCCCTGCCAAAAGGAGCAAGAGAGCCGTGGCCAGCCGAGGTGTCGAGTGCTGCAGACACTTGATGCAGAGGTGGGGGTATAACCAACATCGAATGTGACTGTGGATTGGACCCAGACATGCCAAGTCTACTGGTTTTCTCGGTAGACTACTGGTTTTTCACCTCTTCTACTGCTCTACCGGTCGGTAGAACATTTCTACCGGTTTTTGCGATTTTGGGGTAAAAAATTTTTTTCTCATTTTATCGGTAAAATCGGTACCGTTGAGCGAAAAATCTCGACTTTCCATCAGCCTCAATTCTGGTGACCAATGCTATCGCAGCTACGCGCCATCGTGATCTCTGCTATATAATTATAGCGAGTATAACTCCCTGCCAGAACAGTTAAAATTTTTGTTTTGCTTGAGTTATTTCTATCTACAATTTTTAATAATTGATCGCTAGTTTCTCTATGGCACGATGAAGCGCGCCTCGGCGGCTAAGCCGCAGGCACTGCCTAAGAAGGCGATGTATGCCAACACATACAAAGTTGCCTTCGAGGCCGATTTTCCGTGGGTTGGAAAAAGTTCGTGATCGACGAACCATGCATTTTGCCGTTCGTGCAATCGGCACTTTTCCATTGTGTCTGTCCATTTAGGCAATTTATTATGATTACTGAATGTACATTATTACTTAGTAGTCGTTATAAAAAATTATTGACTGTTAGTGTTATACACCGCTTATGGAGTAACGAGGAATACACTAATGCTGTAATGGCGGATTGGCGGCTATACCTACGGCTACGAATTTCTTTTGCCTGTTGCCTTGAATTTGGCCACTGGAATTTCACCTGCACCCTTGGTACCGGTACTTGGTACTGTCAGCACTGCTGAAGTGCAAGTTGAACGAGGACAATATCTGTACTGAGTTCGCTCCCTGTGAGCGCACACTGCGGCTAGCGCGTGTCGCGTGCACGTCATACAACTTGTGCACTAGCTCGGCACAGGAGCAAGTGTGAATTTTATTTAGAGCATTTTGTTGTACAGCTGTATCTATATGTTGTTTGTATTTTGTGTATTTATACATTAGTGTATTTTTTATTTATGTCATTTGCACATTCCAGGCAGTTTTTACATTTATATTTATCAATCTCAGTCAGAATTGTGTATAGCTTTGTATATTTCTTGCATGGTATTTTTATTTTATTTATCAGTATTGCCTTATTTAATGCTATTATTCTGTAATCTGTACTTTATTAAGTGCCCTTTTATCAACATGGTGTTTCATGCTGATCCGTGCTTGTTTTTTACATTGCTGCATGCATGTCTAGCCTATTTGTAATTATTGTTGTATAATTTTTATATATTTTTATCATTTGATCATTTCAGTATAGAATGTGCATGTTTGCGTAATTGAAATGTGGAGCTATTTTCACTGCTATATGTTTTTTATCCATTACCTTAATTTTTATGCTCCTTTCGTTATGCTCAGTATTTTTACCTGCATTTTAGCCTGTTGTGTACATATATGTACCTTATTTAAATTGTATATAATTACCATTTCTTGTTTGTATTAAAATAAAGTGTTTCACCATTGTGGTTAATAGTGTGTTTGCTGTGCTGTGTCTCGAGTGTAACGACGCGACGTCGCCACCCCAAATTTTTTTTTGTATGCACTAATCTACTCCTTTCGGGCCTTCCGAACTTGGCAAGTCTGATCGGACCCCCAAACTTTGGAATATCTGCTAGAATGTCCCCTCCTACAAGAGCCCTGCAGTCCAGACAACTTGGCAGTGTACAACTCCTGTGCCAGAGCCTGTCTGCTGCAGTGACGGGGAATAGTGTAGCGACTGGGAACAACATCCTCTGTAGCTGTGAACAATCATCTACAGCATATTGGGGAGAGATGTTTATGGAATGATGACACTTTCAAGTAGAACAATGTTGCAAGCAAATTGCAGAAAAACAAAAAACTTTTCTGCAGTGTTTGTAGTATGGCTGAATACTTTCAAGAGAATTTAAGTTTTGAGGCTGTGAAGAACCAGTTTGACTGGACACTTTGCTACATCAGAACAACTGTTACAGGTCATCTTTTTCTCATCAACATTACCTTTTTTCAGACGATGTTTCAGCAGCTATCAACTGTCTACATCAGACAAACTAACGGAACAAAGAAAAAAGGTCAAATTAACTGTGAAATATGAGAAAAATTTGAATATATTGCAACCACCTGTCTGATGAATCTGTCACAATTACAAGAACAAGTAGTTTGACTTACCAATGAGATTGAGTACAGACTGTGTTAGAGCCAGGAGTCCAGAGTTGAGCAGCAGACTGATACCATTAGGCTGGTGTTCACTTGACAGAATGCCCAGCGTCGCCAGCAGAAACCTCGACATGCTCAGACAGCCCAGACTTACCTGGGTACACTGCAATCATGAACATTCTATTAATTTTTGCTTTATTTTTTGCAGCTAAAATGTATGGCTACATTTTCCCTATTGGACATATGAACAGAGTAATTATTTGGTGGCAACGTGAAATTGTGTTAATTTTGCTTTCTTTTTTGTGTGAAATTCAGATAGCAATATCCCCACAATAAGATTAGGCATTTTTTATCATTATATTATATTAAAATAGTTTTTTAGTAACAAAGTGATACCTCATTCATATCTGTATTATAAATATTAGAAAAGTTATGATTTATAAAAGAACCCTTTGTTACAGAGACTAGGCCCAGGTTTGATTATACAAGACCTGTTTGTACCTGGCCCGGTGATCATTTATATTTAGTGACCAGGAAACTCTTCACAATATAAGACTGATGTTGTTACCAGGTTAAATTAAACATATATATTTTAAATATATTTCAATAATAAATACATAAACATATTTGGCTTGGTCTGCCAGCATTGCAATACAAAGAACAAACTGTGTAAGGATAGGAGTAACTACTAATAATAATTGGATTTAGCTGTAACAGGAGAATATCCTTAAGAATTTGAATGACATGACCAACTGACCTTGTTTGACAAGTTGTCATTGCCATGGTGACAGGGGTCAAGGCCGTGACACTTGAAGTAGCGGTCGGCTCGGATGACACAGTCACGCAGAGTCGCGATCGCCCATTTACTCAGTTCTGAGTAAGTCATCTCCAGCAGTAGTCGGTCACACGGGGGGATGAGGGTGACGTTGGAGAGACAGTGGGGCACGGGGCGACTACAACCACAATATACGAGTATGGGGTGAGGGTGACATTGGAGAGACAGTGGGGCGCGGGGTGACTACAACCACAATATACAAGTATGGGGTGAGGGTGACGTTGGAGAGACAGTGGGGCGTGGGGCGACTACAACCACAATATACGAGTATGGGGTGAGGGTGACAGTAGGGCGAGGGGCGACTACAACCACAATATACAAGTATGGGGTGAGGGTGACGTTGGAGAGACAGTGGGGCACGGGGTGACTACAACCACAATATACAAGTATGGGGTGAGGGTGACGTTGGAGACAGTGGGGCGCGGGGTGACTACAACTACAATATACAAGTATGGGGTGAGGGTGATGTTGGAGAGACAGTGGGGCACAGGGTGACTACAACCACAATATACAAGTATGGGGTGAGGGTGACGTTGGAGAGACAGTGGGGCACGGGGTGACTACAACCACAATATACAAGTATGGGGTGAGGGTGACGTTGGAGAGACAGTAGGGCGAGGGGCGACTACAACCACAATATACAAGTATGGGGTGAGGGTGACGTTGGAGAGACAGTAGGGCGAGGGGTGACTACTACCACATTGTACAAGTATGGGGTGAGGGTGACGTTGGAGAGACAGTGGGGCGTGGGGTGACTACAACCACAACATTTACAAGATTGCCACTCAAGGCAAAACCCCAGAAGACAAGTGGACAAGGAAGTCATTGGCTTATCAAGAATCCAAATTTTTTTCATTAATGTGTAACCTGACCTCCTGAGGTATTTGTCAATTTTGTTTTTAAACATATTCACGCTGCTAGCATTTACACCAGCGTTTCTCAACCGGGGGTCCTCGGCCCACCGGGGGGAGCCGCAGAGAGCTGCCAGGGGGTCCGCGAGATGACAGGGGAAATTATAATTTTAATTAAATTACCTGGGTCCTGGTAAAATAAAAAAAATAAAGTTTCTGACCTAACTATGAAAACGATTACCTATAGCCGTCAAATTCTCCTTGTGTATCTACTATACATATATACACATCACGTTAATAAAACCATAAATGTACTGTCGTATAACGATTGAAAAATTAAAACAGCGCCTCCTTACGGATTCATTGTGGAGCTTTGCGGCGAACTTTTTGGTGCTGTGCATCATCGAACGAAGAAGAAAATGGACAACTTACTCATCCATCCTCAAAACAAGTACCAGTAAATACAAGCTGACATATTGATATACTGTAACATTTATGTTATTTAAACCTGTTTGTTTGATTAGTAATAGTTAACAAGTAATATAATGGCACTTGCAACAGCAAACATGCTTTCTTTAAAAGCAATAACTGTTGATATCATTGTAGCGAAAACGCAGGGGATGCTATATCTTATGTGGGGGGTCCCTGGAATTTTTTTTTGGACACGGGAGGCCTTAGAAACAAAAAGGTTGAGAACCGCTGATTTACACAATCTGTTGATAATTTGTTTCATTAATTTTTTTCCTCTGTGAGAATGAGCACTTACTAAGAAAAAATACTTCTATAAATATTGTCATAATCATTTAATATCTTAAAAACTTCTTTTTGATGTCCTCTTAACCTCCTCGTCTATTGGGTTGTTAAACCAGATTCGTGTTTCATAACTAAGGCCTCTCAGTTCTGGAATCATTTTAGCTGCTCTCCTCTGTATTCTTTCAATGTCCTTGTTACAATATAAGAAGTTTGTAAACAATATTCTAGATGAGGCCTAACTATTGCTTTAAACTTTTCCTTTATATTCTACATTTCTCATAACCAACTCAATAATCAGACTACCCTTTGAAGCTACAATCCCACACTCCTGTTAAACACACGTACACAAGGGGAGGACACCCTCTACTGCAATCACATCAAGATTCAACCGTACATTACAGCAGATTGCACAACTAAATCACAACTGTAGAGAGAACCATGAAGAAACCAAACATGTAGATGACGTACCTAGGAGGGTGGAAGGTTTGGGGCAGGCCCTGCCAGCCGCACAGGAAGGAGTAGCGCACTGAGTCAATCAGGTAGTCTCTGTGGACCAGGGTCAACATGTTCTGTATGCCCTTCAGTCGTATCTCTGCACGCTCAACCTGAGTGACAGAGGCATCAAATGTCAGTTGTCGCCTTCTTGGAAATAGTTTTGCAAATGATCATTTAAAAAAATTGCAAATGTTCAAACAAAACACTAAGTCATGCATAGAGGATTTTTCGATGGTGGTGTGAAAAAGTGGGCTTCCTTGGTATATCCATGTCTATCTAAAATGCCTTTTTCCTAATAATGCAGCAATTCCCTCAGTTTCTCAATACTTATCCTGTAACTTACCTGATAGTGCAGTGACTTCCTCAGTTTCTCAATGTCCACGGGACTTTCGTACATCACAAAGTCAACAATCTCAGACATGAGATCAGTCTCGGCGCTGCTGCCCGTCAGCCGCTGTCGCAACCACTTGAACTTCCTTGAGCTCGTCACAGCACTGGTGACTGCTGCCCATGCATCCTGCAGGACAAACAAGGCTTCTTGTAAACATCATTGCATTCAAGCTTTCTCAAGTAACTATGTATTTAATAATAATAATACAAATATTAAATTCACAAGTAAACATACCACTGCATAAATTAAATAATTACAAAACAGAGTTTATTATAAAATGCATAATAATAAAGATACATAAAAAGCAATGGATTCAACCATATGCTGGAATTATAGGACAACATGGCCAGCTGCAGGTCCCATATTCTTGAAAGACTTATGAATATGTAACTTAAGTTTTTCATAAATATGGAGGCAAATTTTCCCCAGGGGTCATTTATAGAATATCTAATATCAAAATGACATGGCAAAGTTTAGATTATATTGCAAACCTTCCACTCTTGGCTAAGATTCAACATGGATTAATATTTACCCAGATACTCCAGAGAGAACCCCTCGGTACAGTTTTGCCATCATATTTACAGAAAACTTGAGCTACGAAATCACAAGTCTTTCCAGAATACAGGGCCTGAGAATGTGGCTACAACGACCGTCTACCAAAGGCTGTGGCTGCAACAACCGGCTACCAGAGGCTGCTGGGAAAAAAAGATTCTACTCACCAGTTTGTGCTGAGCAGGTTTCTCACTGTCCACAAACACTCTTCCATCCCCTTCTTCCTCCCGCTTCCTTGTGTCTTCCTCTTCAGTCTTCTTGGGGAAGACCTTCACCTCCCCCTCCTCCATGGCTGCTGCAGCTGTCAATTCCAGGTTGTACTCTGTCTCTGTGGGACCGACACACTCTTGGAATGTGGGACCAACACACTCATGGAATGTGGTACCGACACACTCATGGAACGTGGGACTGACGCATTCGTGGAACGTGGGACTGACACATTCATGGAATGTGGGACAGACACATTCATGGAATGTGGTACCGACACACTCATGGAATATGGGACAGACGCATTCGTGGAAATTGGGACCGACACACTCATGGAATGTGGGAACGACACACTTATGGAATGTGGGACCAACACACTCATGGAATGTGGGACAGACACACTCATGGAATGTGGGACCAACACACTTATGGAATGTGGGACAGACACACTCATGGAATGTGGGACAGACGCATTTGTGGAATGTGGGAACGACATACTAGTGGAACATTGAACAGAAACACTCATGGAATGTGGGACCGACACTCATGGAATGTGGGACCAACACACATGGAATGTGGGACAGACACACTCATAGAATGTGGGACAGACACATTCATGGAATGTGGGACTGACACTCATGGAATGTGGGACAGACACACTCATGGAATGTGGGACCAACACACATGGAATGTGGGACCAACACACATGGAATGTGGGACCAACACTCATGGAATGTGAGACAGACACACTCATGGAATGTGGAACAGACACTCATGGAATGTGGGACAGACACACTCATAGAATGTGGGACAGACACACTCATGGAATGTGGGGCCAACACACATGGAATGTAGGACCAACACTCATGGAATGTGGAACCAACACTCTTGGAATGTGACAGACACACTCATGAAATGTGGAACAGACACTCATGGAATGTGGGACCGACTCACTTGTGGAATATGGGACCCACTCACACATGGAATGTCCCTGCTGGTGGATGTTCTACGACTGCCAGTTTGAATCATATTCTTAAAGTTCCATCTTCAATTAATTTTTTTTCGTTTGTCTCGTCTCAGAAACATTTCACGAAAAATCAAACCTATCAAGTTTCCACTACAACTGGCTTGTTTGAACAAATGTACTATTTTAAAAAAATACGCATTCTTTTAATAAACTGACTGCACTGTTCTGCAGATATGCATAATTAGATCGCATTCATGTGTAAATTTGTATAGGGTTATGTATATGTATGTATATATGTGTATGTACGTATATATATATATATATATATGTATATATATATACATGGTTGTCTTGCATCATGTTGCCAATGTTTGAATAAATAAATCAATCAATCAAACATATTACTTATTCACTACAGACATGAACATCACTGAACCTGATTCGTGATGGGCTAAATCAATTCAGCAGGAATTTTAATATAACTCCTATGATTCGTTTCATTTCTAATAAAAAATGCCCTATTTACCTTCCTAGGCAGACGCTTCAGAGATGGTCCCTATGTTAACTTTTAGACAACCCTACTTTGAGACAACCCCTACTTTGAGATGACCCTCCTAATTTGAGACGACCCCTACTTTTCGCCTCCTTCTTGTCTTGCATCATCCTCAGGGTGACCTCCCGCCAGCGAGGTTGACTCTTGAGGAGCCGTGACCGCGTCACGGCGTTCACCTCGTTGTCGATGGCTGGACGCAGTTCGTTGAAAAGGAAGTGACATCGCTCAATGACCGGCGCACAGACCTCCTTGTAAGACCGACTGAGGTCCTGGTGCAACTGTCACAGACCAACAAATCTCTGAATACCAACCCTAGAAAATACTAAAATAATTGAATTTAAAAAAGAATATATTTTTTTAAATAAAGAAATTTAAAGGACATTTTTTAAGGACTTTTAAGGATTTTAAAGAATTTATTTTTAGATTTTTAAAGGAATGTTGTGTCCAACATAGATACAACATGACTCGTGTTTACCCAAATTAGTCCAAGAAATACACTTAGAAGCAAAACCAACTTTTGAGCTGGTGAAATTTAAACTTGAGACATGTTACCAAAAATCAGAAGTAAGCACTAGATAATTCAACCATGAGACAATGTGCAAGAGTCATGATTTAGTACTTCCCATTTCTTCCTATCATATGACTATTATACAAATTTTTTTTACATAAATAGTGTCAGTATTATTAATAGTATTATCATTAGCTATAAAGTGAACTCACCTTGATAAGAGATCTCTTGGCTTGATGGACCACTTTGCAGACCTCAGCAATGGACCGTGGCAGACCATGTTTCTCGCCGGTCTCTGGCAGACCATGGTCCACTAGAGCTAGTGCCACATGACCCAGATCATGGTGTTTCAACAGCACAGCCAGCAGCAACCTGTCACAGCAGTGTCACATTACAGGTAGGTTAAAAACATACCCGGTACATCACATTAGTCTGTCATGCTAAAGACAACACTTGTGGTGAACAGCACAAGTCAACATATCTGTCAACGTTGTGAAGAACATTAGCAACACATCAGATTGGTTGGCAGTAACTGGGGCAAAGTTCAGTTCCACATTGGCTCAGGTTCATTTACGTCATAAAATTTGATGATTTCCCCAATCTGATTATGATATGGTGCAATTCACACCATACCATAATCAATCACATCCCATCCATAAGTGGTCATCCATAGGTGGTCATCCATAAGTGGTCATCCATAGGCGGTCATCCATAAGTGGTCATCCATAGGCAGTCATCCATAAGTAGTCATCCATAGGTGGTCATCCATAGGCGGTCATCCATAGGCAGTCATCCATAAGTGGTCATCCATAGGCGGTCATGCATAAGTGGTCATCCATAAGCGGTCATCCATAAGTGGTCATCCATAGGCGGTCATCCATAAGTGGTCATCATGTAGTGATGAACCGAAAAATGTCCACAATTATTAGGAAAATATAGGGTTTTTTAGATAAAGGAAAACATAAGAAATATAGGAATTGCAATTAAAATATAAGAAATATAGGCATACGTAGGAATGCTGGGCACCCTGCAAACTATAAAGGACTGTTTGTGCAATAATTCTACATTGTCAAAAAGATAAAACAAATTACACAAACATTTGCGAAACATGCCACACAAGCAGACTGACCTTCCGACCTCCTCGACGGGGTGGTCTGGCGGGAACTCGATGGGAGAGACGAGGTAGTGGCTGCGACAGTAGCGGGCCACATACTCAAGGAATGTTCGGACGGCGATGTCTTGGACGCGACTCTCAGCGAGGGCGTGAAGGAATGGCCGAGAGACATCAGCCTGGGACGCCTGCCGGTCAAACAGCCGCTCTTTCTCTGCACTCATCAACTGCTTCTGTTCAGCAGTCGGTGTTGTACCTTCAGTCGACAACAGGGTAATTAACAGATACCTGTGCATTTCCACAATAGAACAGTGTCCCCGTAACTTACATCATTTCAGTAGCATAGCAACCACAACCAATAACATTTCAGTAGCATACCAACCACAACCAATAACATTTCAGTAGCATAGCAACCACAACCAATAACATTTTCAAATAGTTGAAACATTATGGTTTAATCCAATAGCTCTTTCAACATAAAGAACTTGTCTTTCTGGCCAAATTGTCTGATTCACATTTAACACTAAAATATTTCAACATTTTGTAAGTTAAGGTGTCCATCTTCAAATCTCTTCATAACTTGTCTTTAGCCTTATTTTCTTTTTCTTAAGTTTTTTGCTACATTAAAGATGTCCCATAAAACAAGTAAATAGGAAATTTTTCTTCACATAAAAAACGTTTCATGGACACTATGTAACTTACACAATTCGGCATTCAACATCATATTGTACAGAACAGTGAAAAAGTTATCGTTTTAATCTCATAGATGGCTGTGACCAAGTCCTAACTTTGCAGCATTTTTTTGTGTAATTACCCGTACTTTTGTTCTAGTTGTAAATACACTTGTTTATATTCTGTTGCCCAGCATTGTGGAAGTGCACATAATTATACATAAGTCAGGAAACATATTTTTCAGTTAAGAAACATCTTAATAATGTTGTTTTATTTACAGTAATACAGTAGCCTATGTCTACATTGACTGTGCAACCTACCTGGGGTGGTAGGGCAGGAACTGGGGGTGCGACTCTCCCCTTTCTCCTCGTCAAACGGATCCTTCGGTTGCAACACCTGCAGACCGCCTCTGAAGAACTTCGCCTCAAGCCAGTGGTGGTATTCTACCTCCTCGGTGGAGAGCTCTGTACTACGGGCCTGGACGGAGGCGTGAAGCCCTAGGAGGACGGCGAGGGTGCGTTCAGCATCCATGAGGGGCGACGACACCGTGCTGGTTTCAGAGCTTGCAACTGTGTCACATTCCGGCTGCAGGGGAAACTGTTTTTTTATATTTTATTCAAGATTATAATTATCTTCTTCTAATCCATATACTAAAACAACACAAAAGAAATTAAATTTGATTGATTGTCTCATTTTAGAATTTAAAATCCACTACGACATACTAGTTTGTTTGTGCAACTGTGTAATTTAGTTTTGTTTAATTCATCGGACAAACTATTAAATTATTTTTGATAAGATCCAGTCAAAATTGGGTGAAATTGGGCTAAAATGGTCCTGCTCTATATATACTGACATAAATGGTCCTGCTCAATATACTGTGACATAAATGGTCCTGCTCTATATACTATGATACAAATGGTCCTGTTCTATATAATATGACATAAATGGTCCTGCTCTATATACTATGCCACAAATGGTCCTGCTCTATATAATATGCCACAAATGGTCCTGCTCTATGTACTATGAGACAAATGGTCCTGCTCTATATTCTATGACACAAATAAATGGTCTTCCCACTAGTTACTCAATCAAATGATCAAAGTCAATTTTTTTACATCAATGAACCTGATAAGCAATGAGCTAAGTCATTATAGGAGGGAGTTTTAATGAATAGCTTAATTAAAAATAAATAAAACCACCAAACTTACATCAACAAAGTTGCCAATGAGGAATCTGTGAAGCATTTCTCTGGCTTCAGTCGAGTGGTGGCACGCTTCAAATGCCTCACTGGCATCCGTCGCTACAAAACAGAAATGTAGACTTGTAGGGAATGGGTTGGGGGTGGGGCTTGTGGCCAGGGTGATGGTTTATGGGGGTGGGGTGTTTTAAGCAGTTTCAGGTTGTTACTTCTGGTTTTCAGAGGTAAAATATATATTTAATCAATTAAAGATATTATAAAAACATCAAACATCAAACAGAAAAAATTCACTATTTGCTACGAATACCAATATACATTGTGGAACACGGTGTTACTAAAGTTGTTTTATAACATTCTTTCATATTTTATGTTCCATGTTGAACATTTGCTATACTCTTACATTTTTTTATCGCTCTTAAATATATCTCTACTTTGGATAATGGCATGATGTAACGTAAATGTTATTACCTGCGTATTCATCGAGACATTCACTGCCACACGGAGCGTCCTTTT
Source organism: Lamellibrachia columna (assembly GCA_963662155.1). Lineage (NCBI taxonomy): Eukaryota > Metazoa > Annelida > Polychaeta > Sabellida > Siboglinidae > Lamellibrachia > Lamellibrachia columna. The sequence continues at coordinate 32,507,658 of OY759274.1, read as the reverse complement.
TGAAGGCCTCCACATCGTAGACCCTCCCATGAATCACCACCCACAGACCCCCGTCTTTGTTGTGGTTCTCCAGGTCCGCCTTGCGAATCAGCGGCCGGTCCTCGCAGGTTGTAGACGCATTCTTTTCCACTGAGGAGGCTGCGAGGATAATACAGAGGTCAGAGGTCATTCTTCTCCACTGAGGAGGCTGCGAGGATAATACAGAGGTCACATCCGATAACACAGTATAGAAAACTTTAAAAAACATATTTTAGAGCTTCTGACATAAACACATGTGATGCATATATTATTATTTTATTATATATACATATATACACTTTTGATCTTACTATATATTATTTATGGTACTACTTTTGTAATTTGGAGTACATCATAGAAAAATATTGTTTGTATGGTATTTATTTTTAATATTACCTTAGGTCATAATTGCCATGTATGTAACGTGCCTGAGAGCAATCTTGATTGATCGGGTGCTTTATCAGTGTTTTTGTTATTACTATTATTCTCTCTATCAAGCTGAATGTGAAAGTAACCCAGAGGTGACAGGGGGTCACAGGGGTAACATGCAGGGATGAGACACTGGAGGGTTGACATCATAAAGTCCCATCAGGGGTCACAGGGGTAACATGCAGGGATGAGACACTGGAGGGTTGACATCATAAAGTCCCATCAGGGGTCACAGGGGTAACATGCAGGGATGAGACACTGGAGGGTTGACATCATAAAGTCCCATCAGGAGTCACGGGGTAACATGCAGGGATGAGACACTGGAGGGTTGACATCATAAAGTCCCATCAGGGGTCACAGGGGTAACATGCAGGGATGAGACACTAGAGGGTTGACATCATAAAGTCCCATCAGGGGTCACAGGGGTAACATGCAGGGATGAGACACTGGAGGGTTGACATCATAAAGCCCCATCAGGGGTCACAGGGGTAACATGCAGGGATGAGACACTGGAGGGTTGACATCATAAAGTCCCATCAGGGGTCACAGGGGTAACATGCAGGGATGAGACACTGGAGGGTTGACATCATAAAGTCCCATCAGGGGTCACAGGGGTAACATGCAGGGATGAGACACTGGAGGGTTGACATCATAAAGTCCCATCAGGAGTCACAGGGGTAACATGCAGGGATGAGACACTGGAGGGTTGACATCATAAAGTCCCATCAGGGGTCACAGGGGTAACATGCAGGGATGAGACACTGGAGGGTTGACATCATAAAGTCCCATCAGGGGTCACAGGGGTAACATGCAGGGATGAGACACTGGAGGGTTGACATCATAAAGTCCCATCAGGGGTCACGGGGTAACATGCAGGGATGAGACACTGGAGGGTTGACATCATAAAGTCCCATCAGGAGTCACAGGGGTAACATGCAGGGATGAGACACTGGAGGGTTGACATCATAAAGTCCCATCAGTCACACTCAGATGTGGAAAAGAACAAGCTGTGAAAACAAAAGCTGTTTCTCTCTGAGTCAGCAGTGTTGAAGGTGTCTGATGGTAGAATGTATCTGAAAGCGATATCGACGCAAGGTCCCATTTTAGGCCTTATGAAACTCCACACGCCCAGGGCATTCTGGGAAATGAGCAGGCACTTGACACTTACCCCATATTCCGGGCCAGGACAAGTCCTCGTAATCGTCACGGTGCAACCCTGGAGCGAGTCGGTTGAACTTGTCGAGAATGTCCAACAACGCGTGCAGCATGGGCATGCACGCAGACGCATGCATGACCGCGGGTACACGTTGTTGTAGCAGCACTAGACATGTGACCAGCTCTGGCAGCAGCACACCTACAGCACATGACATCACACATACAGCACATGACACGACACCTACAGCACATGACATCGCATCTACAGCACATGACACCACACCTATTGCACATGACATCAGACCTACAGCACATGACACCTACAGCACATGACATCGCATCTACAGCACATAACACCACACCTATTGCACATGACATCAGACCTACAGCATATGACACGACACCTACAGCACATGACACCACACCTACAGCACATGACATCACACATACAGCACATAACACCACACCTATAGTACATGACATCAGACCTACAGCACATGACACCACACCTACAGTACATGACATCACAAATACAGCACATGACACCACACCTACAGCACATGATATCACATCTACATCAAATGACACCACACCTACAGCACATGACACCATACCTATAGCACATGACATCACACATACAGCACATGACACCACACCTACAATACATGACACCACACCTACAATACATGACACCACACCTACAATACATGACACCACACCATCAATACATGACACCACACCTACAATACATGACATCACACCTACAATACATGACACACCTATAATACATGACACCACACCTACAATACATGACACCACACCTACAATACATGACACCACACAGTGATACTAGGTAGCTTTGATTTTTCATGAAATTATTATAAACGAAACGTGTAAAAAAATTAACTGATGACGGACTCATACCCGAGACATCCTTAGCAATGATCTGTGCGATGAGAGCGAAGTGTTTCTCGCTGCAGGTGGCCAGACTTGCGGCGATAGGCAGGACATCCGCAACATGTGCACACAGTAACATGAGGTACTTCCTCAGTAAAGTGCTCGCACCCATCAGTTCAGCCTCTGTAACAAACACAGTTCAGCTTCTATAACAAGCACAGCTCAGCCTCTAACAAGCACAGTTCAGCCTTAGAAACAAACACAGTTCAGCTTCTGTAACAAGCACAGTTCAGCTTCTGTAACAAGTACAGTTCATCCTCTGTAACAAGCACATTTCAGCCTCTGTAACAAGCACAGTTCAGCCTCGGTAACGAGCACCACAAAACAGTAACAAGCACCACGAAAGAGTGAAAATCTTATCACCTCTGCCAAAACTTGTCGTAAACAACAACAATGTTCCCCAGTCTACCAACTGTTTATACCACTCAGAGAAATGTCCATTTTGAATGTGTAAAGAAGTTGTGGCAGTGGTGATATGCCGAGTGGCGCCACTGCTGAGTGTGGGTTAATATAACGTTGTTTACCTGGATGAGGTGAAATTGAGCCAACAGCGTTGTTATATCGGCGCTGAGTGGAGAACAACTTAGAGATGAGAAGCCGCTGGAACTGCAGCAGAAGATCCAGCGAAGTCATCGGCACGTCACTGCCACATCCACCACTAGAGGCACCATTGAGGGAGGTCACTGACTCGTCCAGCAGCTTTCCTGTTGGCTGTTTCGCCACGTCCCTCAGACTCTGTATTGTTTGCGTGGAGGCATTCCTGTAAGCAATGTTGGTTAACAGATTACTAAAAATAATTAATTAAAATATTGTTGCTATAAATATAAAATACAGTGACAATTACTTTATTACCTGAATAGTCAATCTTTCATAACAATTTAGTTTGCAATGTTTTGATGTTACATATATGCATGTGAGTGTATGTGTGATAGAATCAAATGAAAATTTACCACAGTGTCAACTGTAGCCACTAGAACAGGTGTCTCTGGAAGATTTTTGGCGCAATACAATCACAAAAGATGTGCTCCGCTAAACAACATCCGTGGCCACACTTATAAAGAGACAGAGGTGGCACACAGGTTTCCTGGCACACTACCCAAGACAGCTTTACACTGGACAGCAGACGGAAGGAGACAAGGTCACCCAAAGGACCATGAAGAGGAGATGACAGCATGCAGCCTGACATGAGACCAGGCAGACTGCAGACTGACAGCATTGGTGCTCTCTTGAGGAAGCCATATGTACCACAGAGATCAGGACTGAGTTGAGAGAGAGAACAGACCCCATACACCCGAGAGCCCTACCCACCCTACCTGAGGAGTTGCTGGATGAGTTGCAGGAGCGGGATACTCATGCCATCCTCCGTCTGTCCCAAGTCTCCCTCACTGCCACACTCGACAGCCTCTAGTAGCGACTCCTGCGACTTGATGGCGCTGCTGGTCTCATCAAGTTGACCTGCCTCTGCCAGCTCTACCGACTCCGTCACCTTGTCCTAGTGACACACAAAGATATACGGTTGAAACAGGTGCATAAGTTGATGAAGAGAATATAAATGGACTCAACTTTGTTTATTTTAAATATAAAAAGAATATATATAAAAAATGTATATTAAAATATTTTAAATAGTAAAATATTTTTAATATTTAACTAGTTGGGATATTCCAAAAATCGTAATAGCTGTTATTCACAACTTGTTTAATTCATATTGTTATTTAAATATTGTTAATGTCGTTGTTGCTCTCCTCTTTATCTCTGAAGTCTAGGGTGAGGCTGGCACTGATACGGGTCCTTGATTTATGTTTTGCTTCTCCTTCCGTCACCTATTTCACTGCTGTGTCTACCAGCCATCTCCACTCCCCATCCCTCTCTCTCTTGTTCTCCGCTCCATTCCCGCCAAATCTCTCTTCACTGACTTTTCTTTACCAGATTTAACAAGATTGCCATTCAAAGTAAAACTGCCAGATGTCAAGTGGGCAAAGAAGTCATTGGCTTATCAAGAGTCCAACGTTTTTTTTATCTGTGTGTAACCCGCCCTTCTGAGATATTCACGCTATTAGCATTTACACAATTACATTTACATCTACACAATTTATTATATTTATTTGCATTGGTTATACGAATAATTTTATTTAGGGTAAAAACTCATATATATATATATATATATATATATATATATATATATATATAAACTCATATATATATATATATATATATATATATATATTATGAGTTTTTACCCGAAATAAAATTATTCGTATAGCCAATGCAAATAAATATAATAAATTGTATAAATGTAAATGTAATTGTGTAAATGCTAAAATATATATTTGTACATGTATATATATATACATATACAAATATGTATATATATATATACATATACAAATATGCATTAAACAAATAAATGAATTAGAAAATATAAATAAGAAAAAAATACATAAATAAAAATTTATGTGAAAAATATAAATATGTAAAAAATATAAATGTTAGAAATATATATAATGCACCTACTGGTACTATTGTATAAATGATGCCGACCCACTACCACTGACCTTGACATCGTCCACCTGCTGTGTCTCCTTCCTGAAGGCTGTGTCCAGCGCCGTCTCAAGGCCCCCTCCGGCCATGAGACTGCTCACCAGCAGGTCAGTCATGAAGCGTTGACCGGCACTGACCACTGAGACATCTTTCACACCTGAGACACAGAGGTGGACATTGAATAAACAGTGGCTGTCGTGGCAGGGCTCTGAGTTCACAACAACTGTCATCAGTGAGACCAAGTGGAAGGGCATCTAAGACATTAGTATAGTGGAAGGGCATCTAAGACTTTAGTACAATGGAAGGGTATCTAAGACATTAGTAATGTGGAAGGGCATCTAAGACATTAGTACATGGGAAGAGTATCTAAGACATTAGTACAGTGGAAGGGCATCTAAGACATTAGTACAGTGGAAGGGCATCTGAGACATTAGTACAGTGGAAGGGCATCTAAGACATTAGTACAGTGGAAGGGCATCTAAGACATTAGTAATGTGGAAGGGCATCTAAGACATTAGTACATGGGAAGAGTATCTAAGACATTAGTACAGTGGAAGGGCATCTAAGACATTAGTACAGTGGAAGGGCATCTAAGACATTAGTATAGTGGAAGGGCATCTAAGACGTTAGTACAGGGTAGTCTGGATGACCGTGTTCTGTGCAGTGCAATGAGCGGTTTCCACTGAACCTACCAAGCAGATGCAGAACTGCAAGATTTAAGAACTCTTTTATACTTTATGAACTTTACCACTGGCAGTAATCATGATCTCATTTAACAATTTTCAGCATTTTACTTGTAAATAACCGAGTGGTAGCAATACTTTTATATTAACATTGTATTGTCTCTTTAAAAATTGTATCTACACCTACATTATTTGTATTAAATTTATGAAACCTTGTAAACCATCCCTTCCCAATGACCCCATTAGTTTCCCTCCTACCTGCAGTGGGAAGCAGGGATGACAAGGCCCGAGCCCGCTCCTCTGCAGTAGGAAGCAGTAGGGACCAGCCGTTGTGGAGGACGGCCTGCGCGGCATGCTGCACCGTGGAGATGACCCCCGCGTTGCTCGCGAAGGTGACAACGGTGTTCTTGAGTCGGGCCACGAGGGAGCCACCAGAGACGAGCCCGAGGCGCATTGGAGGAACGTTTTGGGATATCGCTGCACATAACTGAAACAGATGGAAGATTAGTATTTATGTCAAACACTGTTCACAAGACAATGTATACTGCAGACCCAGGCAGCCAACCTCTTGGGGGAGGCACTTTATTCATGCAAAGTTTCAGGTGAATAAAAATATTCCCCGGGTGAGTTTTATGCGAATGTGCAGGTGGATAACATTCTGTCATTCATTTTGAATATTAAATTTTACCTGAGGTGTGAATATTCTATGAATATATGAACACTTAGTGTAAGTTTTCACTGTACCCTATCAGGGGTGCAACCACACATCATATCATTGATGCATCACAATAGTTGATGTGACGGTGCAATAAATTAATGTCAATAACATATATAATTATTGATAGTTATAGCCGATATTACACTGAACTATCGATAGTTACAATAGTTGGCAAAACAAAGCAGGGCTACTTGTGTCACTGTGATACTGTTTATAAACATGGTTTTTAACTTTTTTAAGGTACTTTGACGTATTTATCGCCCTAACATCAACAATTGTCTATCAGATTAGCGTCATTCATGGATTCACCATTTTGCATGAACTGCCTCGAAGGCCATGTGATGGCGCCACCAATCAATTATGGTTTGGGACTATTTTCTTGGTCCATGACACTATCGCAACAGTGATGAGACTATTGCAGTAGCACTGCAAACATCTTCCCACTAATCACTTCTACCCTATTCCTGGGGCTGGGGAATCATCACCGGACCCACCTGTAGGTTGAGTAGATTGAGGGCAGCCACAGCCATACACTCCTTCTCCTGGGGGGGCGGCCAGTCAGTCCCTCCTTCCAGTCCACCGCTCACCTCCCCCATCAACTCCTCCAGCTGCTCCAAGGTCAGCTTGACCAGGTCAACAACGAAGGGCACTCGACTGCTGACCGACCACTGGCCATTCCACGACCACACCAGCGTCTGTGGGTCATGACACAAGTCATACAAACTCCACCCATGGATCAGGTCTAATTAAAAAGTCATTCTTCAATAAAAAAATTAGCTCGTCTTGTTTCAGAATAATTTTGTAAAAAATTATTTGAAACTCATTTAGTATGGACTACGATAGGCTAGCTCATTTAGTATGGACTACGATAGGCTAGCTCATTTAGTATGGACTACGATAGGCTAGCTCATTTAGTATGGACTACGATAGGCTAGCTCATTTAGTATGGACTACGATAGGCTAGCTCATTTAGTATGGACTACGATAGGCTAGCTCATTTGTTCAAATGTGTTTTGATGAAATCATTGGACAAACAATAAAATAACTTTTCACTGGATCCGATCAAAATTACAAAGTAGCTCAGCTCTATATGCTATAACATCAGGCTATTTATATATATTTATAAATTTATTTATTTATATATTTATACTTTCCCAAAGTCAATTCTCTTGAAGATCTCAACAAAAGAAAACACTCTATCCCTATTAAACTAATCACATACTACAGATTTGAACATCATGCAATCTGATTGCAAGTGGGCCAAATCAATTGAGAAGAGTTTCTAAAATATCAATCTGATTTTCTTCTATTATGTGGCAAACACTGAGCCAATGAATGATAATGTAATTGAACTTACAACAACAATGCCTCTAAGTAAACAGATATTCTGAGTATATTAACACAGCCTTCTTTGAAGAAAACAACTATTCAATGGTACAAACAATCCTAAAGTAAATAAGCAAAACTGACCACTCCTGTCACTCCCACGTCACCCCCAACCCCAACCCCTACCTGAGACGGTCCACATGCTGCCCCTATGACTGTGCGCCCCTCCGGCAGGGTCATGAGAGTTGGCTCTGGCTTGCTGCTAAGTGCCCCTCCACCCTGCTGACCGTGCTCATTACGGCCCCAACTGTACACTTCGCCGTCCTCTGTGATGACCACACAGTGGGTCATCCCCACGGCAATGGCCATGACCTTCTTGTGGGCGATCAACTCAACCTGCTTGGGGTGGCGGACATGGTCCTCTCTCGTGAAGCCCAGGCGGTGGTTGTCGCCTTTACCCCTGTGGGGGGGGGGCAAGTAACACTGAGGTCAGTTTGTATATCAGCACAAACATAAACAGAGCATTAAAAAAAAGTGTAGATTGGACGTCAGGAAGTAGTCGTTCTCACAGAGGACAATCACTGAATGGAACAAATTATTTACCGATTGTGTAACTGCTAGCAGCGTGAATATATTTAAAAACGAAATTGACAAATATCTCAGAAGGGCAGGTAACACATAGATGAACAATCTTTGGACCCTCCATAAGCCAATGGCTTCCTTGTCCACTTGCCAACTAGTTAATCTATTTCACAATTCTTGGTGCTGTGCTCATTGCCTGTTCTGACAAAATATTTCATCATCTCTGAAGCTCAATATTTTAAATATATATCACTGACAATCTGCTTCAGTTATAATAATAATAACAATAAAACTTCTATATACCTAAAACCTCAGGAACCTCAGCTCAGAGGTGCAACAAACCAGAACGTAAAGGGACGTGCCAGTCATCACCAGAGTGAGGCACTGCAGAGAATTTAAGGTGGAAATGCAATTTCAACAAAATATGCTTTGAGATTTTTGCAAAAAGTAGCTATTGTTTTAAATGATTTTAAGTTAATGGGGAGTTTGTTCCAGATATTTGGTGCAACTACGGAGAAAGTGTGCTTGCCCAGGTTAAGCTTAGTCTTAGGAACAGCGAGATATGCCATGAACGACTTACCAGGTATAGAGGGCGCCAGTCTTGGTGAGGGCCAAGCTGAACTGCGACCCACAGAACACCCGCGTCACCTCCTTGCCCTGAAGCTTCTCTATCACCTTTGGGGTCTTGCACCCATCAGAGCCGCCCCGTCCCAACTTGCCGTAATCACCATCACCCCACGAATACACGGCACCTGCAGACAGCAGGGTGGACATTGCACACTCTAGAAAACACTGGTCAAACATCTCTGCTCTCACACTGTCACTTAAACTGGTTGCACAATAAATGGTACCCATACAAGTTTTATAATTTCCTTATTTTAATTTCAAATGTCATGTTCTCAGGTACGTTGATTTGGTTGAGGCTGGAGTACATGTTCCAGATGTCGCTGCACATTGACATTGTTTATTAAACCACATAAAAAATGCCACCATTTAACTTCTAATAACTTCCTCCATATACTTCTAATAACTTCCTCCATATACTTCTAATAACTTCCTCCAAATACTTCTAATAACTCCCTCCAGATCATTCTAGTAACTTCCTCCATATACTTCTAATAACTTCCTCCATATTAATGATATCCTTTTGTTTTTTTCATGCATGCAAACACCGAGTTCATGTAGACAGCAAACATAGATTTAGTCGAAACATCTGTTGACAGCCAGCCAACCTGACTGGGTGACCACCAGGGTGTGAGCCAACCTGACTGGGTGACCACCAGGGTGTGAGCCAACCTGACTGGGTGACCGCCAGGGTGTGAGCCAACCTGACTGGGTGACCGCCAGGGTGTGGGCCTACCTGACTGGGTGACCACCAGGGTGTGAGCCAACCTGACTGGGTGACCACCAGGGTGTGAGCCTACCTGACTGGGTGACCACCAAGATGTGAGCCAACCTGACTGGGTGACCACCAGGGTGTGAGCCAACCTGACTGGGTGACCGCCAGGGTGTAAGCCTACCTGACTGGGTGACCACCAGGGTGTGAGCCAACATGACTGGGTGACCACCAGGGTGTGAGCCTACCTGACCACCAGGGTGTGAGCCTACCTGACTGGGTGACCGCCAGGGTGTGCGACAACCTGACTGGGTGACCGCCAGGGTGTGAGCCAACATAACTGGGTGACCGCCAGGGTGTGAGCCTACCTGATTGGGTGACAGCCAGGGTGTGAGCCTACCTGACTGGGTGATTCCCAGGGTCTGAGCCTACTGACTGGGTGACCGCCAGGGTCTGAGCCTACTGACTGGGTGACAGCCAGGGTGTGAGCCTACCCGACTGGGTGACCGCCAGGGTTTAAGCCTACCTGACTGGGTGACCGCCAGGGTGTGAGCCTACCTGACTGGGTGACTGACAGGGTCTAAGCCTACCTGACTGGGTGACCACCAGGGTTTGAACCTACTTGACTGGGTGACAGCCAGGGTCTGAGCCTACCTGACTGAGTGACCGCCAGGGTCTGGGCGTCTCCGCTCCCACAGGCCACATCAATCACCCTCTGCCCCTTCAGTGCCAGCACTGGGGTGGGTATCATCTGGTCGTCGCTGCCCCCGTGCCCGAGGCGTCCGTAGCTGCCCCTGCCCCAAGTGTAGAGTTCCCCGAGGGACGTGATGGCAGCACTGTACGTACTGCCGCACGTGATAGTTGTTGTTTGTTTGCCAGACAGCGTCATCACTAGAGTTGGCACTTCGTACGAGCTGCCCACCAAGAAGACATAGCAATAAATTAATTAATAAATTAGACATTTATAACGCGCTGTTTATCAAAGTAAAAAAACAGCTCAAATCTACTAACAATGTTAAAATTAAATAAATCTGGATCAAATGTAAAATAAAATATCTTATTATTAAAATAAGTTTAAAATAAATGTTCGTGTCATTAGTCTGTTGTGTACAGAAATGTTGTGAAAGCCAGACGAAAAATATATTTAAATATATAAATTTAATATATATATTTAAATATATATATTTAGTCTATAAAACTGGCTTGAAAGTGGCGATGGGGTTCACTTATGTGACTGCAGAAGGCAGGTCATTCAGCAGTGTCAGCCCAGCCACAGAGTAGCAACAGTCGTGCCATTCAAGGTGGTGTTGCGGGATATTCAACAAACACTGGTTGGGTTGGTGCACAGTGTTACTACTGGCAACAGATACACAGGGGTGAGATGGGGCACAATGCGATACGCTAGTAGCAAGAGCTTGAGCGCAATGCGTATTTAAAACATGAACTAACTTGTTATCCCCATGGCCCAGTCTTCCGCCGTCCCCGTTTCCCCACGAGTACACATCCCCATCCGCAGACAGAGCCAGGAAGTGTTTCCCTTCAGGATGAGCTGCCAGTTTTGTTACTTCCTTGTCACCAAAACCTGTCACCAACTGCATGCTCTGAAAGCAGAGGAGGTGTCAATCATTGTGACAGGTGTCAATCATTTTTAAAATGCTTTAGTAATACAACCAGAAAACCGTTTTCTTTTCAACACAGAGGGGAGAGATCTCAGAATAAGTAAACAGAAAATCAGGAAAGTTTTTGTTCCAACAACAAGTTAATCATACAGAAACCTTGATTATACAAATATTCAAACGTGCAAATAACACATTAAGCATTATAAAATAAAAAATCAATGTTCAATGTTAACTATGGGAAGGGAGACTCTTACTAAGATTGAAAATGGTCGTTATTATAGGAGCCACATCTATTCTTAATTGCAGTGTTTCTTATTAGCCTTTTCCAACATTTTGTACAATATTTCACTGGATAGATATTGGTCACACAGGTCAATATTTTGAACATTTCTGGAAATCGATCGACCATGAAACAACTGACAAATACTACCTGGTACTAAACAACTACTACAACTAGACTAACCTGTGTGGGTGAGGAGTAGGCGATGCGGTAGACTTTGTTGGTGCGTGTCAGGACAAGGAAGCAGCTCTCGGCACATACTACCTGCTGCACACCGCCCACATCGATCAACGTGTCAACCACTGACGCCTCCATACTTGTGGCGCCCCCTCGCCACGCCAGCCAGCCCCAACACAGCACCTCTTGACTCGATGTGTGTGTCTGTAGGACAATGAACCAAGTAATCTGGCTTAGATTACAGCATCTGTGGCTGAACAACACTAGAGGTGAGGAGAGTAAAGGTACTTCCTTAATTTAATTTTAGAATCATATTATGATGTGAGGCTATTCAAACTTTCATAAGTTACCCAATTTAATGATTAAAGCATGCACTTTTTATAAAATTGACTGCACATATTATTTAAACTAGTCATGCACTACAGATCTGAACATCAACGAACCTGATTCATGATATGCTAAATCAATAGAGGTTTAAAGAAAAATAGCCACCACTTTTCTAAGTGTCTTTAAAACCAGACGTTATTAAAGACATTTTTGTCTACATTTGCACAATTCCATATTTCACCTTCTGTCCATCCGCAGGGGGCAGATAGGGCTGGGAGAGACGGTCAAGGTGTGACATGATGACCACTGCACACTGTCGCAAGTCAACTGGTGAGAGGTCATCCTCAGGGACAGTGAGGTAGCGGAGGAAGCACTCGGTCGGACTGACCAGGCAACAGCCCATGTGCTGCAGACATAATAACAACTTTTATTTACAAAGCACTGTATATGCAGAATACAAATTCTGTTCAGATGTGCACAAATACAGGATTAATCAAATGCACATTTTAGAATCTTAAATATTAACAAAAGCATACCTACTTAACATAGCCCACTTTTTAATATAAATATACTAAAAATATTAAAAGAATTATAATTCATAAGTTGTATAAGCATATCTGTATTTGTTTTTGATCAAGTGTATTTATATTAGAAATTTTAAAACGTAATGTACTTGTTTTTCACTTGAAAATTTTTTTTGTAGGTGTAATTGATTGACAAAAGCATATTATTATTTTATGTATATTTATTTATTATTATGTTATTATACCGTAATACTGTAATATTTATTTTAAAATAATAATTATTACAAGTAGTAGTATTATACTATTTATTTGTTTATTTAGCAATTCAGATCATGTTAGTCAATTTTAATATGCTGTGAAGCACCACAAAAAATCTTGGATCTGGCACAATGTCAAATAAAATATATTATTTCTTGCTGCTGACCACACCCCCTGACCACACTACCTCACCTCTTCCCATCTATACGATTCATGTGTCTTCTTCAGACCCTCGATCTGCTCGAAGCGGCGCAGCAGTGGCGCAAGCGGTGCACATGTCAGGTTGCTGGTGAAGCGGTTGTCATGCTGGTGTCGACTGCTGCGCCACAACTTGAGTAGCAACAGCACCACCTGCAGGATGTGGCTCAGGGAGCCACGCTGAACGGCCAACTCTAACAGCAGAGCCAGCGCCGTCTGCTGGTCGACCAGCGGCACGTGGTTCACCTTTGTCGGGGCGCTAGTGCTGATGTCACTGTCAGGGTGACATTGAAGATTCAACAAGATTGCCATCCAAAGCAGAAAAGCAACATATCAAGCACTATTGGCTTATTGAGAGTCGATTATTCATCTGTGTGTAACCCGCCCTTCTTTTTACACATATTCACGTGGGGACATATATAACTGTTATAATAACTGATTATGGTAATTAGAGTCTTCAGAATATTTCCTACCCTTCACTGTACTTGGGACACAGTAAAAAAACTAAGTCAGAAATAGAATAGAAATTCTATTCTGTTTTTTGCTACTTACCCCTCCACAATAGACCTGAGGAACTTGAATGACCTCTCCACGACCTCGAGCCACACACTGGACATGGAGCTCTCATCAAACAGCGTGCCCTCGGGCAGTGACCTCAGGGCGTCCAGAGACTCGTGGAGGAGGTCACTGCAGAGGTCAGAGTCCTCGCCTGACCGCCACGCTCGCCGCAGAAACGCGAAGGCAAAACTGAGGGCGGCCCTGGAGCCAACTCGAGCCAGGCCCAAGGTGGCCTTCTCTGTGGAGGGCCGCATCGCACTGCTGGAGACACACAGAGGAGAACAGAGTTAGCAAACTACATGTCAGAAAATCATCAAGCCTACTACGTAATAATAACAGTATATTTTATTTTATTTAGCCTCATTGTTGTTTGTGGTGCTTTAATAACATGGTCTAGAATTGCTCAAGGAACAAATAAATAAATAAAAATACTACGATTACTAATTATTGCAAAAAAATGCAGCACAATATAACAATAGTTACTAAATAATAAAATACATATACCATATTCATCATTATAAGTGTACAGCATGCTTTAAAAAATTTTAACACAAAAAAATTCCACGAAGTTCGTTCTAATAAGCGTACACCTAAGTTTGTAGATCAAGGCAATGTCGACGACTCGCTAGGATGACAACATGCGGCCCGGGGCGCGCAGCTGGCTAATGCCACTTGACATCGACGACGTAGAACCGATGACTGAAGAAACCACATTGTCATTGGTCCTAAGTCAGCGACGTAATTCACGTGTGCTTGTCAAAAGAACCGTCCAAAGCAACGACATGCCACTACCTTTCGCAATCACATATTAATTTCTAGGTTAATATCAGAACACCATCGACTAGATCTGTGGAACACACTTCCCACTACTATTAACGTTAAGTTGGCCGGAAATATAGTAACATTTCGCTGTCAACTAAAAACCCACCTATTTAAACTCACTTATAGTCAATAGCTCATCAGCGTACCGATCCCACTGTTTATGACTGGAACTGTTGAAACAAATAGAACTATCTAACCCTCTTGTTTTGGTGCACTGCTGAGCTTAGGTTTCCTGAAGATCTTAGCGCAACAGAAGTTTTTTTATTGTGTTGTATAGATCTACGTTGGAAGTTGGCGATCCTCAGCGTCATCTGGTCGTGTAACACAATTTCCTGGGGACTGGTACTTATTTTAAATGATGCATATAATGAGTTGCAGTGGTTAACCTATATGGGACTAGTTGGCGTTTCCATATAATTAAAATTGCCTCGATCCTCGGAACTTTTGAACATCTACATTTTCCACTGCTCAGTTGTTCTGCTCAGTTACACCAAGACACCTGTTGCAATGGAATAAATACTAAGTGGTCCCTTACTACACTCTGTACAGTAGACTCACTAGATGGCACCATGGTTGTCTCGCCATGCGAGCATGTTAATGGTGTAAGCGTATCGCTTCGAATTTGACACACAAACATTTCGGTTAACCATTCATGGTTACTACGTGTCTAAAACTACTTATGCAAGCTGCTTGGAACTACCAGACATTTATACATTCACAGATGGTCAAAAGCATACCAGAGCACTGCAAGGTCTGCTGATATTGGTAATATTTGATAGGAGTGAAAGTTTGACTGTTGTCACTGAACTGTGACATCGATGGAGTGGAAATTATACTTGAGTTGTCTGATTTCAGGATTTGCGTATGCAAGGTTAAATAAATTCCTTATTTTTGTATGATGTTATGTTGTCACAGAACTGAGTGACACACAAAGATGGGACATGCAACCTGGATTCACAAAAAATGGGAGTGTACACTTATTAGAGCATGTACCCTTATTAGGACGAATATGGTACATAGATAATAATAATAAATAAATAATACATAAATATTATCATAACATATTAAATAGTAAAAATAATTTTTTTAATGTTGCTAAGATTACCGAAAATAGTTATTATTAAATTACAATGAGTAGATCAACTACAGTGTTCGTCTGCAAGTTACTAATATGTGGTTCAAAAGAAATTAATGTTTAGTCAACATTTGAAATTGGCAAGACTGTGCGAGGTGACACTGCGCACAATGTGCTGTCAGGAACCACTACAGCCTGCCTTAAGTGTCTTTACCTCTTCTGTTTGTTGAGATTCGCCTGCAGGTTCTGTTTCTTGCGTGTCGGTGACTTTCCTTCAATAGGACTCAGACGGGACAACGCAATGAAGTAGCGTTCAAGGACGACGATGCGTTGTTGTAGACGGACCACCGACAGTGTGGTGCCCGCTGCTTCACGTACTAGTTTCTGCTGCTCACTGATGATCGACTGTAGACATTCTTTGAGGCGTGGCTCATCTGGAACAGGTGTTGTTTTGGACGTGCTGGCTAAGCTGATCAAGATAATGAGAACTCTGATGCATTACAGCCATGGAGACTAACCAATTAAAGTAATAGAGACTAACCAATTAAAGTCATGGGGACTAACCAATTAAAGTCAAGGAGACCAACTAATTAAAGTAATGGAGACTAACCAATAAAAGTTGTGGGGACTAACCAATTAAAGTCAAGGAGACCAACCAATTAAAGTAATGGAGACAAAGCAATTAAAGTCATGGAGACTAAACAATTAAAATCATGGAGACTAACCAATTAAAGTCATGGAGACTAACCAATTAACGTCACGGAGACTAACCAATTAAAGGAATGTACAGTGATTTTCATTGACAGAACAACTATTTTACAGGACATTGCGACGCTGAATGTATTAGTATTTAAAACTTTCTTAACATCTTGGTTGGTTAAAAATGGCATCCATATAAAAATTTTGGTTAGTTAAAAATAGTATCTATATAAAATGTATGTTTTTCATCAGATGATATCACTATGTCAAGTTACCAATTTAAATTAATTCCTGACGGTAAATATACTACAGCAATAAAGTTTGAAAGCTCTGAGACAAAGAATAAGTGATTTGGGGCGTTTTAATTACATGAAACACCCAACTAGTTTTGAATCAGTTAACCAATGGAAACTGTAGTACATTTCATCTATGGAGACTAACCAATTAATAATTAACCTACCGGGGGGTGGAGCCCAAGTCCAGCCATCCATAAGGACAGCAGAGGATATCGGGCGGTCAGCGTCCGCCCGCTCCTGCTGTCGCTCTTCCTCGTCCAGCTGCTGACAGGGTGCGCAGGTGCAGCCGTCCGGCCCACAGAAACCATCGCAGCATGAACACGTCAGCACTCGCATCCCGCAGTGGTAACGACCATTCTCACCTGGTGAATTAACAATAATAATAATGCTGTTTCTAGATATAGCACTTTGTAAGTAAATTATTTCAAATCAAAGTGCTTCACAATTGAGCTAATAATAGTGTAGTGTAGACAGTGTTTTAAAATATTCAATACACCTAAAATATAAAAAGTGGTAGTACAGTGCAGTGCAGTGCAGTGCAGTGCAGTGCATTGCAGTGCAGTACAGTACAGTTAAAATCAATATTAAATAAATAAATAACCAAATGTACTGTACTACTACTACTACTCTATATATATATATATATATATATATATATATATATATATATATATATATATATATATATATACACACGGCATCAATGAACAAATAGTTGGGTGTCCAGAATGATCTTGAAGTATATATATATATATATATATATATATATATATATATATATATATATATATATATATATATATATATATATATATATATAGTTAAACATTTATATACATTAAAAAATAAATACAATGCAAAATAGATAAAGTAGGAAAATTAATACAGTAAAAACTAAATAAGTAAAAAAAATATGTTAATAAATGATTTTAAATATATAAATGGGATGTAAATTCACCACTGTACACGATAAAGTACTTGTGCCCACCTAGACCACATGGGTCCATTGAGAATATTTATACAATTGTTCATACATTTTATCAAATTATTTTCAATGTCATAAACCCATTTTCTAAAACCATAACCATTCTTGTGCAATAAGGCATCAAAATGGTCAATGGAATAGTTAACAAAAATACAACTGGCACTGTCCCATCTATTGTATCCTAACAGTCGCCTCTATGTGTGTTGTTGTAGGCAACTTTCAGTTTCAAATAAATACTCTTGTTAAAATTTACCCAGAGTTGGGAACAATAAATTGTACAACAACAGGCATGAAATAGATGCAGTTTTACAGCAACTGAACAGTCATTAAGAACGTAAGATTGAAATATTATTCATCTGTAGCATAAATAATGCCATAAAATGTAAATAATAATAATAATAATGTAATAATAATAATATGTTTACATAATATGTAAACAAAGTACTTTTAATGAGAACACCTCCACACTATTTACAATGCCTTTCTTTGAGAAGACCCCTGCACTATAGACAATGCCATCATTACAACTTACCTTTCTTTGAGAAGACCCCTGCACTGTTGACAATGCCATCATTACAACTTACCTATCTTTGAGAAGACCCCTGCACTGTTGACAATGCCATCATTACAACTTACCTATCTTTGAGAAGACCCCTGCACTGTTGACAATGCCATCATTACAACTTACCTTTCTTTGAGAAGATCCCTGCACTATAGACAATGCCATCATTACAACTTACCTTTCTTTGAGAAGACCCCTGTACTGTTGACAATGCCATCATTACAACTTATCTTTCTTTGAGAAGATCCCTGCACTATAAACAATGCCATCATTACAACTTACCTTTCTTTGAGAAGATCCCTGCACTGTTGACAATGCCGTCATTACAACTTACCTTTCTTTGAGAAGACCCCTGCATGTTTGACAATCCCATCGTTGCAACTTACCTTTCTTTGAGAAGATCCCTGCACTATAGACAATGCCATCATTACAACTTACCTTTCTTTGAGAAGACCCCTGTACTGTTGATAATGTCATCATTACAACTTATCTTTCTTTGAGAAGACCCCTGCCCTATAGACAATGCAGTCATTAAAACTTACCTTTCTTTGAGAAGACCCCTGCACTGTTGACAATGCCATCATTACAACTTGTTGCCACCTCGCCGTCTTTGACTAGTTCGTTCCACAGTCGACTGAGGCCATCCCGCGTGAACGCGTCCTACAATGATATCACGCTTAATGAATGTGGTTTGTTGCAACTCTTAGCTCAGGTGCAATAGACGTTTTATTTTTATTTTCATTACATAAAAGTACTGGAAATGTAACTGCAGTCAAACAACTGACACTAAATATATCAATTACATTAATTGTGGCAACATTTAAATAACTGTGAAGAATAAGAGTTAATAAGACAGCGTAAACATTTTCCTGCTGAAACACAAATAAACTAATAAGTAAAAGCCACAACAACTGCTGTTAATTTTAAATCCTACCTTAAAGCCCAACCTATCATGAAATGACAAAACCTATGTTGGCAACTGAAGAGTGTAATACAAGAATTAGATTGAGTGTTTGAAAAAGGAAGTCTTGGAAATCTGCAAAAATGATGAGCTCTGTACAAATATTGTGTCATGCCCTAAATAAAAAGTGTTATTTCTATGAATGGATTAGCATGGTATGAACCTTTATATCTGTCTTGATCCACTTGGCATCAAAGCGAGCTTGAGCACGGAGTTTTGTCATTGCCATTGTTGTCATTGTGGCGTGTCTGTGGGTGGGCAGACACCGCGGCTGCTTCCACTAATGCCTTCTGTGTTGCCTGCTTACCTGCAACATACAGGTGACGGATGACAACTGTGTGTCACCTGACAGTGCACACCTCTAGACCTGCCACGTTGTACGCATTTCCCGAATACAATATGGATGTTGGTGATTTGCAGAGGAATACGACCGCATCCCATTTTTATAGATGTAGATGTGCATACATGGGAGGTGTATATGTGCACCACCCACATATAGCATACATGGGAGGTGTAGATGTGCACCACACACATATAGCATACATGGGAGGTGTAGATGTGCACCACCCACATATAGCATACATGGGAGGTGTAGATGTGCACCACCCACATACAGCATACATGGGAGGTGTAGATGTGCACCACCCACATACAGCATACATGGGAGGTGTAGATGTGCACCACCCACATATAGCATACATGGGAGGTGTAGATGTGCACCACCCACATACAGCATACATGGGAGGTGTAGATGTGCACCACCCACATACAGCATACATGGGAGGTGTAGATGTGCACCACCCACATATAGCATACATGGGAGGTGTAGATGTGCACCACCCATATACAGCATACATGGGAGGTGTAGATGTGCACCACACACATATAGCACACATGGGAGGTGTAGATGTGCACCACCCACATATAGCATACATGGGAGGTGTAGATGTGCACCACCCACAAATAGCATACATGGGAGGTGCAGATGTGCACCACCCACATACAGCATACATGGGAGGTGCAGATGTGCAACACACACATACAGCATACATGGGAGGTACAGATGTGCACCACCCACAAATAGCATACATGGGAGGTGCAGATGTGCACCACACACATACAGCATATATGGGAGGTGTAGATGTGCACCACCCACAAATAGCATACATGGGAGGTGCAGATGTGCACCACACACATACAGCATACATGGGAGGTGCAGATGTGCACTACCCACATACAGTATACATGGGAGGTGTAGATTAATAGAGAAATTAATTCCATCATATGGGATGTTTAGCATAGCAAATATGGGTCAGAGCAGTAGCGACCACTAGAGAGTTCAACATGTGGGCGGTGTATCTGAGAGGATATGAGGATCCAAGGGAAATGGGGGCCCTAGGGGGGAGGGTGGGAGGATCCAAGGGAGATGGGGGGACCCACAAGGACATTGTATAGCAGTTACTCGGCAGACTTTTACATGTTAATTCACTTAACCTAGTTGTTCTTATTCCAGTTATAAAAAGGTACTATACTCATTTATATAAATCATTTTATGTAACAAACAGAAACTATGCAATGCAACTGTTCCACTACTACTACTACTACTAAGCCAGCAGAACAGAAACCAAGTCACCCAAATGGGGCAAATCATTTAGCATTTCTTGTGGTCAACATAAACTTGCTACAGATGGTTACATCTAGTCATCTGGGCTGGTCAAAAAATACTCCAACTAAATATTATTACTGGAATATCAACATAATAAATATATAATTGGTTGTGTAAAAACCCAAAGTAATACCATTGTGTTAGTGCCGTATCAACAAGCTGTCATACTAGTCTTTCCCCCAATTAATATTTGTTACACTGCTGGAAAAATTCAATATAATGTAAGAAAAGGTGTGAGAAAGGTGAGTAGGATGGAACACGGAGGGAAAAAGCTGCTAATGGAGCATAACAAAGAGACATTTAATATCATTATTCCAAGGCTTCAGATCATATTAGTTGACCTGCTGGACCACAATAGAACTAGAGCAGCTTTAAAAAATACATGGTGCCCAGTCGCTAGACCATAAAGTAGTCTAGGTTTTGGAGCCTTCGTTGGCACACACCCCCCCCCCACCCACCACCACTACCACCACAAACACCCACAGCCAACAGGC
Source organism: Lamellibrachia columna (assembly GCA_963662155.1). NCBI lineage: Eukaryota > Metazoa > Annelida > Polychaeta > Sabellida > Siboglinidae > Lamellibrachia > Lamellibrachia columna. The sequence goes on along the minus strand of OY759274.1, from coordinate 32,486,415 downwards.
CTGTTCAAAATCCATGCCATAGTTGAAGATCTGATTCAAAGATAACTGTTTGGCAGGTAGATGTCTTGTAAAGATCATGCCATGGTCAGACAATATCTGGTGCAATACACCAGGCTGAATTCATTTCTAGCCAATGCTCCATATGAATAACAAACAAAAGCCAGAGTGAGCAATAAACTATTGTACTGATACATAAATAGCTGCTCACCTGGCTGGAAGGACTGGTCCAACTCTACCCAATCTCTCTCTCTGCCTTACATGTTTTCACCAGGTGAAGATTTAAACTTTAGATATGAAGAGATTCAAGGCTTGCACAGAACTGTTCATAGAACATTAGTTGACATGGGAGTGTATTCCTCAGGGATGTCACTTAGTAAAGGGAGCTGGCAAGGAAGACACAACCCAAGGCAACTCCCACTCCCTACATGTCTCTCCCATGAGTGACAGTTGGAAGCTGGCAAGGGAGACACCACACATGTAACAATGCAATGCAATTAAATTGCTTGTGTGCCTTCTTGTGCACGCATGCGTGTGTGTGTGTGTGTGTGTGTGTGTGTGTGTGTGTGTGTGTGTGTGTGTGTGTGTGTGTGTGTGTGTGTGTGTGTGTGTGTGTGTGTGTGTGTGTGTGTGTGTGTGTGTGTGTGTGTGTGTGTGTGTGTGTGTGTGTGTGTGTGTGTGTGTGTGTGTGTGTGTGTGTGTGTGTGTGTGTGTGTGTGTGTGTGTGTGTGTGTGTGTGTGTGTGTGTGTGTGTGTGTGTGTGTGTGTGTGTGTGTGTGTGTGTGTGTGTGTGTGTGTGTGTGTGTGTGTGTGTGTGTGTGTGTGTGTGTGTGTGTGTGTGTGTGTGTGTGTGTGTGTGTGTGTGTGTGTGTGTGTGTGTGTGTGTGTGCTTGCATGCCTGTCTGCATAGATCTGTTAATTGCAACTATTCACATGCAGGAGGATTACAGTGGCACAGAAGGCAGACCAAGGAGCGGTATTTAATCCTCTGATCCTCCCAATCAGTTCAATTGTCTGCACACAACATCTGGACAAATAAATGTGTAACTGGAAATATTAATATATTATTATTAAATGTATTTTGCTTTGTTTCATATACATTTAGTAATAGCATAGTCACCTCATAAAGTGCAAGTATATCAATTATAGTATGAAAACATAGTGTCCTATGGTCTATGATATTAAACAATTAGATCTTGGTTCTTGCTATAACTGGCTAGTTGCCTTCGAGGCATTCAATTAATGCACAAAGATATTTTATTCCACCTGTAATTAATATATGCTAGTATTTACATATGACCCATATATGACATGCAATTTCATTCATAATAATAATAATAATACAGCACTTTGTTTCTGCGCCATATATGTGGCAGTTGTGGCCATTTAGACACGCATTACAGTAATAAAACATTTATAAATGAGTTCTAAATAAAGAATATATATGACTAAGATGTATAAAGCATTAAAATAGTTCATAATGACCATTTGATAGTAAGCAGTAACACAATTGATGTTGTAGTGACATGTGAGTGCACGAGATTGGGATAAGCTTGAATAAGAAGGAATACAATGAAGAGCAACTAAGCTGTTCCCAGAACTGAAACCTTAGCTACGAAAGAGAAAAGGCCAAATAACCAAATAGAATGTGGTCTGACAACACCACACTAGAGACCAGGAGGCTAACAGGTGACCAAACAGAAGTTTTTTAAAGGTTAAATAGTTATGAAGATATATATATATATATATATATATATATATATATATATATATATATATATATATATATATATATATGGGTTTATGCAGTTTATTTTACAGGGCTCAATTTTTTATGGTATACCCTAGAATTTGCACTGGATTACTAGACCCATTGGTACATAAATCTTTTCGGATGTATATTACCTTTTTATTTGCTGCCATTTTGACGGCCTGTGTTAAAAAAATTAAATAATGTGCACCTGCCATAATTAAAAACCATGTGTCCGCCCTTCGATCGTTTGCTGTTTTGTTTAGTAGCAAAATAATGTTGCTTTGTGCCCTCTGATTGTACTGTTTTCTTTAAGTTTGAAGAAAGTATTTCAATCAATATCTTCATAACTATTTAACCTTTAAAAAACTTCTGTTTGGTCACCTGTTAGCCTCCTGGTCTCTAGTGTGGTGTTGTCAGACCACATTCTATTTGGTTATTTGGCCTATATATATATATTTATATATATATATTAATATATAATATTAATATATATAGGCACTACATATATAATATACAGTCAATAGAATCAAATTGTGACTTGTCAAAACCTCACATTAGAGATGTCACTAATGGGAGTCTATGGGACATACTGGCAACTGTTGAAGTAAACCTGCAACACATTTTACTTTATCGCACAAAAATCTATGCAACTATTCCTAATAATCATCCCATAAAAAACCTGTTGTGGACTAACAGTGGACTCAACCTATAAAAAAAACACCAGTCACACGCGTCATTCTTCTGATTAGCCATAGACAATGTAGTATCCGGGTAAATTAAATATGATATACTATGAAATTAGAACAAAACAAAAATACGTATAATTTATAATCATCGGTTCAAACATAAAAATGGTCAAATATAACTATAGCTAACAGAAAATGGACACTAAAATCGCTGAAGGAAGCCGCAATTGCAAGGAAGCCTATATAAGAATGGGAGTCTAGGACTAGAGTGTGTCTGCGCGGACGTGCGATTGTCGCTGCTCCAAAAACTGTGAGTTTACTGCGTAATTCGTTTATGTGGTTGCAACATACTGTACAGGTATGCTGTGATAGAACTTTGTGGAAACGGAGAAACATTCATGATAACACTTTAAAGTGTAGACCCGTAGCTTGGTGAGGAAAACAACAAAACCCTAACTTGTATCGCCCATGGAATAGGCTTGGAAGACAAACTTGTCATCACGCCATTTGATACGCATGACCACACACCAGCCACGCCATTGACATTGTACCACGCTCGTTGAAAGAGCGCCACCCGCTGACAGTGTAACAACATGAAATAGGGTCTGAAGGAGTGCCACCCACTGATAGTGTAACAACATGAAATAGGGTCTGAAGGAGTGCCACCCGCTGACAGCGTAACAACATGAAATATGGTCTGAAGGAGTGCCACCCACTGATAGTGTAACAACATGAAATAGGGTCTGAAGGAGTGCCACCCGCTGACAGCGTAACAACATGAAATATGGTCTGAAGGAGTGCCACCCACTGACAGTGTAACAACATGAAATAGGGTCTGAAGGAGTGCCACCCGCTGATAGTGTAACAACATGAAATAGGGTCTGAAGGAGTGCCAACCACTGACAGTGTAACAACATGAAATAGGGTCTGAAGGAGTGCCACCAGCTGACAGTGTAACAACATGAAATAGGGTCTGAAGGTCCGAAGGAGTGTCTGGTAATGAACATTTATCAACCAACTAACATTATGTCTCAAAAGAAAAGATCCACTCAAGGCAGCACCGATGTTGATGAAGATAATGCTGTGATAGTATAACAAATATTAGAACTCTTAAATGATGATGCAGTACTAAAAAAATTAAAGATGTACTTTTTCCCCAAGCTTTAACCGACATGACTGACACTCTTTTGTCAAAAGTAAACACGTTATCTGATCAACTGAAAGAAAAGGACGCACAGATTAAAGCGCTGGAGCATCAGGTTGACAAACTAGAGGAGGTAGTCGACGGCGCAGAACAGTACTCTCGCCGAACAAACCTGCGCTTCCAGGGTGTACCTGAAAGTGAGAAGACACTGACCAGGTGGTTCTGCAAATAATGAATGAGCACATGTGCCTTGACCAGCCACTCGAGAAGGAAGAAATCAACTGAAGTCACCAATTGAGACCAAGCTCCGACCGCGATGGCAGACCGCGCAAGAGAGGCATCATTGTCCGCTTTTGCAGTGAAAGAATGCGAGATGCAGTTTACAAAGCACAATTCAGCCTGAAAACGTGCAATGAACGTAATCAAAATGCAATGGTGTTCGTAAACGAAGACCTGGCCGCCCGTTGTGCTGCCCTAGCATGCAAGGTGCGAGGGCTCAAGAAGGATGGGAAAGTGAAAGACAATTGGACTGCCAGACTGCCGGTAACATCTTGATAAAGGGCAACAATAGTCGCATCAGAAATATGAGGTCAGAAGCTGACCTAACAGCCTATTAACTGTCAAAGTCTGATTACTGGTAAACCACACACACTTTATTCTACAAAATACAAAGTGTTATGTTGATTGATATCAAATAAGATGTACTGTAGTATTTTTGTTGATGGATACATGGCTTTAAATTTTTTATATACATGTCTCTCTTTAGTTTTTATTATATAATGTTTTCCTTTTCTTTCACTAAATGACAACTAGACTTTGTCTGAATACCATCCAGTCGTGTCTAAGCCTCTCAAAATAGACTGGAGAAGTATTCTCCCATGTTTCAGGACAACTAGATATTGACTGAATGCCATTTCGTTGTGTGCTGAAAACGTCATTATTACAATACTTTCACTCAAGGCCAACATGACGTTGATTGAGAGCCAGCCTATCATTCATAAGACAAACATGACAAAATAATTATTGTAATGTTTCTCTGGCATGAAATGTTTTTATATTTTTAATCCTGGCTAAAGGGCAACATGCTATTGAATGAAATCTAACGAGGTATACTATACTATACTGCAGTATTTTTCTTAATGGACACGGTTTTTGTTTTTTCATCTTCTGCCAAAGGGCATCTAGATGTTGTTTGAGTGCCATTTAGTCATGTCGAACCCTATCTAAACAGACTGGAAAAGTAGTAGTAATCCATGTTTAATATTTTTTTACTGCCCTGTTTCAGGACAACAACATGTTGACTGAATGTTAATACAGAAGAATAGCCGAATGATCTACAAGCCCACTACAGACAGTTTATAGATGAATTCGCAACTTTATTAACATCACTTGACAAAAGTAATTCTGAAATAATAATTACTGGAGATTTTAATATAAACCTACTTAAACTTACTGAAAAAGCGAGTCTGTAAATTTTATGATATCATAACAACAAATAGCTTTCTGCCCAAAATAACAGTACCAACAAGATTCACAAACTCAAAAGCTATTCTAATCGACAATTTTTTTCTGTAAGCTAACAAAAATGACACTTGACTCAACAAAGGGAATTTTAACAAAAACATTTTTGAGATCATCAACTATTTTATTTTTATATAAACCATATAGTACCGACCTCAAAACTAGGCAAAGTATATGTACAAAATTAAAGTCCTTTTTACAAATTTAAAAACGAAATAATCACATCAGACCTATATAACAAATTAGACATTGTATTGTATTATATACCTGTATATAGTTTAATTATTTGCATACATGATTGACATAGTGGGGCATTCCGACCAAGCGGCAAGAAACCAGGTCTTAGATTCTCCTAGCCCTGGCCTAGGGCTAGGGCGGCTATAGGCAAAAATGTTCGCCCCGCTCTTCGTCTCTGGGGCGAAAGTCCTGAGGGGCATTTGCTAACTCGCCGTTTTCGCAGTTCCGTAGCCATTTGGCTACGGAACTAATAACTTAAGTTTTAAAACCGATACGCACTAACCGATTCACATGTGTATTCCGTGACATACAACCGACGATTGGGCGTCAAGAAACTGAAGAAATGTGCTCCAAATAATTACTTATGAGTACTTTTATCGGTGACATAGAAAACATTTCACAATTAGCCGCCATACTGTGCACGTGATGTTGCCTTTGCGTCACATGATCAAACGTGATTTCGTGTAGAATGAGGCCAGAATGGGCCAGCAGCACAGACATAAATAAAACACCCGTTAGTAAGTTAGTAGTTTATAGGGGCATTATTAATGATGTAACTCTATGGCTAGCAGACGGCAATTCTTAGCGTGACCTTATATAGATCTATGGAAATCCCGCGTGCTGTTCTCACTCACAACAACATCCGGTTATATACAAACCTTGACAAGCACATGCGTTCTGACAAAAAGGTAATAATTTCACACTTTTTCATGGTTATTGTCAGGTAACTTTAGTGATATACATATAAGAATGCATACAGACACGAAAGACGTGTTTATTGCTCTGTTTATGGCGTTTTTGTAAGGTTTCACGTTTCATGAAAATACTTAAGCTTTTGATGAACGAGACCTTCGCCCCTACTAGTAGCAACAGCCAGATAGAAAAACATTGTAGGGCGATTGACTTTGCCTAGGGCGGCTAGGCTTTGGCTTAGCCTTAGGATCAGGATGGAGTTCCTGAATCCTGGAAGATGGCCGTGAACACAGCTAGACCCCCAGAAATCATGCGAGATGACGGAATTTACTAGTGGCCTTATGCACCAACTAGGGTGCGAAGAAGATAAGTATACGCATTATGGACGCCGGATTAATGGCATAGTAACTGGACTGTTTGGACATCGGGTGTACCAGAAAAATGACATCGCAGTCTCCGGTTTCTCAGACGCGTGCCGTGAGTTCACAGCAATATCTGTGCAGCAGCGACGAAGACTACTTACATTGTGAATGCTGTTATCCGTGGTGTGCAAGAAAACGACAGAGAGAACCATGTGAAATAAAATGTTCAGTTAGCTGGTAAACCTAGTTTGTTTGGTTTAGCTAGTTACGCTTTACCGTAAACTAAGCGCACACTAAAAATGGCAGTTTTGTAAACAGAAGCGCCGCCTGGTGTCTGCATTAATAATCTGCAGCGCTAATGGATTACGATATTTTCGGCCGCGTAGTTATTTCGGCCGCCACCATAACCATTCGGGCGCGAGGACAGTTATTCCAGTCACCGTTATGGTGACTTTGGCCACCACATTGTTGTCACGCACTACGTGGTAACGGGCATTTTATTGGCGTATAAAACAAAACAGAATTCTGCACAGCGGATAAATGGGCCTTTTTTGACTAGTTCCCTGCTTATTCGCCAGGCGATAGTGTCTGTTCGTCTGGAACAAAACTTTCAAGAAATGTTAGCAGCAATCACTGTTTTGATGAAGTGTCGCTCAAAGTTGTTCCCTATTATAACTCAGCGAGGTTCCATTAAAAGCTGAACGTCCCAAGCTGGTTTGGGTCCGTTCTGTGGGCTAGTCTTGTCGTCTGGGTCGACTATTGGCTGGTTCCCGGACCACTATGTGGCGACACTGTTATCTCAAGAGACCGTGTGATCGCAGTTGGGTGGCAGTCACCCATGCAAAGGGGTCCGGGAATGTATTTACTATTCTCGATAATATGTTTTCCGGGCCATTATATGGTGAAAGTGGTGGTGAATTTTATAGTCATATTAAAGGTGCTTAATCAATTCGATTTTTTTTCTAGTCTCATTTCAAATAATTTTTGCAAAAAACCAAACCTACCTAATATCCACTGCAACATGCTAGCTCGTTTGTGCAACTTTTGTATCTTCTTTGTATGTAGTTTTTGTGAAATCATCACACAAACTATTAAATTGATCAAGTATTAACTGAAGTGAAAATCGAAATGCTGAAAAAAATCATGATTTTCTTTCTTGATGAATTTTTTTTTACTTTTTCGTGTGATCGGCGAAAGGGTAGAGGTTATGCCTATGATCAGCCTTGACCCGCAGTGTTTACAATTTTGGATATCTATTATTTTGATCCTTACCAAATCTAACGACTAAAGTAAATTTTTTCGATGATTTAAAAAAAAAAAGGTATTTTTGCGGATGTTACATAAACTATTCACACACACTACATATTTGAACACCAATGAACCGGATTTTCGATAGAGTAAATCAATTGAGGAAGCAGTTTTAATTAAAGCAACACGTTGAAACGTTTAATGTATTAGTTCATTGTAGGCCTACGTACGCGTGTATGGTTAGTGTGCGTCAGTCAGTAGGCCTTAGCAGTTCAACGGGAGCTCAGAGGATTAATGAAAAGCATAATTCTTGGGTGCTTCCAGTTATACTTGTTAATAATTGCTTGGGTGTCAAGTTTGATGACCCTGTGTAGACGACGTAGCACCCACGCATAAATTGAGACGATCCTGGTGCGCTGTGCTCCGCGTTACGGTTTTCACCAGTGTGAGTGCAGAATTAGCACGCTCCACTAGAGACTGATATTAGCACCAGTAAGTGAAAGATGCGGAAACTATTCCTTCTACGACAGTGTGATGTCATCTTGCATGGACGTTAGGGGTGACAGGTCATGGCAACAGCATTCTTATAGATCGGTTATGTTAGTATCTGTCAGCTTGCCCACGTTATTTTGTCAGCTGTCGATAAAGATGTCCTTCACCAGGGTGACTTCTTCGTAGGCCCGAAGAATATCCTGCGTATAACCCTAGAGCGGCTTGCTGAGGCCTATTCTGTGTATTCAAACATGCAGCGATGAATGCAAAACTTGAGTTCGCGCAAAGTAGGCCAAAAGAGTAGGCCAGTCAGTGTCTTTGAACTTCATTTGTTGCTCTCGAAATTCAGGAAATCAAGGATGGTTTCATTCATTTCACGAAACTCCTCCAGTGTAGTGTGTCGTCACACGCATCTTGTAGTTTCATCTTTCCAACACCAATTTCCTTCAAACCTTCACGTTTCCTTCGGACATTTATTATTCTTAATATATATCAATGAGTTGGACGATAATATAACAAGCAACGTACTGAAATTTGCGGATGATATAAAAGTGTTGACAATGATGGTGATAAACAACATTTACAAAATGATATAGACAAATTAGTTCAATGGTCTGATAAATGGCAGATGTTGTTAAATTTTAGGAAATGTAAATGCCTACATGCAGGACACGGGAACTTGGATGTAAACTATAAAATGGGAGATACTGTTCTAAGTACTATTGTAAAAGAAAAGAACTTAGGAGTTACAATAAGTGCTGATATGAAAGTTTCAGAGCAGTGTGGTATTGCAGTTTCAAAGGGTAATCAAATTCTTGGGCTGATTAGGAGAAATATAATATACAAGGATAAAAAGCTAATTGTACCTCTGTATAAAGCAATAATTAAGCCTAATTTAGAGTATTGTATACAAGCTTGGAGACCATACCGTAAAAAGGATATAGATACGCTTGAACGAATACAGAGGAGAGCAACTAAAATGATTACAAAACTGAGAGACCTTAGTTATGAAGAACGACTGAAAGAATGTGGTTTAACAACCCTAGAGACAAGGCGGTTAAGAGGAGATCTAACTGAAGTTTTTTAAGATGTTAAAAGGTTATGAAAATTTTGATAGAAATATTTTTCTCATTCAAAAATATAATAGACCTAGAGGACATGAAGTAGCATTACTAAAGGATCAGTGTAGATTGGATATCAGGAAGTACTCGTTCTCACAGAGGACAATCAATTAATGGAACACATTATCTACGGACTGTGTAACTGCTGGCAGGGGAATATGTTTAAAAACATTATCTACGGACTGTGTAACTGCTGGCAGGGGAATATGTTTAAAAACAAGGTTGACACATATCTCAGGAGGGCGGATTACACCTAGATAAAAAAATTTGGACTCGATAATGTGGAAATCTTGCTAAATATGCTATAGGAACTGTTACTCCGTTTTTGTTTTCCATGCATTACATGACATACCGAAACTGTCATAATAAAGATTGTCCATCCGGTTCGTTGATGTCCTAATATGTAGTGTGTGAATAGTTTAAGTAATATCCGCAGTCGGCTTAATAAAAAAAGTGCGTATTTTTGCTCAAATCATCGAAACAATTGACTTTAGGTGAGGCTCAAAACAATGGATATCCAAAACGATAAACACTTTATGAGGTCAATGTTGATCATGAGCGTGACTTCCATTCTTTCGCCGATCACATGGCAAAGTTGAGTTTTTAGCGTTTCCATTTTCACTTGGATACTAGGTAGATTTGAAATTTCGCAAAATGAATTTGAAATGCGACGGGCAAAATAAATCGAATTGAGGAGGGACCTTTAACGTATTTAGGCCTATATCAACACCTGGGAACTCGAAGCCTTGAACCTCCAACTTAGCAGTACGATCTAGGCGTATGAAGGCTAGTGGACGCCCTAAGGGTACTTATTTACCAACATAGAAGAAATACTCACCACAACATTGTTGGACTCTCGATAAGCCAATGGCTTCCTTGTCCACTTGCCATCTGGGCCTTTGGCTTGGATGGCAAATCTTGTTAAATCACTCACCCTTCCAGTACAGACGCCACTTATCGTTGGACCTGCCACCCTTCCGCTCCAAAGCTGGTCTCATCTCCCACACCAGACACAGACACCACTCATCGTAGGACCTGCCATCCTTCCGCTCCAAAGTTGGTCTCATCTCCCACACCAGACACAGACACCACTCATCGTTGGACCTGCCACCCTTCTGCTCCAAAGCTGGTCTCATCTCCCACACCAGACACAGACACCACTCATCGTTGGACCTGCCATCCTTCCGCTCCAAAGCTGGTCTCATCTCCCACACCAGACACAGACACCACTCATCGTTGGACCTGCCACCCTTCCGCTCCAAAGTTGGTCTCATCTCCCACACCAGACACAGACACCACTCATCGTTGGACCTGCCACCCTTCTGCTCCAAAGCTGGTCTCATCTCCCACACCTGACACAGACACCACTCATCGTTGGACCTGCCACCCTTCCGCTCCAAAGTTGGTCTCATCTCCCACACCAGACACAGACACCACTCATCGTTGGACCTGCCACCCTTCTGCTCCAAAGTTGGTCTCATCTCCCACACCAGACACAGACACCACTCATCGTTGGACCTGCCACCCTTCTGCTCCAAAGCTGGTCTCATCTCCCACACCAGACACAGACACCATTCATCGTTGGACCTGCCACCCTTCCGCTCCAAAGTTGGTCTCATCTCCCACACCAGACACAGACACCACTCATCGTTGGACCTGCCACCCTTCTGCTCCAAAGCTGGTCTCATCTCCCACACCTGACACAGACACCACTCATCGTTGGACCTGCCACCCTTCCGCTCCAAAGTTGGTCTCATCTCCCACACCAGACACAGACACCACTCATCGTTGGACCTGCCACCCTTCTGCTCCAAAGCTGGTCTCATCTCCCACACCAGACACAGACACCACTCATCGTTGGACCTGCCATCCTTCCGCTCCAAAGCTGGTCTCATCTCACACACCAGACACAGACACCACTCATCGTTGGACCTGCCACCCTTCTGCTCCAAAGCTGGTCTCATCTCACACACCAGACACAGACACCACTCATCGTTGGACCTGCCACCCTTCCGCTCCAAAGTTGATCTCATCTCACACACCAGACACAGACACCACTCATCGTTGGACCTGCCACCCTTCCGCTCCAAAGTTGGTCTCATCTCCCACACCAGACACAGACACCACTCATCGTTGGACCTGCCACCCTTCTGCTCCAAAGCTGGTCTCATCTCCCACACCAGACACAGACACCACTCATCGTTGGACCTGCCATCCTTCCGCTCCAAAGCTGGTCTCATCTCACACACCAGACACAGACACCACTCATCGTTGGACCTGCCACCCTTCTGCTCCAAAGCTGGTCTCATCTCACACACCAGACACAGACACCACTCATCGTTGGACCTGCCACCCTTCCGCTCCAAAGTTGATCTCATCTCACACACCAGACACAGACACCACTCATCGTTGGACCTGCCACCCTTCCGCTCCAAAGTTGATCTCATCTCACACACCAGACACAGACACCACTCATCGTTGGACCTGCCACCCTTCTGCTCCAAAGTTGGTCTCATCTCCCACACCAGACACAGACACCACTCATCGTTGGACCTGCCACCCTTCTGCTCCAAAGCTGGTCTCATCTCCCACACCAGACACAGACACCATTCATCGTTGGACCTGCCACCCTTCCGCTCCAAAGTTGGTCTCATCTCCCACACCAGACACAGACACCACTCATCGTTGGACCTGCCACCCTTCTGCTCCAAAGCTGGTCTCATCTCCCACACCTGACACAGACACCACTCATCGTTGGACCTGCCACCCTTCCGCTCCAAAGTTGGTCTCATCTCCCACACCAGACACAGACACCACTCATCGTTGGACCTGCCACCCTTCTGCTCCAAAGCTGGTCTCATCTCCCACACCAGACACAGACACCACTCATCGTTGGACCTGCCATCCTTCCGCTCCAAAGCTGGTCTCATCTCATACACCAGACACAGACACCACTCATCGTTGGACCTGCCACCCTTCTGCTCCAAAGCTGGTCTCATCTCACACACCAGACACAGACACCACTCATCGTTGGACCTGCCACCCTTCCGCTCCAAAGTTGGTCTCATCTCCCACACCAGACACAGACACCACTCATCATTGGACCTGCCACCCTTCCGCTCCAAAGTTGATCTCATCTCACACACCAGACACAGACACCACTCATCGTTGGACCTGCCACCCTTCCGCTCCAAAGCTGGTCTCATCTCCCACACCAGACACAGACACCACTCATCGTTGGACCTGCCATCCTTCTGCTCCAAAGCTGGTCTCATCTCCCACACCAGACACAGACACCACTCATCATTGGACCTGCCACCCTTCCGCTCCAAAGTTGGTCTCATCTCCCACACCAGACACAGACACCACTCATCGTTGGACCTGCCACCCTTCCGCTCCAAAGTTGGTCTCATCTCCCACACCAGACACAGACGCCACTCATCGTTGGACCTGCCACCCTTCCGCTCCAAAGTTGGTCTCATCTCCCACACCAGACACAGACACCACTCATCGTTGGACCTGCCACCCTTCCGCTCCAAAGCTGGTCTCATCTCCCACACCAGACACAGACACCACTCATCGTTGGACCTGCCACCCTTCCGCTCCAAAGTTGGTCTCATCTCCCACACCAGACACAGACACCACTCATCGTTGGACCTGCCACCCTTCCGCTCCAAAGTTGGTCTCATCTCCCACACCAGACACAGACACCACTCATCGTTGGACCTGCCACCCTTCTGCTCCAAAGCTGGTCTCATCTCCCACACCAGACACAGACACCACTCATCGTTGGACCTGCCACCCTTCCGCTCCAAAGTTGGTCTCATCTCACACACCAGACACAGACACCACTCATCGTTGGACCTGCCACCCTTCTGCTCCAAAGTTGGTCTCATCTCCCACACCAGACACAGACACCACTCATCGTTGGACCTGCCACCCTTCTGCTCCAAAGCTGGTCTCATCTCCCACACCAGACACAGACACCACTCATCGTTGGACCTGCCACCCTTCCGCTCCAAAGCTGTTCTCATCTCACACACCAGACACAGACACCACTCATCGTTGGACTTGCCACCCTTCTGCTCCAAAGCTGGTCTCATCTCACACACCAGACACAGACACCACTCATCGTTGGACCTGCCACCCTTCCGCTCCAAAGTTGATCTCGCCTCATATACTCCACACAGCCAGTGATGATGTACTGACGTAGTTTATTGTTATTGATTTCTCCATACAAGTCTGGGACATGCCATTTGGTAACATTTAGTACTGGTTTCTTGTCGTGACCTGCATGATGTGTCAGTTTACGTTTTAAACAGCGTGTATGGGTATTGTCAAGTTTACACGACTATGCGGTTTTCGCGTTCACTCACGGATGCGTTACTATACACACTTAAACGATAATAATAAGCCATATAGATGCTCATTCACTGTCATCGTAATGCATTGGTATCCGTCTATCTCGAAATACTTGAGCTGCGCCATAGGTGACATCAGTGTTTTATACACCATCTAATGTGACTAACGGGCGGATCCAGGATTTCATATTGGGGGGGGGGGGGGCAGATTATATCACTGAATATTAATTAAGCGTCTCCTATTCACAATTTAAATTCTAAAAATATTACTTATTTTGCCCCAAAAGAGTAAATGGCAAGGTGAATAAAAGTATTAAAAAAACTATCCACTCATAACATGCTAAATTACTACAACATTTCGAGACATACAGTAAATGTATCAGGAAACAACTAATAATATTGACATACTTTTTATTGCTGTTAACACTGATAAAGGAACATATCATATGAACTCCAGGCACATGAACCATGATGGGTTACTAGTAGATGTATGAACTCCAGGCACATGAACCATGATGGGTTACTGGTAGATGTATGAACTCCAGGCACATGAACCATGATGGGTTACTGGTAGATGTATGAACTCCAGGCACATGAACCATGATGGGTTACTGGTAGATGTATGAACTCCAGGCACATGAACCATGATGGGTTACTGGTAGATGTATGAACTCCAGGCACATGAACCATGATGGGTTACTGGTAGATGTACACTTGTCATGCTTGAACAAGTAGCATAAACAATTAGTGCAGTTTATTATAATACAGGGGATTGAGTAGAAGCATCCTTCTGGGATGTTTCCTGGCATACATGTCAATGATTTTATCTGTGTTTAGTTATATGTTCTTATGGACAAATAATAGAACAAAGGCATTGAAGCGATCTTCTCCCATGGTGCTGCGTAAGGAGTACGTACGAGCAGTGAAGCGCCTCGGGGTGTGTGTGGGAGGTGGGTATCCCCCTTCCTACCTATTTGACGTTTTTTAGACAAAACACTTGAAATGGTGTAATTTGGGACACCAATAATCTGGTTTTAATCGAGTTAGGGTCTAATGTAATCAACCCAAACTTCAGACATGCGACATCGTACCTATAGAATTCGGATTTTGGGGACGAATACGGCCTTGGGCCGTGTCCCGTTTTAATACGGATTTGCTGAAAATATAAAAATCGTGATAAAGTAGTCCTATGTATTTTCTTGTATTCGTCACACAAGTATAACTTCAAATGTCAAATTTACAGTAGACGACAGCAACTACTTTTGAGTCTAGAATTTTGGCAAAACGCAGTGGATTTTGTTTAATTTACACCTGTAGGTAGGCCTATTCCAAACGAGTATACTACACATGACTAAGACAACACGTAATCGTCTTAACTATGTACCGGCATTATTACAAACTAGAGGCACGGTAGTGCTACACACATTCTCTATATTATTCAGCACATCCTTTGCCAAGGAAACTGTGTTTAATAGTTTCTCATCCAGCCCCTTCTGATAGTAGTTCTGAATTATATAATAAAAGTAGCTAGGTTTCATATTACAGAAAGTCGTAGCATCAAGTTTTAACTGAGACAAGGTGTAATTGAAACTTTTAGACATATATGAACCAATACCCCGAAGGGCTAGATTGCCCTCTCAAGAGAGTCTATCCAAACTGTTGTTGCATTTTAAACTACTCTGTATAAAGCACACCATTCGATTCATAATCTGAATCGAGATACATTTGGCTAAAAGTAGTAGTAGTACCATATAACAACAGTGACTGCAAACTGGTAGATTAAAACGTTTCCTGAGACCTTTGCGCCATGTACATTAAAAGGCATATAAATACACAACAGAAAGAGGAACAGTATGATATAATTAATTGACGTTGACGTTACAAAACACAAAGTAAGTGTAGTGATTAGCACATCCGCCTGTCATGCCAAAGTTCTGAATTCAAGACGCAAACCGGACACGGTACATTTGGTGCTTGGCGATAACGTTCTAAAAGTTGAATGAGAACTCAAAAGACCATAACATTCTAACCACAGTATAATTATAAAGACTATAGTCAGTTAATAGAACGTTGCCGGGTGCTGGAAATAACTATATACTAGAAACTCTGTTTATGTCAGCTGTGTTTTAATAACTGTTGTTCAACTGTGTGTGCGCGCGTGTGTGTGTGTGTGCGCGTGCGTGCGTGGGTGTGTGCGCGTGGGTGTGTGTGTGTGTGTGCGCGCGTGGGTGTGTGTGCGCGTGCGCGTGTGTGTAATTTTGCTAAAAATTTACAACATAAAGATACAAAATCAAATGAAAATTAGTTGTTTTAAACATTCTGCACGATAGCATGTTCCTACACTAATAACTCATACCACACCATCATTATTACCAAGACTGCTGCTCTCCAACATGTCCGAAGAGCAGAGGATCTCCAGTGCCAGAGTTAGAATTGGCTGTGATTTTGTTGACCGAGTAGCCTTGTTTCGTGCTTTGCGCCTGGCTGGTCACAATGTGTAAATGACGGCCCAACATTCTGGCCATTCCTTGGACGGCAACCGCATCAACCCGGAATACCTGGCTGCAATGAGTAAGCCCTCTTATTCATTGCAGCCAGGTATTCCGGGTGCAAAACTCGAAAAGAGGGTCACCAATATCCTGTAAGGAAACAATATAGCAATTTATATCAGAGCTGGAAGTACACCTTTTAGTTGCTTCAGGTTAGTGAAATGCCTCCTTTGTCGGAGGTGATTTATTTATTTTTATTTTCCACTTTCTTGCTCCATGACTCTTGACAGGTTTGCCGTCCTCTTTGGAAACAATTGATGACACAGTGTACTGGTAAACGAGTCTCTCGCTAAAACTATGATATAATTAGTTTAGTTTCTTTCAACAATAAATAATAATGACCTGTTTCTCTTACACAATATATATTTTGGCATATGTTATCGCCAATCCGTTCGTTCGGTCAGTTACCAAGTTTTGAATGCTGCATACAAGGTTAGACCGAAGCTGTTCGTGGCTGCGTGGCTGCATACCCACATGTTTCAGCTGGTCTGACACGCAGTGAAAAAACCAGTTCCCACCACCTGGTACATGTGTGTGAATAGCCATCTGCAGCACTTTGGTATTTCTCAACAAACGGTCAAAAATGGCTGCATCCAGAACGGTTTCAGTTCATGTTCTTCTGCTGAAATCTCTTCCAGTATCGGTCTAAAAGGTATACCACTAATCGATTTACACATCAAGACAACACCAGTAGACCCATGTTTTGATTTTGTATCTAAGAATAGCCGACAATATGTTATTTTCTCCCAATGTTTTTCGGAAAGTAAAATTAAATCTTGCTGACTGTGTTTATTATAATATTTAGTATAATATATCCGTTTCAACTTTCGGGGTTTATGTACAGATACCTAAGTTGTAACAGTGGTCTTGCAGTGCTAGGCCATTTATACCTTCATTGGGGCTCCTTTTCGGTTTCTTTGTTATGTCAAATGCCATGAGCGTATTGACAGGTTGTGCATTGTGCCTTTTTTGGTGCCATATTGTAACAACAACAAAAATTAAATGAATTCCTACATGAGCGAGCCTACACTTCTGCTTGTATACGAACCCTAGTGAATTAAGCTCATGGTGTGTCAAGATGTGACTTGTACAAAAGACTGTAGCTACGATCATGCGCACTACTCTTGCCCGCCGGGTAACAAGGTGTGAATGACGGAATTGTACGGTGTACTAAACAGTTCAATAGTGACAATAAACGACATATTGAAACATGGTCTCAAGTCTCAAGTGGTTTACTCCAAACAGCCCAAACTTGGGCTAACGCAGGAGTTTGTGGTGGACTGTGCGCATGCGCTGTGGGTGGTACGTTCGATTAAAAGACTAGTATCATTAATGTTGCTGAAATGGTTTTTATCTGATAGTTTTATTTATTTTATGTATAGGATGTTTAACGAAAATTTTTAATAGGTTGGTTGTGTGTATGGATACTGTCGCTGCCTTGCCACATGCACACATAGACAGTCTCCATACCCACACCATGGATAAGTTTACGCTGAGCACTGTGTTTTAAAGGCAGTTTAGGTGAGGAGGTGTGGTGAAAGGGAGTTCCATAATAGCTTCTTGAAATGATTTTGGGTTTTTTATGTTGGTAATTTTTGATGGAATCATATTCCATATGCGAATGGCTCTGGGATAAAATGAAAAGACCATTGCATTTATACGACACTTGGGGGCTATGTATTGTCCACGGGTTCGAGAGCGATTTAGTAGGCCCGGAGGGGGGGGTGATCTCAATAATGTTATTTAGAATTTTGTAGAAGGTAGTGGCTTGTTTGATAATGCGCCTTCGTTCGAGGGTTGGCCATCCAAGGGCAGTAATTAGATCTGCTGGATTTGTGTTCCGTCTGTAATCATTTTTAACAAATCTGGCAGCAGAGTGTTGCACTCTTTCAAGGCTTTTAACTTGTGAAAAGGTGTGGGGATTCCATATGGGTGAAGAGTACTCAAGTTTTGGCCGGATTAGCATGTTGTACGCTGTTTGCTTAACTTCGGGTTTACATGGGCCAAGAGTTCGTTTAATCATGCCTAAACATTTCGAAGATTTTGAAGTTATGTCAGTGACGTGATTTGTCCAGGTTAATTTGGAATCCAATTTTACTCCGAGGTATGAGTGGCTGGATACGGTGGATAATGGCTGGCCAGAAAGCGAGTACTTGTGTGTGCTGGGTTTAGTTTTGTTTGTTATTGGAAGGTGGACGCATTTAGATACATTAAATTCCATTTGCCATTTGTCTGACCAAGTTTGGAGTTGGCTAAGGTCAGTTTGAAGAATTTCATGGTCGGTTTTGGAAGAAATTTTACGATATATAATACTATCATCTGCAAAAAGGCGTATAGAAGATTTGATGTTCCCATTTATGTCATTTATGTAGAGTAAGAAGAGGACAGGTCCTAGAACTGAACCCTGTGGGACACCAGATGTGACATCTGTGATGTCCGACAGGGCACCGTTAACTGAGACTCTCTGTTTGCGGTTGGATAGAAAAGATTTGATCCAATTTTGAGTGTTTCCAGTGATTCCGTAGGAGGTCAATTTTGATAGAAGACGTAGGTGAGGCACTTTGTCGAAGGCTTTAGCAAAGTCAAGCAGGATTGCGTCAATTTGGGTCTTGTTGTCCATAGCAGTCATCCAGTCGTGGACTGTCTCAATGAGTTGAGATTCACAAGACAGTCCCGACTGGAATCCGTGTTGGAAGTGGAGAATGATGTTATGCTTGTGCAGGTGTTTCCACATGTTGCTTAGGATGATATGTTCCATTACTTTACAGAGGATGCAGGTTAGTGATATGGGTCTGTAGTTAGCTGGGTCAGATTTATGGCTCTTTTTGTGTATAGGAGTTACTAATGCTTGTAGCCAGTCATTAGGAAGTTTACAGCGAGGGGATAGGGTGAGCCTAAGCCCCAGGATCGCAAACATGCGAGTAAAGGACAATGTTATTTCTACCCAATTAAATGTACACTGAAATATCCGAACGCTCGTGAGCGAGTGTTGAAAGTGCAGCAAGTGCTTACGGCAGCGAAACGCACGCGGTTTTACCGTCTATAGTCTTTTGTGAGAACACCGTCACGATGGCAGTGGCAGAAGCGGTGGCTGCGGCGCCGTTAGCTAAAATAAATCCACCGCCACAACTGTGTTTAAAGGACAGCCCCAAAGAAGAATGGACGATGTTTAAGCGTTTGTTTAACAACTACGCTGTCATTACAAGACTAAATCGGCAGGAGAAGCCATATCAACTGGCAGTGCTCCTCAACGTTATGGGGCCGACAGGTGTCAGACTCTATGATAACTTGACGTTCACCGAACAAGAAGACAAAGAAGACACCACTCTCATCATCAGAAAATTAGATGCTGCTATACAAGGCGAGATAAATGAAACGTATGAGCGGTACGTTTTCAATAGAAGAAACCAAGGTACCGAGGAATCCTTTGATTCATACCTGGCGGAGAGACGGAATCTCGCAAAATCATGCAACTTCTGCGATTGTATGAGCGACTCACTTATCAGAGATAGGATTGTCATGGGCGTCTACGACGCAGGAACGCGAAAACACCTGCTCCAAAAGCGGCAAATCACGTTACAAGCAGCCATGGACATATGCCGTTCCGACGAGGCGGCAACGACACAGATGAAGTCAATCAATGACTCTGCAGAGATACACAAAATTAAGAAATCTCAGTCTGGTGATGCTGACAGACAAAATTCAGCTTGGAAACCTGGCAATTTACGCAGTCAAACGACAATGCAGCGAAGACAAAACGCCACATACAGTGATGGTGACACTAAACGCACGTGTAAATTCTGTGGACGAGCTCACCCACAAAAGAAAGTCTGTTGCCCGGCATGGGGGAGAACGTGTAGGAGATGCGGGGGAAGAAACCACTTCTCAAACTGCTGCAAGATGGGAAACAAGAAGGTGAATACGGTGGACCGGTGTGGACGCACCGATGAAAAATCCATTATGGCCTTGGATAAAGGCAGATACACCAAAGGCCCAATATACGCCGAAATGTGGATGAACGACAAATCCGTGAAATTTCAAATCGACAGTGGCGCAACCGTGAATGTGTTACCGAAAAAGTATCTCAGCAAAGATGACATTCACCCATCTGATGTCACATTACATATGTGGAATAGGACCACGAGAGAGGTCATAGGCAAAACGTTGGCAACGTTGGTCAACCCGGTCAATCAAACAAGTTACTCCGTGCAGTTCGAAGTAGTCGAAGGAAACTTTACTCCTCTTCTGGGTCGACAAGCAGCAGAAAAGATGGAACTAATAACAGTGAATTATGACTGTTTCAAGCTACTTCATCAAGTCATGACAACAAACTTGTTGGATGAATACGCCGACGTATTCGATAGCGGACTAGGAACCCTACCGGGAAAGGTACATGTTCACGTGGGAGAGGATGCAACACCTGTACAGTGTTCTGCCAGAAGAGTGCCAGTTACACTCAAACCGAAGCTAAAATCTGAACTTGACAGAATGGTTGAGAGGGGAGTCATATGTCCCATCGAGGAGCCGACTGAGTGGTGCAACCAAATTTCAATTCAGACAAAGAAGGA
Organism: Lamellibrachia columna; assembly: GCA_963662155.1. NCBI lineage: Eukaryota > Metazoa > Annelida > Polychaeta > Sabellida > Siboglinidae > Lamellibrachia > Lamellibrachia columna. The sequence goes on along the minus strand of OY759274.1, from coordinate 32,465,683 downwards.
TGCATCGCTGCGAGTATGCATTGACCCGAGGCCACTCAACAAAGTTCTACAACGAGAACTGTACCCATTACCGACAATGGAAGAGGTGCTACCAGAGATGTCAACTGCAAGAGTCCTGTCAAAGGTAGACCTACAATCGGGCTACTGGCACTGTGAACTAGATCACGAAAGCAGTCTGCTCACCACCATCATAACGCCGTTCGGTAGATACCGATGGAATCGTCTACCATTCGGAATGAATGTTAGTGCAGAGATCTTCCAGAGGAAATTGAACCAAACACTGGAGGGTTTGGACGGAGTCGCATGTGTCGACGATGACATAGTGGTGTTCGGGCGTGACGAAGAAGATCATGACAAGAAGTTGTGACTGTTGCTGCAGAGATGTAGAGAAACAGGCATGAAGTTGAACAGGAACAAATGCGAGTTCAGACTCGATGAAATCAACTTCATGGGACACAGGGTGACCAGTGAGGGTTTGAAACCTGACGAAAGGAAGATAGAGGCAATCCTCAAGATGGAAAACCCGACAGATGTCAAGGGAATTTAGAGGTTGCAGGGAACAATAGGATACTTGTCGAAGTTCCTACCTGGCCTCTCCAGCGCTAAGGAGCCCATCCGGAGACTGACTCAGCCTGATGTGCTATGGCAATGGACCAAAGAACAAGACGAAGCAATGGCGAAAGAAAAGAAGCTGACGACGGAGACCCCCGTTCTTGCATACTACGACCCACACAGCGAGTTAGTCGTAGAATGTGACGCTAGTGAAAGAGGACTGGGAGCTGCACTCCTTCAGAACGGGAAACCCATTGGGTATGCAAGTCGTGCGCTCACCAGCGCAGAAACTCGATATGCTCAAATCGAGAAAGAATGTCTAGCCATTGTGTTCGCGTTGGAACGTTTCCATCAGTATACGTTCGGGAGAAGAACAATCGTACACACAGATCACAAGCCATTGGAAATGATCGTTAAGAAACCGCTATACAAAGCACCGAGGAGACTGCAAGGAATGCTCCTTCGCATGCTGCAGTACGACACTGAAGTCGTATACCACAAAGGGAAAGATATGTATATTGCTGATACACTCTCAAGGTCATACCTGCCGCACAGTGGAGGTACTGACAACTTCGGTGCTGTGAATGCAGTGAGGCATCTACCAATCAGCACAGAACGCATGCAAATGCTCAAGACTTGCACGGACAGGGATGAGACATTGCAAATGTTGAAACATGTGATACAGCGAGGTTGGCCAGAGTCGAGGCATGAAGTACCAGCTAGTGTCCATGCATACTTCAGCATGAGAGATGAACTTGCTGTCAGCGACGGACTGATATTCCGCGGAGAACGAGTTGTTATTCCCGAGGGAATGCGGAAACTCACGAAGGAATGTCTCCACAGATCACACCTTGGAGTGGAAAGTGTGCTACGAAGAGCACGTGAATGTCTGTACTGGCCGAACATGGCGGCAGACATCAGACAAGTCGTTGATAACTGCTAGGCATGCAGATCGTATGAGAAGTCGCAACAGGAAGAAACCCTCATAACACATGAAACACCGACGCTACAATGGGAGAAAGTTGGTGTAGACTTGTTCAGCTGGGAAAGAGGAGACTATCAAGTCATAGTCGACTACACAAGTAACTTCTGGGAAGTTGACAGAATGAACTCAACAACCACAACAAGCGTGATTAAACAGCTGAAGTCACACTTTGCTAGATTTGGCATACCATCTGTGGTCGTGAGTGATAACGGACCTCAGCACGTGTCGGAAGAGTTCTGCACATTCGCTGCGAAATGGGATTTCGAGCATCAAACAAGTGCACCAGGGCACCAAAATGCCAATGGGAAAGCAGAAGCGGCTGTCAAAGCTGCAAAGTTGATGTTCCGCAAATGCAAGAAATCGCAGACAGACCCCTATCTTGCTCTGTTAGAGATCAGGAACACACCAACACAAGGTCTGGGAAGCAGCCCGGCACAACGTTTACTGAACAGGAGAACCCGGACATTATTGCCGATGTCCAGCAAGCTTCTAGCCCCGCGAGGGGAAGAGTATCTGAACCAAGACAGAATCCGCCTGAAGGATTTGCAATGTAAACAGGCCAAACACTACAACAAGACTGCCAAAGATCTGCCCGTCCTAGAAGAAGGGGATGTGGTCCGAATGAAGCCATTTCGTCACGGACAAAAGGAATGGGAAAAGGCTGTTGTGCAAAGACGACTGGATGAGCGTTCGTATGAGGTAGATACACCTGAGGGCACATACAGGCGAAATCGGGTGCATCTAAGAAGAACACGCGAGACAGTACCACCTGTGCCAGTTCTGTCACATGACCTGCAACGCTATGCAGCTGTTCCTGTCGCGAAAAATAGCATCACCCTGAACGAGACGGTGATTAGCAGTGAACCGCTGATCATCAGACGATCAACCAGACAGAAGAAAATACCTGCGCGTCTGGCGGACTATGTACACAAGTGATTGTACTGTGAAAACATTGATCGAAAATTGGACTGTGCAAGAATGATTGAACATTTAACAATAATTTCGGTTTAATTGGCCAGTTTACCTGATTATTTAGAATATATGACGTTATAGTTCATAATTATTATTATTAATCGTTCAAATGTTTGAGAACATTCGACATTTAATTCATAATTATTGATAGTCGTATATAGACGATATTACAATGAAGACTAATTGTGGGCATGTGTTTTTACATGTTCATGCACTGCATACTACTTATAATTGTTTGCTGTGAATAGATTAAGAAGTAGAATACTCATAATTTAAAATGACATTAAGTTCTTTTAGAACAAAAGGGATGTGTCAAGATGTGACTTGTACAACAGACTGTAGCTACGATCACGCGCACTACTCTTGCCCGCCGGGTAACAAGGCGTGAATGCCGGAATTGTACGGTGTACTAAACAATTCAATAGTGACAATAAACGACATATTGAAACACATGGGGCTTGCTTTCCTTGGACAAATATAGCATAAGTCTGGCATTAACATATGACGTAGACAGGTAATTAAGGTATGGCTGAAATTAAATATGCAGTAGGGGCTAATACCATAAAACCAATCAGACACCATTGATTCTTGAAATACGGCCGACAGGCCATTTTGAAAATAGCTAAGACTATTCATGTCATTTTTTTTAAATACACCACTCCTTTTGGTTTTGTGTTAAAATGAACTCACTGACAACAGAATGTGATTTAAAAACGTGTATTACTTGTTATAATGATTAAGATAGTATTATTCAAAGACATTGATGATACGATAGGATAGTTTAAATTTGTACCTGTAAAAATGTCAAGTCCGGTCCGAAGAACTGATGCAGACGATTTTTATCAAACGACCAGCGCGTTTTTGCTGGATCTGCGCAATCTGCAGACCTTCCAGTATCCGAGGTTTGCGCAGCACAAGAGAGCGCAATGCGCAGATTGCACATATCCAGGCACTGCGCCCAACACGTTTAGGAGCGCCAAACATTCCCATAGTATGTTCATTCTTTCGCGGGGAGACATGGCCAAACATGATATTAACGCATGTGTGTGTGTGTGTGTGTGCGTGCGTGCGTGCGTGCGTGCGTGCGTGCGTGCGTGCGTGCGTGCGTGCGTGCGTGCGTGTAAGGAATTCGTACGTAGTAAGTGACAATGTTGACCTTGTGTTGTTTCTTGGCAATGCCTTTGTCCCCTGTTGACATGCAATTGCAATGCGTTTTTGGTACCCCCCTCTGGATCCGCCTGTGCCTTCTATCTGCCAAGGTGTCAGACAGAGAATGTGGCCTACTGTCCTTGCAACTCCACATGTGCTGCCAAAATTTGACCTCCTGGTGAAATGAATTCGGGGACGGCAAATCTTCCTTATAATACTTGAGCAATGGAAGGAAATGGTCCTTTTGAGATATTGTGTAGGTGTGTCTGCAGGCAATGCCAGGCATATTGTTCCTCTGAGTTTGGCACCGACATCGTCCAGGGTTCTCCAACGAAATATTGGCCGTCTCAGCCATTGGCTATACACGAATAAACTATGTATAATTCTTCATCTTCCCTGGCGGCAAGAAGGATAGACTTCACATGAGTCACCATTTGGAATCCTTGGACAATGTCCAGTGTTGAGCCCTGAAGTTTGAGACACAATCCTTTAGTGTAGCCAAATAAATGACACTATTTAAAAAGATGCTATGAAAGTGGAATCTGTAATTTTTTTTCATTAATCCAAATGCTTCATTGACTGCTTTGTCATCCCAGTTGGTTTCCAGGCAGCCTATTGCCTCAAGACAAACAAGTAGAGGTTCATAAATGTCCTGAAAGTCCTGTAGTGCAGTGTGCTTCTCAACCCATCTTGTTGCACAGACAACTTTGAATTTACTTTTGTTGATACATGTATCACGATCTGACTGGGCCCTGTCTCTGTTTACTTGTCTATTCACTTCGCAGACTACTTGAAACTGTCAACCGTGTTTCGTTCTCTCTGCTTCTAGCAGTTCTTTATACAAATAGATGGCATGGCATCTGAAGAAACATTGGCCATCCCCATAACGACACTGGCCATCTGCCTTTCAGCACAGCGACCGTGGCTCTGCCGCTCGCCCGCCTGTTCTCGGGATCTGTTAACAATACAATTCAATGCAATTTAAATAATCATTTACTACCAGTGAACAGCGGGTTGGCACGGCATCTGAAAAAACATCGTCTAGCCATAATCGATAAATCAAATCTATTTTTAAATATTGTTTGAACTCCCACTTTTTCAGAATGTTTCCGTGTTTTTTATGGAATTATTGTGCCATCGTAATAAAATATTGGTAAGAAACATATCAGATACCTGCCAATTAGGGACATTAAATGGGAAAATATTGCATATCATAATGATGGAAATAGGAAAATACATTTTATTCCGTAAATATAGGCTGTTGGTTTGAGTGAAACCAAGGAATTTAGAGATTACCCGGGTGATTAAACAAATTACATGCCGTATGCATACCTTTTTGGAAGAAACACTCCGCTGTCCCTTTCGCTTCATTGTCTTGACTAGTGTCTGTGAATTCTAGGCAGGGAAAACAAACGATACGAGTAACATTGCACTTTTAATACTACTGATATAACTGTTATGACATATTTGGTGTAATAAAAGTGAAATGTCAGAGACAATAATAATGCCTACTATTTTTGAAATATTGTTTGAACACCCATTTCTTCCAAAATGTTTCTGTAATTTTTATGGAATCCGTGTGCCAACATAAAACAATAATGGCTGTACTTTTTGTCACTTTTTGTTAAAAGTATGTTAGAAGTATTATTTCTGTCAAGTATACATTGAATTTATTATTCGTGTTAATAAAATGTACTATACTATTGATACTCCATTAGTTAGGTAGATATATGAAATTTCCCAGGCGGATTCGACTGTAACAACTAGCCCCGTAAGCGGGGCAAATTGTTACGTCATACGGGGCACGTTATTACAACAAAGAACTTGTGGATCGCGAAGCAAGTGTCACTCGTACATGTTACTGTTATTACATTAATTGGATTATATACGCATATACATCTTATACACAGGTGCATAACAATGTAGGTGTTCACAACTTCATATATAACGTTTTTAATTTTTAGTTACCAAAGGGGATTCATTCCCCGGATTCATACATAACAAACAATTTTGAATGGAATGTAAATTATTGAATGGACTATGAAATAGTGAATGACAATATATATGTAATACGACTTCTACTTGAATGAATGATACACACAAGCACTCACACACACAAGCACGAACATCCACATTTCAATGAATGTGCAATATTTATTAATTGCTCAAATAGGCTGTGCCATACAAAATTAATAAGATTGAACAAGATTGTCATCCAAGGCAAAACACCCAGATGACAAGTGGACAAGGAAGCCATTGGCTTATCGAGAGTCAAAACAATTGTCATCTACGTGCAACCAGCCCTTCTGAGATATTAATTTTGTTAATTTTGTTTGACGTTGCTACATTTACAGTACTGGTTATAAACCAGTATTATAGGCTTCACAAATGAAATAAAGCGTTCACACGTCGTGGTTAAATAAATGTTGTTCTTTCAGTCATAGTCAGCACACAACTCGCTGGCTTAACCATCGGTGCGAGCCGCCCGAACGTTGTTACAGTTGTAACAAATTGCCCCAATATAATTGTAACAACTTGCCCAAAACACAATGTTTGCAGTTGAACGTATGCGAACGATAACAAATCTTGAATTTCAATTTAAAGGAACAAGCAACCCAACAGTAAACATTCCCTAAAATCATTCAATGATGTCTACTCTAACATGTCCCATCATTCAATTAATTTCTTAGATCACTTAATAATTATTTAGGGCAGTTTACTTCAGGTATAGAGCCTGTATAGGTGCCGATATTTTGGGCATTTACCCTGCGGGTGCGTGACGTCAGACATCCACTACCGCTAGCGCCACAGGCGGTGAAGTGAACAAAAGCTTACGCAACCGCTGTTCACGTGCTGCTACAAAACTGTCCTGGGTCTGTTGATGGAGCACAAATTTTGTTGGAACAGTGTCTTCTTTTAGCAAAATCCGTTCAGGAAAGCCAAGTAGCACATGTTCCACATCCTTTTTAAAACACTGCTCTGTGAATTGGTCTTCACAAACCACTTTGCGGTGAAAATTTTATTTGTCAACGGTATGGCCAGTCCCGATATTGTGCAGCCATTTAATGGCCAGGTCGCGCTTCGCAGGAAATTTCGTTGCATTCGGTATTTGATAAAACCTTTTCCCTTTCCCCGCACCTTCTCCAGCTTTGTTTAGACATCCATATACCTGGCATTCAGGCAGACTGGTATTCAGTGTACGGTGTCGATCGCTTTCTTATTAACGTTTTGGTATCCTATCACCCGCTGTTGACACGTTGTTGTGCCTGGGATAGCCTACGTCATACTAACGCCGTCTATCGCGTTACTTCTCGTGAATTTAGCTACAATGGCAGCGCACAGTATCAATCAAAATTTAGGTTTCAAAATGAGTTTTAAGCTATAAAAGGTTTTTTAAAAAATACAAGAAAGCAAAGGAAACGAGAATATACCCTCTTGAATTATTTGAGGGAATCCAAGAGGGTTTTTAATTGTTGGGGTGCTTGTTCCTTTAACTTCTACTTGGCATAACCCTTTTATACTATATAGTAGACATGTTTCAAGTTTCATTCACGAAACATAAAAAGTGGCTGTGTGAGAGATTATGTGGGTGTACCCAAAATAGTTTTAAGTGGTGGCCGCCTTGGCTACTAATTAATGCCAATATTCTGGCGAAAGTTGAAGTCACTATCAAAGACAACACCTAGATTACGAACAGACTGAGATTATAAGGATAGATCCTTGCAGCACTCCGATTGGAAGGTGTCATAGTGTGCCAGATATATATGTTAATGCTTTGGTGTCTTTCTGTAAAATATGATTTGAACCACCGAAGAGCTGTGCCAGAAATGCCAAAATATACATGAAGAGGTTGTAAAAGGATTAAATGATCAATCGTATCGAAAGCAGCTGAAAGATCTAGTAAAGTGAGTGTTGTGACTTTGACATTGTCCATGTTATCAACAATACCATAGTGTGTCTTGAGAAGAGCCGTTTCAATAGAGTGGAATCGTTTATATGCAGACTGTAGATAATTTGATGTTTATAAATATGTTCACGAAGGCGATTAGCAACTACTTTTTCCAATACTTTTGACAGAAAACAGATAATGGCGATAGGACGATAATTCTTTAGGACATTTTTACAAAGAGTTTGTTTTTTAATAAGAGGATTTACAAGAGCTTGTTTGAAATCCCGTGGAACAACTCCGCCCTGCATTGAGAGGTTTATGATGGTAGTAATGGGAAAGATTAGTTGATTAACTGCTTCCTCCTATGTTGTGCTGCCTCTGATAAGCGACACTGGAGTGTCCTCGCATAGAGCAAGCCTGGGCGAAGTGTTTTAAAAATTTATTAGATACCACTTACCAGCTTTACTTAAAATGCCACCATGCATTGTGGATAACATTTATACGCATAGTCTTCACGGTTTTTGTACATACACCAAGCAATACCTACCAACACTTTTAACAAATTCCTGTACAGACGCTAACTGCTACATATCCACTTAGGCTACAAATGATCACCATGTCCTGTCTTCAGATAAACTGTGACAATAAACTTTGACAATGATGTCAAACATGTTGTAGGCAATGTATGTACAGGATAACAACCATTGTAGGTGGCTCTCACGCTAGCGGCATATTCCTTAAGCCTTAGTGGGAGTCTCCTAGCAGTTTTTTATGTTCAAGAAAAAAGTCGTAGTATGTATTTATTTATGTCGAATAAAGAAATTCCTGTTCCAGTCCAATTCCAGTAACGTTTTACATGATTAGTAGAAAACGTGACCATCAAAGATTACAAAACTTCATGACATCCACTGTGAATGTGTAGCCAAATGTGCTGAACAGTTTAGTTTCGTCAAAATTACATACCTGGTACCTCCAGCGCTTATATCCTCCAAATAATTTTTCATTGGCAGTTTTCGCAAAATATTAATATGCCGCCTACTGTAGCACTGCCACTGGTGTTTCGGGAATGTCACCACCTAAATACAAACGCGTCTTCAAATCCGCATAACACTGCATCATTTCACCGTCAACGTTCCGACATTTCAAACGTTCCCACCTTGCCGGCTGAATACAGTTAGTTATATGCAAATAAAATCACTGAAATCGACTAAATTGTATATTTTAGGTACTACATTCGTAACTGTCGTCTGACCCCTTCAACCAGCACAGTAGCTATTCTGCAGAACGCACCAACATTTCAAAATCAATCACCGGGCTGGGTCAAAATTGAGGGATATCAGCTTGTTTTTTTTCTTCTGTTTTACGAATTTCCCACACAAGGTCAGTAAATTCACATTTAATGTGCTGTGAAAGTTTAACGCGGTTTGTTGGACACATTTTCTACGGAGCCCACGAAGCGCTATTATGGCCATCAATGGACATATTGATAGTCACGACCAGGGATTTTTCCAGGGAGGGGCAAGAAAGAAGAAATGTGTGTGTGTGTGCGTGCGTGTGTGCGTGTAGGACCTAAGCTGTTCATATTATTTATAAATTATATAACGTAATATATCATAACTGTTAAATTGTATTCTTTTTGCTGATGACATCGATATGTTTCACACAGGAAATAACCTGGTTGAACTCTGTAAAGATATAAGCAAACAAGTGAATATGTTTTGTAGTTAATACATTATCGCTTAATGTGTTAGAAACTAATTTCATGCTATTTAGTAACTATAATAAAAAAACAGCATTAATGTAAACATCAATGATATTGAAACGGTATATGTAAATAAATATCTAGGTGTGTTAACAGAACCAGCTTAGCTGCATAGAACATACCTATTTCACAGCCAATAACTTCTACAAACAAACCTGTGAATATGACTGCTCAGTTGCACTTATGTCACAGCATATGAATTGCTTATTTTCACATACCACAATTTAATACGGCCACCATTTGTTCAAGTTTAACTGTGGTCTGACCTCTCTGGAGCCTGTCGCCATAATTGAGGTTCTTCAATTCTGGGACAATTAGCGAGTTGTCCGGAATCGCTCGACGGCAGTGGTGGAGGTCGGTCAGGTAGGGACATCTTCTTATTAGATAAGCAGAAACCGACGCAGTCGTGTAAAATGTTGCCGAAACGATCATCGTGATATTGCCCGGGAGCAGGAAAACTTATTACCTGTCACTTACCTTCAGATAGTGACGTACTAATTATTATGACGTAACATATACGCGACTAGATGCGCCATTTCCGATGCAAAATCACGAATCACGTCACGTTGCTACTTCCGGCTCCAGTGACGTCGACAGTGTGAAAATGGCGGCGATATTATGCCTTTATCGAAATTGAACATAATAAAACGAGCAGTAACAATACACAATTTGAACAATCTATTTACGCGTCTCCGACTAACCGCACGCGCACCTATCGGATAAATTGCGGATCTCCTGAACTGTCCGCTAGGAGGGCCAGGAGTGTTGTACGTCTTCTTCACCGCCAGTGCCCTGTTAAAAGCCAGTCACCCTACCCACCCCACCCGATACGCTACGCAACGCAGCGTAACGCAACAACCATACAACGCGTAGTTAAACGACTAAGTATTTCAACTAAAACTAGTTGACACTTAATTTGTCGCAGAGTTAATTAAACACATGGCACATTCTCAAACTGTCGATGCCAGTAGTTGTTTTTACTATTAAAATTATAATAACAGAACCACTGTAGAATTTCCCATTAACGTAAAAACAGTAGAAAAAAATTTTAAAACCTCATGTCATCCACTGTCATTACGTAGCCATTGTGCTGAACAATCAAGTTTCGTCAAAATGACATGCCTTATACCTCCAGCAAACGCACTTACCCTACAAATTGGCAATTTTCGCAAAATATTAATACGCCGCCTATTGTGGCACTGCCACTGGTATTTCGGGATTGTCACCGCCAACATACCAACGCCTATTCAAATCCGCTTAATACTGCAACATTTCACTGCCAAAGTTCCGACATGTTAAGCGTTCTCACCTCGCTGGTTGAATACAATTACTTTAGTGCAAATAAATTCACTGAAATCGGCTAAATTACATATTTTAGTCACTACATTCGTCTGTAGCATTCCGTGGCAAACGGTAAATGTCGTCTGACCCCTTCAGCCAACACAGTGGCTATTCTGCAGAACGCACCAACATTTCAAAATCACTCACTGGGCTGGGTCGAAATTGAGGGG